>CM019065.1:367547588-368020837 GCA_009667805.1 Leptobrachium leishanense
AGATATGGGATAGATAGATAGATAGATAGATATGGGATAGATAGATAGATAGATAGATATGGGGTAGATAGATAGATAGATACAGATAGATAGATATGGGATAGATAGATAGATAGATAGATAGATAGATAGATAGATAGATAGATAGATAGATATGGATAGATAGCTAGATAGATAGATATGAGATAGATAGATAGATAGATAGATAGATAGATAGATAGATAGATAGATAGATATGAGATAGATAGATAGATATGGGGTAGATAGATAGATAAATAGATAGATAGATATGGGATAGATAGATAGATAGATAGATATGGGATAGATAGATAGATATGAGATAGATAGATAGATATGAGATAGATAGATAGATAGATAGATATGAGATAGATAGATAGATAGATAGATAGATAGACAGATAGATATGAGATAGATAGATAGATAGATATGAGATAGATAGATAGATAGATAGATATGAGATAGATAGATAGATATGGGATAGATAGATAGATATGAGATAGATAGATAGATAGATATGAGATAGATAGATAGATAGATAGATAGATATGAGATAGATAGATAGATAGATAGATATGAGTTAGATAGATAGATAGATATGAGATAGATAAATATGAGATAGATAGATATGAGATAGATATATAGATAGATAGATAGATATGAGATAGATAGATAGTAGATAGATAGATGATAGATATGAGATAGATAGATAGATAGATTATGAGATAGATAGATAGATATGGGGTAGATAGATAGAATATCTATAAATGAATAAAGATATTTTTTACTTTGGAAACTTTGGTGTGGTCCATCGTTTTTGTGAACGATAGATAGATAGACAGATAGATATGGGATAGATAGATAGATAGATAGATACGGATAGATAGATACAGATAGATAGATATGGGATAGATAAATAGATATGAGATAGATAGATATATAGATATGGGGTAGGTAGATAGATAGATAGATAGATAGATAGATAGATATATAGATATGGGGTAGATAGATAGATAGATATGAGATAGATAGATAGATAGATATGGGGTAGATAGATAGATATGGGATAGATAGATACATACAGATAGATAGATATGGGATAGATATATAGATAGATAGATATGGGATAGATAGATAGATAGATACAGATAGATAGATAGATATGAGATAGATAGATACAGATAGATATGGTATAGATAGATAGATAGATAGATACATATGAGATAGATATGAGATAGATAGATAGATAGATAGATAGATATGGGGTAGATAGATAGATAGATAGATAGATAGATAGATAGATAGATAGATAGATAGATAGATATGGGATAGATAGATACATACAGATAGATAGATATGGGATAGATATATAGATAGATAGATATGGGATAGATAGATAGATAGATAGATAGATAGATACAGATAGATAGATAGATAGATATGAGATAGATAGATACAGATAGATATGGGATAGATAGATAGATAGATAGATAGATACATATGAGATAGATATTAGATAGATAGATAGATATGGGGTAGATAGATAGGATAGATAGATAGATACACATAGATAGATATGGGATAGATAGATAGATACAGATAGATAGATATGGGATAGATAGATAGATAGATATGAGATAGATAGATAGATAGATATGAGATAGATAGATAGATATGAGA
Source organism: Leptobrachium leishanense (assembly GCA_009667805.1). Taxonomy (NCBI): domain Eukaryota; kingdom Metazoa; phylum Chordata; class Amphibia; order Anura; family Megophryidae; genus Leptobrachium; species Leptobrachium leishanense. The sequence continues at coordinate 367,549,287 of CM019065.1, forward strand.
TAGATAGATAGATATGAGATAGATAGATATGAGATAGATAGATAGATATGAGATAGATAGATAGATATGGGGTAGATAGATAGAATATCTATAAATGAATAAAGATATTTTTTACTTTGGAAACTTTGGTGTGGTCCATCGTTTTTGTGAACGATAGATAGATAGACAGATAGATATGGGATAGATAGATAGATAGATACGGATAGATAGATACAGATAGATAGATATGGGATAGATATATAGATATGGGGTAGATAGATAGATAGATAGATATATAGATATGGGGTAGATAGATAGATAGATATGAGATAGATAGATAGATATGGGGTAGATAGATAGATAGATAGATAGATAGATAGATAGATAGATAGATATGGGATAGATAGATACATACAGATAGATAGATATGGGATAGATATATAGATAGATAGATATGGGATAGATAGATAGATAGATACAGATAGATAGATAGATATGAGATAGATAGATACAGATAGATATGGTATAGATAGATAGATAGATAGATACATAATGAGATAGATATGAGATAGATAGATAGATAGATAGATATTGGGTAGATAGATAGATAGATAGATAGATAGATAGATAGATAGATAGATAGATAGATAGATATGGATAGATAGATACATACCAGATAGATAGATATGGGATAGATATATAGATAGATAGATATGGGATAGATAGATAGATAGATACAGATAGATAGATAGATAGATAGATAGATAGATAGATAGATATGAGATAGATAGATACAGATAGATATGGGATAGATAGATAGATAGATAGATAGATACATATGAGATAGATATGAGATAGATAGATAGATAGATAGATAGATAGATAGATAGATATGGGGTAGATAGATAGATAGATACAGATAGATAGATATGGGATAGATAGATAGATACAGATAGATAGATATGGGATAGATAGATAGATAGATATGAGATAGATAGATAGATATGAGATAGATAGATAGATATGAGATAGATAGATAGATAGATAGATAGATAGATAGATAGATAGATAGATATGAGATAGATAGATAGATAGATATGGGGTAGATAGATAGAATATCTATAAATGAATAAAGATATTTTTTACTTTGGAAACTTTGGTGTGGTCCATCGTTTTTGTGAACGATAGATAGATAGACAGATAGATATGGGATAGATAGATAGATAGATAGATAGATATGGATAGATAGATAGATAGATATGGGTTAGATAGATAGATAGATAGATACAGATAGATAGATAGACAGATAGATATGGGATAGATAGATAGATAGATACGGATAGATACATACAGATAGATAGATATGGGATAGATAGATAGATAGATAGATAGATAGATAGATAGATAGATAGATAGATAGATATGGGTTAGATAGATAGATAGAGTAGATAGATATGGGGTAGCTAGATAGATACAGATAGATAGATAGATAGATAGATAGATAGATAGATAGATAGATAGATTAGATATGGGATAGATAGATAGATAGATAGATAGATATGGGATAGACATGGGATAGATAGATAGATATGGGTTAGATAGATAGATAGATAGATAGATAGATAGATAGATAGATATGAGATAGATAGATAGATATGCGGGTAGATAGATAGATAAATAGATAGATAGATATGGATAGATAGATAGATAGATAGATATGGGATAGATAGATAGATATGAGATAGATAATAGATATGAGATAGATAGATAGATAGATAGATATGAGATAGATAGATAGATAGATAGATATGAGATAGATAGATAAGATAGATAGATATGAGATAGATAGATAGATAGATATGAGATAGATAGATAGATATGGGATAGATAGATATGAGATAGATAGATAGATAGATATGAGATAGATAGATAGATAGATAGATAGATATGAGATAGATAGATAGATAGATAGATATGAGTTAGATAGATAGATAGATATGAGATAGATAAATATGAGATAGATAGATATGAGATAGATAGATAGATAGATAGATAGATATGAGATAGATAGATAGATAGATAGATATGAGATAGATAGATAGATAGATATGAGATAGATAGATAGATATGGGGTAGATAGATAGAATATCTATAAATGAATAAAGATATTTTTTACTTTGGAAACTTTGGTGTGGTCCATCGTTTTTGTGAACGATAGATAGATAGACAGATAGATATGGGATAGATAGATAGATAGATAGATACGGATAGATAGATACAGATAGATAGATATGGGATAGATAAATAGATATGAGATAGATAGATATATAGATATGGGGTAGGTAGATAGATAAGATAGATAGATAGATAGATAGATATATAGATATGGGGTAGATAGATAGATAGATATGAGATAGATAGATAGATAGATATGGGGTAGATAGATAGATATGGGATAGATAGATACATACAGATAGATAGATATGGGATAGATATATAGATAGATAGATATGGGAATAGATAGATAGATAGATAGATAGATACAGGTATAGATAGATAGATATGAGATAGATAGATACAGATAGATATGAGTATGATAGATAGATAGATAGATACATATGAGAATAGATATGAGATAGATAGATAGATAGATAGATAGATAGATAGATAGATAGATATGGGGTAGATAGATAGATAGATAGATAGATATGGGATAGATAGATACATACAGATAGATAGATATGGGATAGATATATAGATAGATAGATATGGGATAGATAGATAGATAGATAGATAGATAGATAGATAGATAGATAGATAGATGATAGATACAGATAGATAGATAGATAGATAGATATGAGATAGATAGATACAGATAGATATGGGATAGATAGATAGATAGATAGATAGATAGATAGATAGATAGATAGATACATATGAGATAGATATTAGATAGATAGATAGATATGGGGTAGATAGATAGGATAGATAGATAGATACACATAGATAGATATGGGATAGATAGATAGATACAGATAGATAGATATGGGATAGATAGATAGATAGATATATAGATAGATATGATAGATAGATATGAGATAGATAGAATAGATATGAGATAGATAGATAGATATGAGATAGATAGATATGAGATAGATAGATAGATATGAAGATAGATAGATAGATATGGGGTAGATAGATAGAATATCTATAAATGAATAAAGATATTTTTTACTTTGGAAAATTGGTGTGGTCCATCGTTTTTGTGAAAGATAGATAGATAGACAGATAGATATGGGATAGATAGAATAGATAGATACGGATAGATAGATACAGATAGATAGATAGGATAGATATATAGATATGGGGTAGATAGATAGATAGATAGATATATAGATATGGGGAGATAGATAGATAGATATGAGATAGATAGATAGATATGGGGTGATAGAAGATAGATAGATAGATAGATAGATAGATATGGGATAGATAGATACATACAGATAGATAGATATGGGAATAGATATATAGATAGATAGATATGGGATAGATAGATAGAATAGATACAAGATAGATAGATAGATATGAGAATAGATAGATACAGATAGATATGGTATAGATAGATAGATAGATAGATACATATGAGATAGATATGAGATAGATAGATAGATAGATAGATAGATATGGGTAGATAGATAGATAGATAGATAGATAGATAGATAGATAGATAGATAGATAGATATGGGATAGATAGATACATACAGAATAGATAGATATGGGATAGATATATAGATAGATAGATATTGGGATAGATAGATAGATAGATACAGATAGATAGATAGATAGATAGATAGATAGATAGATATGAGAATAGATAGATACAGAATAGATATGGGATAGATAGATAGATAGATACATATGAGATAGATATGAGATTAGATAGATAGATAGATAGATAGATATGGGTAGATAGATAGATAGATACAGATAGATAGATATGGGATAGATAGATAGATACAGATAGATAGATATGGGATAGATAGATAGATAGATAGATGAGATAGATAGATAGATATGAGATAGATAGATAGATAGATAGATAGATAGATAGATAGATAGATAGATAGATATGAGATAGATAGATAGAATAGATATGGGGTAGATAGATAGAATATCTATAAATGAATAAAGATATTTTTTACTTTGGAAACTTTGGTGTGGTCCATGTTTTGTGAACGATAGATAGATAGACAGATAGATATGGGATAGATAGATAGATAGATAGATATGGGATAGATAGATAGATAGATAGATATGGGTTAGATAGATAGATAGATAGATAGATACAGATAGATTAGATAGACAGATAGATTATGGATAGATAGATAGATAGATACGGATAGATACATAGATAGATAGATATGGGATAATAGATAGATAGATAGATAGATAGATATGGGGTAGATAGATAGATAGAATAGATAGATATGGGGTAGCTAGATAGATACAGATAGATAGATAGATAGATAGATAGATAGATAGATAGATATGGGATAGATAGATAGATAGATAGTAGATAGATAGATAGATAGATAGATAGATAGATAGATAGATAGATAGATATGGGATAGACAATGGGATAGATAGATAGATATGGGTTAGATAGAATAGATAGATAGATAGATAGATAGATAGATAGATAGATAGATAGATAGATAGATAGATAGATATGGGGTAGATACTGAAGATAGATAGAAACAAAGAAACTGATTAATAGAAATATAGCAAATATAAAAGATAGAAGATAATGATGATATTTTACATATAAATAAATAATTACTAGTTTTTAGAGATGTGCATTCTTTCGGAAAAATTTGGAATTTGGAACGAAATTTGATAATTTGTATTCGGAAGTACTTCCGAATAACGAATCAATACGAATTTGAAACGAAACAAAGCAGTAAATAACAAATTTATTTCGTTTTACACTGTGTCTTCATCATAAAAGAAAAATTTGAATAACTGATATCAACTATCGAATTTGAAATGAACTATCAAATTGATATCAACTATCGAATTTGAAATAACTATCAAATTGATACAATATGGAATTGATCTAACTTACAATACAAGTAATAGCAGAAAAGACTTTATGAAACAAATTAATTTAGTTTCACCGTTTAATTTGACTCAAATAATAAATCTGTGACACATCTTAAAATTTAACCCTAGCTTTTCTTTTAACAGCAAAATTTGATTAATTGGGGTTTTATCTAGTGATCCAAAATTCGAATTGATATCAACTATCGAATTGATATATGAAATTCGAATCTATTCGAAATTTCAAATCAATCTAAAATGAAACGAAATATGAAACAAAATTAGTTACAAAATTCAGAAAACGAAATGATTTAAAAACGTAACGAAACGAAACAAATTTTTCAGCCATGCACATCCCTACTAGTTTTATGAATAATGAAGATTAGATAGATATAGATAATGGATTAAAAAATAGATTTTATCTTTCTGTCTGTCTGTATATATTTATAATGAGTGGTAGAAAGAGAAAGATTGTATCACATCATACACTCCCTTTCTGGGAGTGTATATACATGTATCAGTGATAAATGTACTGATTTCATCTCCAGTTAACCATCAGTATCTGTTGTCCTAATGTTTCTCTTTTATTTAGCGCAGCTTAGTCATACTGCTGATATCTCTGGCTGCTTGGCTGGTTATCAGATGAAAGACAAGATTATTATATGTTGTTTCGAAATCTGGAGACACTTGCAGTGGTGGGACACTAATGAATTTGACTTTGCTCTGAAATGGTGTAAGGTCTTCCTGATAAAGAGCGCGAAGACTGACATCTCGTAATGGGCAGCTAAGAGGAAAGGGAAGAGTTGGCGTATTAAGGCCATTTAAAAATATATGTACACGTTTGCTTCTTTTTAAGAAAAGGGTTACAAATGAAAATATTACAACGCAGAGTTTCTATTTAAACAGAAAATGTTGATATTACACAGCGTGTTCATGAATAGGATAATGTTACAGTAGGACGGGTAGAGTTTTTTGAGCGCACCCTTAAAGGGCATACCGGGCATATAATAATTAAGACTTCAAGGCCCCTATTACATTGTTCCCGCAATTTCGTTTGCGCAGCTCAAATTTTTTTGCGCGCACCGTCTAGCGTTATCGTGCGAAACTTAACGGAGTATTCAGATCCGAACGCATTTTCTCATCTGTCAAAAAATAAAGTTTGTTAAAACGATGCGCAAAACAAAGTGTAATACGCGCGCAGTAACGTTGCGCACATAAATCTGTGTGCGGACTGTTTTTTTCAGGGGATTCAGCCAATCAGAATTAAGAACCTTAATTGACATCAATTTACCTTAATTGACTCACTTAAAGGAACACTCTAGGCTAAAAATCCCCCCTTTATTCTTACATTAAAATATACCTATTCCCTGCCTAGTTATTGTGTATATATATATTTTTTTAAATGTAATACTTACCCTAAAAACCACTTCTTTACAACGGCGTTTTTTTTTTTTTATACTCACCTCCCTCCCCGCACGATGACGTCTCCTACTCGGCAATAGTCGGTAGAAGCGGGAAATATGAATCCCGCTCTGCTGACTGACAGCTGGGAGGGCGGAGTAAAGTTCTCCGCGTCTCTTAGGTGTTTTCAGCTTTTTCAGCCGATCGGCTGAGCGGAGGGAGGGGGGACAGACAAGGGCATACTCAGGGCATCATGAGCACCTAAAAAAGCTTAGGTGGTCATGTTGCGTAAAGTATCCCTTTAAGTTTTTGTGCCTGTCAAAGTAAATGAGTATACATGCTAAAGCAATAAAAAAACAAGCACGAATCCACCATTTTATTGTTTGGGTATGTGTAGAATGTGTAACTATACTGTGCTGTATTTTTTTTCCGTGCTGGTGTATTTGGTTTCGACCAGAACGTTCAGATTTGCAGTTACCACCAGCTTTTCAAAGACGTTAAAATTATGCGCGTAAATGTCGTTCGTAAAAAGATGTGCATCGATTGTAATACCATCTGCGTACCAGTGCAGAAACGAATTTGCGCTCACAATGTTAAGTGTAGGACGCGCACAGTTCATCACGTTCGCGCAGGTCCATCCGCGTTAAACGATAACGTTTGCACGAGTGTTGTAATACGACGTTCAGCTCAAAGGGTTTTGCCCCTCGCGCAAATGCGCATTTGCGCACGCAAAACGCACTGCGAGAAGAATGTAATAGGGGCCCAAGTCTTTATTATTAAATTGGACAAAAAACAAATGCACAATATATAATTCCTAAAATAATATAAACATGTGATTCAGAGTGTAATAAATTTCTTCTTTTTTTTTTTTTTAATCACATGTTTATTTTATTTTAAGTCATTTTGTAAATTTGTTTTGTTGCCCAATTTATTAATAAAGATTTGAAGTTTTGACTATTGTATTACCCGGTGTCTTCTATTGGGGTGTGCTCAGATTGAGCGGTTGGGTAAGTGTGTTGTTTTTTTTGGGTGATGCCCATTGCACCGAACTGTGATTGAGCCCCAGATAAGGGGCCCTTTTAGGGTCTAATCTTTTGTGAGTTTTTACTTAAAAAAGGAATAAAAGGGAAAACTAAGAGCTCACTATATAGCTGAGAATGTTGATTTTAAATAATATATAATTGCATGGAATCATTTTGTAGCAGACATTGTTTAGCTGTGTAAGGTGCAGCATAACTCATTACAATAATAAAACTTGATGTGTTTATATAGAGTTTATATTGTAGAGTACTATACTGTAGGGTCCTTCATGTTTTATAGAAAATCACTTATGCACCAGGGAAGAGGGTCATCATGCAATCTTGTAAAGTGATTTTTTCTTTTTAGTAAAAGAAAGATTTATGAAACTCAGCGGGCTAGTATAAATAAAAAAAAAATGATTGCAACTAAAACTATTTGCTTATTCTATGCCTACACTGTGTGAAGTTTATTTCTTTATACCCTTCACTACCAACCAATGCTCGTTGAATTTTTTTTATCATAACACTTATTTGAAACACGGGATTTGAAGTTAACAATTAAATATAGGGTAAAATAGAAGTTTCGTACAGATATTGTTATTCTGAGATTCTTAGAAAATTAAAATAATGTTAAGTGGGGTGTAGTGGATATCAGCGTATTTTTTATTTTTCATGTATTCGTTTATCCTTTACAGAAATATTGTTGAAATGTAAGATTCTGAGCTTCAGACGGTGTCCTTTATTTTACACAATTTTAAAATGGGGTCTGTATTATTATCATACAGGCAGAAATTGTGTTTGTTCTACATACAATAACTGTGATAAATAAAAGTAATAAAAATGGTGAGATCTCCTGCTTATGGGGATTTTTAGTGATCATAATAAGATTATTAGCAATGCAATATCTGTATGTGGTATAATGCCTGTGCATGGAGATTACAGTAACACCTTGTATCTGTACTGTACAGGGATTTTCAATCATTATAACTCACTGACTCTTATCCCTGTACAGCAGTGAGTGATCCCAGAGCTCTCCCTGTATTCTGACAAAACTCTGGCTGCTGGAATACAGCAGTAATGTATTAGAACTTTTTGTTACAGTGGGGTTTAGGTCTGCTATTTGCACCTGGTATTATGTTTCTCAAGGATGCTTGGAAAGATATAAAACAAAGGATTTTGTTTCTCCATGGGGGACACTCTAATCCTGCTTTAAAAAGTTGTGAAAATGGTCTTTTGATATGCTAATGAGTGCTTCTCAATGCATTACAATACAAAATCGAGATAACTCGATAACTTGAGTGCCTGAGCACTTCTGCTCTGTGCTATGTTATTTTCCTGAATCAGGGCCATTGTTGGATCTGCACTGGAGGGGGTTGGGGGCACAAGGCGCACTTGCCCCTCTGTGCTGGAATCCCTTTATAGGAGATACATGGGTCCTTTGGACACCCCAAATTGAGGTTCCCATTGGGAAAGGCCAGAGACCATACATTCCGATGATAACAAACGTGAACTTGTAGACTGTAAAAAAATAGAACTAAAATAAAATTTCCTTTTTTTTGTTTTGTTCTACAACATTGTCTGCTTTTAAAATTTAAAGTGAGAAATAACACTGCAATAACTCACTATCGAATTTCTCACCGAAGAGCATTGCCGTGCAGGGTCCATCATCAGGTGTCATCTGAGCAACAGGAGGACAGACCCTGTGCGGCAGTGTTCTGGGGAGAGTGAGTGTGATGAGTGCAGCCTGCGATTTGACTCCTGCTTTGCATGTCACTATTACTGTGAAACAGGGGTCAAGTCCTGGGAAAAAAAGTGAGGGAACTCACCCACGAATTCCACAACCCCCATTACCTGAAGAAAATATATATATATATCACGAGTATAGCAGTGCGTGCCGGTGATACCATTTTTATTGGGTTAACTTTACATTTAAAAGACAAGCTTTCAAGAGTGTAAACTGGAAACTATACTGATCAGTGAAAGGTATCACTACGTACAGGTATACTCGTGATTGTGGCAACTGGACTAACGATATATATATATCCAGACACAGACCCTCAGAATAATATACACAACACTGTGCCCCCAGAATAATATACACAGCACTGAGCCCCCAGAATAATATACACAGTGCTGAACCCCCAGAATAACATACCCAGCACTGAGCCCCCAGAATAATATACACAGCACTGAGCCCCCAGAATAACATACACAGCACTGAACCCCCAGAATAATATACACAGCACTGGTTATATGGATATATTTTCCCCAGTTCACATGGATATAATTGCCCCCAGTTCACTTGATATAATTGCACCAGCTCATATGGGTATATATTGCCCCCAGCTCTCATGGATAATGCCCCCCAGCTCTCATGGATAATGCCCCCAGGTCTCATGGATATGCCCCCAGGTCTCATGGATATGCCCCCCGGTCTCATGGATAATGCCCCCAGCTCTCATGGATACTGCCCCCAGCTCTCATGGATACTGCCCCAGCTCTCATGGATAATGCCCCCAGTCTCATGGATACTGCCCCCAGGTCTCATGGATAATGTCCCCAGGTCTCATGGATAATGCCCCCAGGTCTCATGGATACTGCCCCAGGTCTCATGGATATGCCCCCAGGTCTCATGGATACTGCCCCAGCTCTCATGGATACTGCCCCCAGGTCTCTTGGATATGCCCCCAGGTCTCATGGATATGCCCCAGGTCTCATGGATACTGCCCCCAGCTCTCATGGATACTGCCCCAGTCTCATGGATACTGCCCCCAGGTCTCATGGATACTGCCCCAGGTCTCATGGATATTGCCCCAGGTCTCATGGATACTGCCCCAGGTCTCATGGATATGCCCCAGGTCTCATGGATAATGCCCCCAGCTCTCATGGATACTGCCCCCAGCCTCATGGATACTGCCCCCAGGTCTCATGGATACTGCCCCCAGGTCTCATGGATATTGCCCCCAGGTCTCATGGATACTGCCCCAGGTCTCATGGATATGCCCCAGGTCTCATGGATAATGCCCCAGCTCTCATGGATACTGCCCCAGCTCTCATGGATACTGCCCCAGGTCTCATGGATACTGCCCCCAGGTCTCATGGATATGCCCCCGGTCTCATGGATAATGCCCCCAGCTCTCATGGATAATGCCCCCAGCTCTCATGGATACTGCCCCCAGCTCTCATGGATACTGCCCCCAGGTCTCATGGATACTGCCCCAGGTCTCATGGATATTGCCCCCAGGTCTCATGGATACTGCCCCCAGGTCTCATGGATATGCCCCAGGTCTCATGGATATGCCCCAGGTCTCATGGATATGCCCCAGGTCTCATGACTAATGCCCCCAGGTCTCATGGATAATGCCCCAGGTCTCATGGATACTCCCCCAGGTCTCATGGATAATGCCCCCAGGTCTCATGGATACTGCCCCAGGTCTCATGGATATTGCCCCCAGGTCTCATGGATATTCCCCAGCTCTCATGGATATTGCCCCAGGTCTCATGGATATGCCCCAGGTCTCATGGATATGCCCCAGGTCTCATGACTAATGCCCCCAGGTCTCATGGATAATGCCCCCAGGTCCTCATGGATACTGCCCCCAGGTCTCATGGATAATGCCCCAGGTCTCATGGATACTGCCCCCAGGTCTCATGGATATTGCCCCCAGGTCTCATGGATATTCCCCAGCTCTCATGGATATTGCCCCCAGGTCTCATGGATATGCCCCAGGTCTCATGGATATTGCCCCCAGGTCTCATGGATATGCCCCAGGTCTCATGGATACTGCCCCCAGCTCTCATGGATACTGCCCCCAGCTCTCATGGATACTGCCCCCAGCTCTCATGGATACTGCCCCCAGTCTCATGGATACTGCCCCCAGGTCTCATGGATACTGTCCCCAGGTCTCATTGGATACTGCCCCCAGTCTCATGGATATGCCCCAGGTCTCATGGATACTGCCCCCAGGTCTCATGGATATGCCCCAGCTCTCATGGATATTGCCCCCAGCTCTCATGGATATGCCCCAGGTCTCATGGATATGCCCCCCAGCTCTCATGAATATGCCCCAGGTCTCATGGATATTGCCCCCCAGGTCTCATGGATACTGCCCCAGCCCAGCTCACCTCTGCTGCTCCTGCCACACATTGCCGGCGGCCGCGTGCTTCCTGCTTCAGCGGCCGCTGACAGGAAGTGCAGCCGCTCGCCTGGGATCTATGAAACAGCCAGACGAGCGGCTCCACTTCCTGTCACCGGCGGTTCTAACAAGAAGCACGCGGTCGCTGGCAATGTGCGGCGGCGGCGTTCGGGCTCGGGCCACAGCGGGAACGCTGCGTTCCCGCAGCGTTCCCGCTGTGGAAGAAGTGCGGGAACGCCGTTCCTGCGCGTTCCCGCTTGACTCGAGCCCTGCTGTGAAATGAACACCAGCTATTAGACAAAACATTTACAGTAGCCGGCCCTCTCGAAATTTGTTTCTGGATCCTCTGCTGATCAGGGTCAGGATCAGGGCTGATCAAGGTGGAGAGGGTAGGATTGAGGGAAAGTCTGTAGCGGCTGCTTGCGTTGTGCAGGGAGTTGGAGCGTTGTGAAGGATTAATATCAAGTAACAAAAGGATAGAAGAATCAATAAACAAAACAGTATTTGCACCAGGGACGTGCGGTCAGGGGTGGCAGGGGAGGCAGAGCCTGTGTGTGTGATTCACTACACAGACAGCAGGGGCAGCACTGAGCCAGCTTAGCCTACGCAATTTGCGCAGCTGAATGCTACACTAATTGCGTAGCTCAAGCTGACTTCCTGGTTCTACGCTTTTCAGTGTCTCCAGATGCACTGAGAGCAATTGAAAGCTTGAGCCAATGGGAAAGCTCCATTGGTCTCAAGCACTTCTTTTTTTTAAAAAAAAAAAAACGCCTCCCATGGGAGGCAGAGCTCCCCACGGATTGATTGACGCAGGACAGTCATGTGACTGTCCTCGTCAGTCATGGGGGGCGGGCAGGCAGAGCTCAGCTACCAGCATGTGTGTAATAGTGCCCTCTATTAGTCGGTATTGTAAGTGCATGCTCTTAGAACATTAAAAACCTATATGCAAACTTTGTTTTAAAGTAAGAGTTGTAATAGCGCCCTCTATTGGTCAGTATTGTAAGTGCATGCTCTTAGAACTGTAAAAAAAAATGCAAACTTTACTTTATAAATAGTATATATAATAGTATAAATTACTAAAACTAAGTCTGAAATGCTCGCCAATATGCAACATACTGGGAACAAATTCCTTCTTGACCCCAGATGGCGTCAGATTTCTCCCTGAATCAAGCAGCTTCTAAACACATACTAAATATTATGACCCTTAATATTCTGTGTCTGCAGGAAGTCATCCAGTCGTTGTTTAAAAGTCTGTACAGTCTCTGACCGAACCACCTCAAAAGACATAGAATTCCACAGCTTTATTGTTCTCACCGTAAAATAACCCTTCCTATGCTTTAGGCTGAATTTCCTTTCATCCAGTCTAAATGGATGACCTTGTGTCCTGTGTATAGTCCTGTTAATGAATAGGTTGCCAGGCAATGGGTTATAATGGCCCGTATATATTTATATAAAGTTATTAGATCCCCTCTAGGGCCCCGTATATATATTTCTATAAAGTTATCAGATCCCTCTAAGGCCCCGTATAAATATTTATATAAAGTTATCAGATCCCTCTAAGTCGCTGTGTATATTTATATAAAGTTATCAGATCCCTCTAAGGCCACATATATATTTACAGTATATAAAGTTATCAGATCCCCTCTATGGCACCGTGTATATTTATATAAAGTTATCAGATCCCTCTAAGGCGCCGTTTCTCTAAACTAAACAGGTTTAAGCTTGTTAGCCTTTCCTCATAACTTAAACCTTCCATTCCCTTTATGTAACGTTTTCCATGTTCCAGCCCTGTCCCCCCCGCCCTCTGTATTCCTTATGTCAATGGTTCCTATGTGTTTCCCTATGTTGCTTTCCCTGAGATGCAGCTCAGGGGTTAAGTGTTTGCTCGTTAAGATCTTCTATTGGTGATGTGGGCTGATAACCACCCTATATTAAGAAATGGGCCCATATCACAATGCTCTTGCATTGGTTCACTTCAGCTACTGAGTTTTGTTCCTGAGAGCTCCTTGCTGTCATTTCTGTTTTTTTCTATATTTTCATGTATACCTTATTTCTTTGGTCTCTCTGTCTATTGTTTCTTTAGTTATCCCAGGTTCCAGTTTATGTCTCGTGTTTTCCATGTAATTAGTTCCAGTGTTTTCTCCTCTGTCTAGTTTAATGTTCTGACTGATTACATGGTTTTGACCTTCTGGCCTGGCTGACGGATTTTCTTGTGGTGTATCCCCGCATCGGTATAAGGTAAACGTTTTGGTTTCGACTCCTGGCTTTCTCACTGACTTCCCTATTTGGATCATCCTTGGTGGTACCGTCTATATGTTTCTGTTTTGAGGTCCGCCCTCCTGTTTAGTAAATTCACCTACCGTCCCTAGGTCTCTTGTATTTACTATCGTTCTGGTTTGAGTCCCAGTCACAGGACATCCTGTTTGTTTTGTTGTGTATCCCTGCTGGACACGAGCTTGTGATTGGAGTCCTGCCTTGCAGGTTGTTGAGTATAACTCCTTCTAGTATCTGTGTTCACCCAAGGACTCTGCACTGCTACTAAGGTAAACTTTTCTAATAGAGCAGATTCGGCCGCTCTAAGGTCCGGTCTATCAGAATAGGGCTTCTTTGGTATAGCCGTGCAGAGGTCTCCAGTTTCTCCTCTGTTTATTCATATATATATGTATCTATTGTTGTGGTGTTGTGGTATCTCTGCTTATAGGGGCTTTTCCTAGTACTAGGGCCTTATTCGGCGCATGCCGGGTACCGCCACTGAGACTGACTGTGACACTTTATTAATTTAGTCACCCGTCTCTGGATGTTTTCTAGTTCCATAATATAATTTTTTTAAAACAAAAAAAAAACGGGTTCCCAGGATTGCACGACAAAATCAAGTTGCTTCTTACCATTAATTGATAATGAGGAAAATTTATAATTTCCTCTCTAGAAATAATTTAGAAATCGAGCCCAATATTTTCTTGTTGTACAGGGATTAGTATTCAGCAGTCAGCACGTTGCCATGTTACCCTTTTTGTCTACGCATTTCTCCCGTACACATTTTCCCATCCTCTAAATATAAAGCCGACAAACGCGTCTCGGCTACATCACTGCGTTAAACAATAAAAGTATCATGTTTTATGATCTTAAAACACTATTTAACATTAGGGAGCCCGTGTAATCTTCCTATTCATCACCAATTTACCAGAGATATTTCCAGATTTAAAACAGCTCTAATTAGGTTAATGATCAGGACCGAGGACAAGAATATACTTCCTCTACGTGCACAGATTTCGTGAAATAGAAAACCGATTGCGATGCTGATCACTAACATATTTACTTGTGATTTCATGCTCTGGAGCCCAATATATTTCATGGCATCTAACATTTTTAGTAACTCCATACTGTTAAATAGGCTCATGTCTGTCAGAGGGAATATCAATAAGGCGCACAGTAAAACGCATAAAGTCATGACTTTATCATGGCTGTTAACATTTTATAATACTTATAATATTTCATTCCTGTATGTTATTATTTGTAAATCCCCTGTCGCACATACTTTCACGGAGAATTCTAAATAGTGACAGTAATTAATACCAGCTCAATCGCCTTCATATTTATTTGGTAGACATAATGGTTGTATAATTTAATGGCCATATAACGCAGAGTATTTGGTTTTTTTCTTTTTAATAGTGGGCTTGATTTTACTCGTGAAATTGTATTCTCCATTTACATAGAGCGGATATAGCCTATATGTTTCCATTTTTTTTTTAAATTTAGATTTGTTTTTGATAGATGAATGGCCTTCTCCATTACTTTAAAGACTATAGTGGGTATTTTTCAAATGATTGAGAGAGGAGTTTGAATTCCTTTTTGGGATTGGGATATGGCATTTGAAATGCATAGACATTAATATGGAGTGGATCCCCCTTTTGCAGCTACAGCAGCTTCCACTCTTCTAGGTGTTTAAGGGTGTTTCTTTGGGAGTGTTTGCCCATTCATCCAGTAGAGCACTTGTGAGGTCAAGCACTGATGTTGGATGAGAAGGTCAGCTTGCAATCCCCATCCAGTTCATACCAAAGGTGTTGGATGAGGTTAAGGTCAGGGCTTTTTCCGGCCAGTCAAGTTCCTCCACCCCAAACTCATCCAACCATGCTTTTATGGACCTTGCTTTGCACTGCGGCACAGTCATGCTGGAATGGTAAAGAAGCTCTTCAGAATGACCCATGTTTTCACAAATGTCTGTAAATGCAGATTGCGTGGCTAGGTGTGGGATCTCATACACCTGTGATAATGGGTCTGGTTGAAACACCTGAGTTCAGTTTTAAGAGATGTGTCTCAATAGTTTTGTCCACATAGTGCATTTTATAACTCACTGGATGTTCGATCAGCTTCCTTCTTGGGACTGATATTTGTATTTATTTCATCTCATGTCTTTGGGAGACGAGTTGCACCTTTATCACTTTCCTGTTCACGTACTGGAAACTAGTCTATGTTGTTTTAGTCTCTGGGAAGTGGATCTGATACCCATTATTCTCTTCTTGGGAATGACTTCTTCATTACTTTGGATGGGACAGGATGTGATCTTTGACCAACTACTGTGCATCGACTCCATCGAAACATGGATGAAGGCATTATTTAGAGAAGCTCCACAATCATTCATTGTAGCTCTTAACGTAATTTCTGCCAAATGTGTGCAGTGTAGTTTGTAGCATAATACTCAGCATGGTTTTCTCTATTGTTTCCGCCGAAGTTGTTCATAGTAGATTTCACTATTATTTACCATAACAGAGAGGAGATTACAGTCAGCAGGAAATCACGAGAACATACAAGAGGGAAAACCAGTTTAGCCTTTCCATGACTGTACACGCGCAGGGTGTCTTACCCGAAGGAAGGCCGTACTGTAACTGAATATAACCATAGTGGCTAGAGAAACTGAGGCTAAGCAGTCGGAACACTCTTTTGTGAATGTTAATGAGTGGGTTAAATTTTAGACACAATGGGCACCAATCACCTGGTGTGAGCTATCGTAAGCATTGTTATGTTTCAGCGTTAGCGTGAGGTTAATTCACTTTAGCGCCTGGCCAACAGATCGTTTGCCTCTCGTTGAAAACGGAAAAATCACTTAGTGCGTCACTAATAGCGATTCATAGCGCGAGCTTACTGTACTTACCGTGTCCTACACTTAACATGGGGAGCGCTAGAGATCTCTAGTGATATTGTAACTAGCAGATCACTTGGTGCCAGCGATAATTTCTGGAGTGACGTTAATCGCAAAGTGTTACCTACTGCTCAACCCTTGTGTTAACTCCAAAAAAACACAGAAAACAGGTATTTTTTGGGTGGCAGCCACTATCTCTAAGGCAATCAAAGGAATTCTTTATATTTTATTCTCAAGTTTTATTTATATAAAATATATAGGGATAAATTACAATCTTCACGCAAACGTTTACGCCGGCGGAAAAAAACATTAACGTGAGGGGTAAAACCATTTGCGCCTAATCCCGTATTACAATGTCAGCGCAACAACCGTGCGCAATCGTCTACCGCGGGTGAACTTGCGTGAACTTACCTTACTTCGTGTGTCCTATACTGAACATTGTAAATGCAAATGCGAATGTGCGCTGGTACGAGGATGGTATTACAATCTATTTGCTGTAATTACCGCATAGCCTTTGCATAATTTTAGCAACTCCTAAAAGCCGGTGCTAAGGTCAAATCTGAATTCTGAACAACCTGCCGAACCAAAAAAAAAACAGCACATAAAAAGGAATGCAGCAACAGTATAATGGATGATGGCAGGTATGTGTGTGTGTTATTACTGTAGCATATGTGCTCATTTTGCATCATAGACGCAGAACCCATCTCCGATGCCTCTGGCAGACGCAAATCAGTTACGTTTGATAGGTGTGTCTCTTCATTTTGATTGGCTGAATGGGTGAAAAAACTGCACACGCAAAGATTTTTGTGCGAGACGGCACTGCGCCTGCATTTGTGCGCGTCCTGTTTGCGCGCGCAATTGATCGGCGGATGATAAAAGCAGCGAGGATTGTAACTCCAGCGGTGATTTGCGCACGCAAAAGTTTATCACATGGTGCAAAAAATGTCACTTTGCGCAAGGGTTTTGCACGAAGATTGCAATATAGCCCAGAATATCTAGTATTCTTTATGCACCAAAAAAACTAAGAATCTTATGTTTTATTTTGAACTTGCAGTTTAAATACAGAAAGGCCAGTCTAGGGGGGGTCTCATGTGATGATCCCACCATTAATCTTTCCTGGTATATAGATAGTTAGCCACAAGCTGCTAAGTTTCACCCACTGTACCTTGGATCCAAAGATACAGGAAAACCACAAAAGACCAGCAGCCAGAAGATGGGCATTACATTGAAAAAGGGTTTGTATACCCGAAATGCCTTACTATTGTTTGCTCATGGAATAAATCTAGGGGGCACAAGTACACCTTTGGACACACACAGCGGTGTCTCATCTTCTCTCTACATATTTTGAAGTTGGAAATGAAAAGGAATTGTTTGCAGCAAGTCGCTGCCAATTAATTCTAAATGTAATAAAGGCAGATGGATTCTATTTTTATCAGGACCCAATTCCATATTTCAACTTAATAAACAATATGTAAAAGGTGCATTGCACACATTCTTTTTTCAGCAAGAATTTATAATGGGGCAGATTCGCTTAAGATTGCATTTAAAAAAAAAATGCGATAATTGTGAACTATCGTGGTTACATTTCCGCAAGAAAAATGGTATAGGATCTGTGCGGACTGTGCAAGCTAATATATGTAGTGGTGGCCAGAATCTTGCTACACAGAACACCCTCATTAAATTGATGTCATCCATCTACCTAAAGCCCCCTGCAACCCTAAGTGAAATGTAAAACTCACTTAAATTTTAAACCCATTCTAGTAACCCCCTAAACTACAGCCCAATGTAATGTGAATATACTTACCATCCAGTGGTCAACAGGATCCGGGAGATTTTTTCATGCTCGGGTCTTGATGGAAAATGGGCCTTATAGTATAGCTAAGGATACTATCCTTGTTAAAATGTAGTTTCAGGTATGATCTATCATCTATGAAGCTCATCTGATTGGTTATTTCAGTTACCAATGACCACCCTGCTTAAACCATTCAGTAAAGTCTAGTCTCTGATTGGTCAATTGTTTACACATGGCCAAACTATGGCTAACCAAATAGAGAAGAGCTGAATGGACCGGCCTTGTGGTCCTTGTACATCTTCTCTTATTGGTTTGATGAGGAGGTGCAGAGATAGGGAATCTCCTTTATACCATCAACTCGACCCTCTGGTATTATCATGCATGCTCCCGTAACTACATGACTGTAACATGGGAAGTCCTGTGCCCACGTGCAGAATGCTCCTCACCGCCAGTATCCCGAAAGAGTACTGATTCTGGTCCAAAACCCAGGCAATAACTGGAGCTCCTATCACAGTGAAAACAAAACTGGGACTGACTTTATTTACATTTTACAATTGGGAAAAACACACACACAGGGGGAGGTGTATAGACACTGGAAACATGCCCAGCGTTGAAACAAAGGATCAGGGAGTAGTGATCTGGTTCTTGGGGGAAGGGGGGTTGATAGAAGCATGTGAAAACAAAGGCACATAAATACACATAAGGAAAAAACAGTATACCACAGGGTACTCCACAATAAATACATAAGGGAATATTAATATAGCACAGACATCAGGGAATAGGGTACAGAAAACATAAACACCCTGCATCTACAATTGCAGATACAGGGTGACTTTGACAAAGGAAAGGGCAGGGAAACAATATGAAACTTCAGGCCCGCACCTCTCAAATACATTTCTAGGTCCATGTCCTCCAAGTCCAAAGTGACACATGTCACAATGACCATATAATTTGCTGTGATGTTACAAGACCTAGACTCGTTGCTAGGTAGATCTTGACTTTCCAGCCAGGAACACCTCACCTGATGGACGCATGTCGTTTTTCAGCCTATGTAACTATGTAACTACATAGTGATGTACAATGCCTCGTGATTGAGGCACGCAGCTTCATATTGATATCGGAACACAATGGTCCCATATCGACACTTAATGAAATCCAAAGAGAGCAAAAACAAGGTTTGTGAGCACCTGAGTACAAGCAACAGCGCTAGTGGCCTGCCCTATGGTGAATCCTCGCTCAGGTCTCATAAGGTTTGATGGTGCCATTACAGAGATGACTATTTCATATGCAAATCAGTCTGCTGTCACCCAGAAAGGGCAGCCAGAACCGATATGCCAAGGACGTCATCTCCGCACGAGAGACGCAGCAACCCTTATGTTTGTTTCGGTCTCGTTAGACCTCGTCAGGAGGGAGGAGGATATAACTGACACCCCTCTAGCCACCTCGAGCAAGGGTTCCACATCTGGGTTACCCGGTATACTTAAAGTGAGCAAAAACAAGGATTGCGAGGGTCCTCGGAGTGAGCAATAGCACTAGAGGCCCACCCTAGTGAATCCTAGACAAAGAGATAAGATGGTGTGGATACATTAGTCAGTGTATTGTATCAGCCATGCAAGCAGAATGGAAGAAAGTAAGATAGAATAGGAATGAGAAGGTTAGAATAATAAAGAATAAATGTTATTAGGTTTGCATTGAACCCCATCGTTTATAAAGGATTCTTTTCTCAGAGAGGATAAAGAAAGCCAAGCAAAATAAATTGGCCTGTGTAGACGTGTCAGTCACAGGACGAAGCACGTTTCCCTTCCTGAATGATATCAGTCTGAATTTTTAATTGAGAGAGGCGATGCTTAATGAAGCAGGTGCACCTGCCACTAATTAACAAGCGCACTTCTGATGAGGAGAGAATACTGTTTTCCGAAATGAAAGATGATATATTGGGAAAGCTTGCAGGTGGAGACGTGGTATTTACTGGCTCCCGCCGTCCCATTTGCATGCGTCTATAAATCTTGGTAAACAGTAAACAATTAAAATGAGTTAAATTTAACATAATGGCGCTCTGCATCGCAAATTACTTAAACATGAGCATGAAACAGCAGCATTCAGTAATGGCACAGAAACCTCTGACCTCGTTCCATCATGGGAAATGAACTTCAGAAATGATATTTTTCCTTGAACGTCCTACCTATTGGGTCCGACACATGTTTGGCTCTTCAGGTAGAGAAGCACTCTTTATATTGCACATGTATGAATATTTGGAACTATTCCCTGTCAAATTATTCCCATTAGAGGGACAGCACTAGTGACTCCCTATAAGTACAAGCCATCTTCTAATTGAGCCAGTACTAGGGAGCCGCTAAAACTTAATAGCACATGACATTTTTTTTTTGCACTAGCTGGTCCCCATTACCGTTTCATAGTAAGCCTGAGAAAGGTTGGTCTATACAGCTGAAACATTGCTGATGAGCATCCAATAAAGTTGCCTCCCCATTGGACTGGAGTGCCGTGTTCCTTCTCTACCAAGAAGAAGTATTGGTGGAGTTGCTTTGTTCCTCTCCTGCTTCCCTGAGCACCTGTATCGACAAGTACTTGTAATACTCTTCCCTGAAATAAGTGCATTTGCCTAATATACACTGACCTATTACTGTCACCGGGGCACTTGGTGGGAGCTGAGGTGTTGCCCATATTCAGGGTTAAAAGCCCAACTGGAAGAGACACCAGTGACTAAATTCAGGCAATCAGTATACAGGCAGGAGGTGAGGACACTACAAGGCTGAGCAGAGACTCCTGCACAGCACAACCAAAATAAAAGAAGTCCCTATAACTCTGACAGGCCGGTCCTTAAAGTATCCGGATCTAACCTAGGAGGAGAGGACACGAGGCAGTGCAGGGTCTCTGGCAAAACAGATCAGTATAGAAAGTGAAGGGTTAAAGCAGATAAAGACAAAGGAATAGCCAAGGTCGGCACATGGAGTCGTCAGCACAGCAATGCAAAGGGTTAAGAGCCAAACCAGAATCCAAAAAATATAGCTAGGTCTGTGCACAGAGGGCCAAATTACATTCTTCATGCAAAAATGCTCGCGCAACGCGTGAATTTGTGCACCAAGTGTTAAACGTTAACGCGCGTAAATCACCACTGGGATTACAATCCTCGCGCATTTTTCCATCCGTCGAGCAATAACGCGCGTAAAACGGATGCGCACAAATGCTTGCGCAGTGACGTTGCGCGCAGAAATCAGTGTGCGGACTTTTTTTCACGCGAATCAGCCAATCAGAACCCAGGACATAGTTGAAAACGAGAGAAATCTCAATGTATCCTTCCTGGTATAATCCTTTCTCAAAAAAAAGTCAGAATTAAGAACCACAATTATCTCACGATAAAGTTTTGCGCCTGTCAAAGTCAATCTGAGCATATATGCTGCAGCATTAATAAAAACACGCACAACTTCTCCATGTTATTGTTTGGGTATGTGTAGAATGTGTAACTATACTTTGCTGTATTTTTTTTTTGGGCTGGTGTATTTGGGTTCGGCCAGAACGTTCGGATTTGCCATTAACACCAGCTTTTAGGCTAGCGTCAGACGAAAGCATTTTTCCCCGCGAACGTGAAAAAGTGCGTCCGAATGCATTGACGTATTTTTTCACGGAATGCGCAAAAATGGTCAGACGACGCGCATTTTCGGGCGTGATTTTGTATGGATCGGCAATAAAACTCTTTTTGCGTCTGGACGTTATGTAGGCTGGACATTAGCAGCGTCTGACATCTCCTGATCACGCAAACACGCCGCTATGCTGCAGCTGCGCACTCAGTACATCAGTACTAGCGGTTCAGCGTTCTCAGAAAAATGCGTTCAAATTCCACTTGCGTTGCACGGCCGGACTTTTGTGCGGCCGTACATCGTATATTGGCCGTCATTGCCCGTCATCTGCTGCTAGTGCGGCCGTAATTATGTGCGCCAGAACGCACGTTTAAAGTGCGCTGGTCTGACCCCAGCCTTAGGAGTTGCTAAAATTATGCACACAAAGGCTGTGCGTTAAATCCTGCGCATAGATTGTAATACCATCCGCATACCAGCGTTCATTAGTGTTTGCGCTCACAATGTTAAGTATAGGACGCGTGCAGTACAGTACGCTCAATGCAGGGTTCGTGCAGGTTCCCCCACGGTAAACGATTACGCGCGTTTGTTGCGCTGAGATTGTAATACGACGTTCAGGGCAAAGGGATTTTCCCCTCGCGTTAATGCGTTTTTTTGCGCCGGCGCAAACATTTGCGCGAAGATTGTAATTTGACCCAGAGAATCTACATAGAAGCGCACAAAGGGTTAAGAGCTGAACCAGAATACTATAGCTAGATCCGTACACAGAGAATCTACATAGAAGCGTCACGAAGGGCTAAGGCACAGAGAATAGTCTCATGGGAGAACTAGCTGAGGTCGGTACACAGAAACCACAGGAAGGCTCAGAAATGAACAAAAATAAATACAAAGGCCAGGATACAGAGAACCAAATAAAATAAGGCAATAAAAATGGCAAGGCAAAGGCAAAATATAACCAAAACAAGACTAGGGAGACCGAGTGGCAATCAGACAAGGGAGACCGAGGGGCAATCAGACAAGGGAGACCGAGGGGCAATCAGACAAGGGAGACCGAGGGGCAATCAGACAAGGGAAAACAAGAAACCAAAAAGAAAGCAGAACAAAATATATAAACAAATCAGAGGAGCTTGCTAGCAGCAGGATAACAGAGAAACACACTGGAAATGATTCAGATCAAAGAGCGTAGCACCATGTGAGAAGCACCAGTCCTGAGGAGAGCTGATAGCAAAGAAACTCCAGGACAGGAATGCAGGATTGGCAGGGCAAGAACTAAAAGCCGGCCCGGATCAGCTCACATACAGGGGTCAGGGATGGAATCGTGACAATTACTGATTCGGCTCACATAGGGGCCCTAGGTTTTCATCTAGAAGTATACAGATTGCTTTAGTTTACAATGTGCCTCTCACCCGGCGCGTTTCTCTCCTTCTCTAGCTATACCAATGGATGAAAGTAACATGGATATTCTTTAGACAGAACATTTGTATTCATTATCAATTCTGAATATTTCAGGAGAGCTTCATGGCATGTAGGCTGCATTTATTAGAATACTCTCCCAGTGGCGGAAAATCTCCTAATGAGCCAAAAGCAACATGTTTTCATAGATAGAAGTATCAGAGAAACAGTTGTAGAAATCCTGGATGTACACCAGCTACAATATTTTAATCACAACTTGGATGAATTGATTTTGGCAGTTCTTCTTTAGGAGAGGAGCATGGCAGCTGTTTCCCACCATCTGACGCTTTATGATAAGACTGGGATTGCATGGTGGCGAATAACGTCAGAGATAGACAACTGGACTCGTTGGACGTTCCATCACAGAGCTTCTTACCGCAGGGTGCCAACAGTAAAAATAAATATGTAAAACTAGAAATCCTCATTAATCAATATCTGTCATGTTATTAAGGCAATTTATACAGCTAGAAATCGAAAATTAACCCCAGGAAGTCCAGATGTGGAGCGCAAGGAACTGCCAGGAACATTCTTTAATACACAGGGAATGTCGTTGAATTTCACATCTGCCGGAATGCACAATCGGTGTGTTAGGCGTAGCTTTGTTAAACTGTATCAAATGAAAGGAAATAGAAGAATAATACTGGCTTTCTCGATGCCTAGGGGCCGCTCTGATTGAGACAAAATCTCATATACAAGAAATATAAAAAGGAAAAGATATAAGCAGCATAATAACAGTAAATATTTTTTCATATTCATAAGTAAAAACGTAGGGCCAATTTACAATCTACAGTATGTGCTAACGTTAACACTCACCCGCGTGAGCATTAACGTTAGCCGTGGTGTCTACTGCATATTTCAATCCAAATGCTTACGGGTTAAGTAACCCGTTTGCGTTTGGTAACTTGCGCTTTTCAGCGCAAGGTTACTGTACTTTGTGCTCCCCATACTTAACATGGGGAGCGCAAAGTGTTAATCAGTGCTGGATTACAAAGTCCTAACACTGATTACGTCCGGCTCTGGTTAGCAGAAAGTTAACCACAGCCAGGACTTGGTATTAACGGATTCCACTGGTGTAGAATCCGTTAACACAGCCTAAAAAAGAAAAATAAGAATTGTATACTCACCTCCTGTCCCGCGGCGAGGACAGTGACTCCAACCACCTCCTCCGTCTGGCGGGAGCAGGGAGAGACTGGGGGGGAAAGTTCCCCAGTCTCCCCCTGCGTATCACTACGCCGACTGGCCGGATCTCGCGAGGCGAGATCCGGCAGGTCATGTGACTGCCGGCGTCTGGCTCAATGGAGTCCTATGGACTCCATTATTGAGTGGATGCTCGCGGCTGCGCTCAGGCACCAAACTTTACACCATGCAGTCAGGCAGGTAACGTTCTCCTGGTACCTGCCAAACCTAGACTTGAGACTTGCCCAAACAGAAGGGTGATTGATCACTCCAAAGAACACATGTCCACTGCTCCAGAGTCCAGTGTTGGCCTGCTTCACACCACTCCATCCCTGGTTTGGCATTGTACTTGGTTATGTGAGGCTTGCATGCAGCTGCTCAGCCATGGAACCCCATTTGATGAAGCTCCCGTCATCGCACAGCTTTTGATATAAATGGCAGTGGGCGTTTGGAACTCTTCAGCTATGGAATCAGCAAAGTGATGGTGACTTTTATACACCATGCGTCTCAGCACTCGGTGACCCCACTCTGTAACTTTACGTGGTTTTCTGCTTCGTGGCTGAGTTGCTGCTGATCTTAAATGCTTCCACATTCCAGTAATACCAATTAAAGGTGACCATGGATTATCTAGCAGGAAGGAAATTTCACCTAGGACTTATCGCAAAGGTGGCATTGTATGACCGTACCAGGCTGGAATTCAATTTACTCTTCTGTACCGTCCAAACAGATATCTGTAACTGCAGGCTGCATGGTTAGGGGCACGATTTTATACACCTGTGTCAATGCATCTGAATGAAACACCTGAGTTCAATCAATAAGAGCTTTGTCCCACAGTGGCGTAGCGTGGGGGGTGCTGGGGGGGCCGTGGCCCCGGGCGCCATTTTCTCAGGGGCGCATAATTTCAAAAGAAATTTGCGCCCCTGAGTTCCCAGCAGCCGTTCAGGATCGGCAAGGTGTCTGTGAGCTGCCGCAGCCCTTGTATCGTGTTGTGCTATGAAGGAGGAGCAGTAATCAGGAAGCTGCGGTCACGTGACTGTGACGTATCGTGCCTGCGCCACACACTTCTCCACTGTAGTGAAGGAAGGAGCAGCGTGCATGCCGAGCAGGAGGCTGAGGGCGCCGGGCAACTGCTAAAAGTGTGAGTATCTCTGTGTCATAGGCGTGCGCACGGGTTTGCCTGGGCTTTTTAGAAATCGTTTGGCAGTATTTCATGGTGTATCCGGACAGTTGGGGGTTGTTGTTGGTGCCTATGAAGCAGTAGCAGTGATACTTTGTGCCCCTGACTGTGGGTATCAAGTACTGAGTTAACCTACTAGGGTTCTGTTGCCCAGAGTTCAAGTGGGGGTAACCTCTCCCAAACACAAGTAGGGGCATTTGACTCTAAGGGACCATGAGTGACAGCAGTGAAGGCATCACCTTCTCGGTCCCCCATGGGCCTCTTCAGGGGGCCTCCATAGTTGAGGACCTAGTGTGGCCCAAGCAGCAGTGTGGAGCGGCTACCCACGTGGGTGGTGGGTTCACCAGGCTTCCTGCAGCTGGCAGCTTCTAGAGTGAAGACTACATACACAGTGCTGCAGGAGTGGGAGCAGCGAGGTGTGCATAGAGCAACCAGAAGCCTGGTACCGGCCTAGCACACCCGGGATATCACTGTGGTCTGTGTCAATGAAGGTGGCTCAGTCAGGACTCCAGCTGAGTGAAAACGCTGCTCTACACATCCTCCAGGGGGCAGCACTGCAAACCCTGCAGTTTGGAAGTTTGATTTCGGGGAGACTACTGTGTTGGACCACTTCTACAATGCAGGTGAGACCAGGATCTGGCTGACCCCTCCATACAGGGTCAATCATTGGAATGGCTGCTCTTCAGTTAGTAATGAGCTGCCTCACACCTCTGGGTGTTAACCAGAAGAGACCAGGCTCCTATCACAGTGCTGTTTCTAAGTATAGTGCACACAACATCTGGAATCACAACCTTACACTTTCCCTTTCAGACTTATTATTCCACATCTCCATATACATCTTAAATGGTTAAATACCATTGAGCCGGTTGTCTTTAGCTTTGCCCAACTCTGTTTGGCACAGACCTTGCTAACTGTGTCATGTGCACCAGTTTTCATTTTGAAAAAGTAACTTTTTAAAAATAAAAATAAAATTAAAGTGTTAATTACCGTTGAGCCACAGATTTCAACATGGGTTTATATAGATTTGGGTGCCTTCTTATATTCATGCATTTTTAGGATTAACTGTCAGTCTGGCAGGATTGTACTTTTTTTTTATTATTATTGGTTTTTAACAAGTTAGATATCTTCAAACATTTTTCATGCTGTGTGCATTTGTGTTTGCTGTCTCTGCATATACACGCTATTGTAAGCTCCTATTTGTCTATTGACCACATGGGGGGGGGCGCGATTCTTGCCTTGCCCCGGGCGCTGACAACCCACGCTACGCCACTGGTGTCCCAATACTTTTGTCCATAGAGTGTACATTTGTGTTGCACCATGCTATTGATAAGTTGTATCTGTCAACCCTTCACTCCTGGGTGGAGTAGAGGTAACATCACTGCTCTGCGTCGAGAGAGCCTGTGGAGACACAGGTTCGATCCCGGCAAGAGCACCTCTCCAGTAAGTGTCCTTGGGCAAGACACCTAACGGTGCATACTCGCCACCCAGGACAGACTTGAAAACGATAGAAATCTCAATGTATCCTTCCTGGTAAAATACTTTGTCAAAAAAAAATGGTTGAGCCTGAATGCCGTGGTGCGGCACGACATGCCTTGCGGTTCTCTGGTAACTCCTATAGCCCGCCTCCCTTTCCTGCGGCCGATCGCTGTCATTGACTGCAGGTGTTCTGCCAGAGTTCAGGCAGTCCCGCTGCAGCTAATGATTGTGATCGCCGCAGGGAAGGGAGGTGGGCCGATGGAGTTGCCAAAGAGCCATGGGCTGTGCTGTGCCACCCTGCGGCGTTAAGGCTTGCCTGGACCCCTGCGGCCCCTCGTCGGCAAGGGTTAAAATGTTGCTGCTTCAGTATAAATACATGTCATTCCATAACGATGCGTACATCGAACAGCTCCAATTTCAGCTCCTCCAGTTTGCGGCGCACAATTCATTATCCCGGTGACCCTGTGTTTCATTTCAAGTCGTAGAATATGGAATCAGCTTTCCCTGCACAGTCTCCTCATCCAGCACAAGCGCCATTGATTTTAAATGTAAATGACATTTTACTACACTATGAATTTTTCTCGAGATGGATATTGATCTCACCTGCTTCTGAGGATGGGTTAACATAATGTAGATTTTTATAGTAAAACAAAGAGGTTCCCGCGCAGTCAGGAAAGTCAATGTTTTTTAAATGTCACACTGACATTGCTGATACAGGGGAATGAAGTCTACACTTTCAATAAAAAAATCCATAAAATCAATAAACATCTTTATGATAGTGAATTTCATACACAGTATTTTTTTCAGGCAGCGTTTATAATGGCTACAGTCTGGAATCGCGTGATACTTCCCCTTCAGCAAAGAACCCGAGCAAAATACTTTATATCATTTAACCTGTTTGTGGCCCTTTGTTTTAAATGCTACGTTATTTTAATTAGAGTATGATGGGAGTAAGTTTCTTTTGAACCCGGGTAACACACAGCCAGTGGTGTATTTAGGTTTTGTGCTGCCCTAGGCCTGACTAAACTCGTGCACCCCCTAATTTAAATTTGAGGCACCCCTTCCTGTTAAGGGTACACCTCTTCCTGGTTAATCCCCACCCTTCCTCTTTAAGCTCCACCTTTTCCTCTTAGAGCTCCGCCTTTTCCTCTCTTTATATTAAAAGTGGATACCAAGTGCCTACTTGTATATTTTGTATACCATTTCAATTGTATCTATTGAGATAAAGAAAATTATGAAATGTTTAAATTCAAGCATTTTTACAAAGAACAGCCATGCATGTCAAGTAAACGGGATCACAGCCGCTCTAATTGGTTGAACAATAAAATCCACAGAAACGTGCACTGCATATGAGCGTATCACAGAGCTGCACAGCAATAAAACCCACAGAAATGGGCACTGTGTATGAGCATATTAGAACTGCACAGCAATATAACCCACAGAAATGTGCAGTGTGTATCACAGAACATAAAACTCCCAGCAATGCAATGTGCGGTGTGTATGAGTGCATCAGAATCCACAGCAATAAAACTCCCAGCAATGCAATGTGCGGTGTGTATGAGTGCATCAGAATCCACTGCAGTAAAACTCCCAGCAAACCGAGTGTATATGAGCACACAGCAATTATGCTGTGGAGCCATCTTGTCAGCAGTGGGGTGCCACTGCCAGAGGGTGCACTGTAGCTTTGATTCCTTTCCCGGTGGGTGTTCAGTCCAGAATAGAGTCTGTGTTAACGAAAGGGCGGGCAGCTGCGCGTGTGCGTTTCACGTGGTTCAGCCAGTCATGTGGTACTGAGACTCAGAGAAATGGCAGTGAAATGCCCTGATGTTCGGTGGTTTCAATCAGCAGGTTTATTCAGGCGAACCCCATAGGTTTCAATGTTAAAAATATTCCCGCAATATGCAATATCTAATAAATTATTTATTATTTTAATCTGCAGTAAAAAGTCTTTACTTGATTTTTTTTAGTACCTTTTAGTCATTTTTCAGATTTTTTTGGGCAAAATTCCCCCCCTTTTTTTTTAATAGCAGTTTTTCTTTTTTCTGTAACAGAACTTTTTATTATCAATCATAGCATCTTATATGTAAATTCCAGACATTTTCGTTCAGTAGTTCTTTTGAAAACAGCAGGCCATGGGTTTGCGGTGGCAGCATACAGCGGCCGACTCCATGCACTTTGGGGACCCTGCGGTGAATGGTGAATTCACTGCAGGGTGGGGAAATTTTATTCTCCTAAGTGCAGGGAACTACAGAACACCAAAAAGTTGGCGTCATTTCGGTGCTCTGTGAGTAACCCATTTAGTGGTGAGGTTTTTTGCTGCCCCCTGGAAAGTAAAATTGAAAGTGTAAATTAGTGAAATCTCAATGTATCCTTCCTGGTAAAATACTTTGCAAAAGTAAAAAAAAAAATAATATTTTTTTTTGTTAGGGGTGGGGCCACCCAGTGCGGGCCGCCGCCCCCTGGAAAGTGCCACCCTAGGCCTGGGCCTAGTCGGCATAGGCCAAAATACACCAGTGCACACAGCACTACATCACATAACGAGATCTGATACAAACATAAAGACAGAATGTTTTATAAATCCATTAAATGCAGAAAATACTGTGTGCAAAGGAAAAGATTATAGTATTTAGAGTATTTTTCGCTCCATAAGACGCACCTGACCATAAGACGCACCTAGTTTTTAGAGGAGGAAAACAGGAAAATAAATATTCTGAAATCAAATAGTGTAATAATGGATATACTGCCCCAGCTCATGGATACTGTCCCCCAGCTCATGGATACTGTCCCCCAGCTCATGGATATGCCCCAGCACATGGATACTGTCCCCCAGCTCATGGATATGCCCCAGCACATGGATACTGTCCCCCAGCTCATGGATATGCCCCAGCACATGGATACTGTCCCCCAGCTCATGGATATGCCCCCCAGTTTATGGATATACCCCCCAGCTTATGGATATGCCCCAGCACATGGATATGCCCCAGCTCATGGATACTGTCCCCCAGCTCATGGATATTGCCCCAGCACATGGATTTGCCCCAGCTCGCTCATGGATATGCCCCAGCTCGCTCATAGATGTGCCCCAGCTCGCTCATGGATGTGCCCCAGCTCGCTCATGGATGTGCCCCAGCTCGCTCATGGATGTGCCCCAGCAGCTCATGGATATGCCTCCGCTCACCTGTCGCCGCCGCGTTAGGCTCCCTCTGAGCGTGCGTCCGGCAGCAGGAAGTTTGGGCACTCGCCTGGGGGAGCCACGTGACCGCGATCTTGCGAGATCGCGGTCACGTGGCTCCCCCAGGCGAGTGCCCAAGCTTCCTGCCGCCGGACGCACGCTCAGAGGGAGCCTAACGCGGCGACGACAGGTGAGCTGAGGCATATCATGGGGCATTCGCTCCATAAGATGCACCCACTTTTCCCCCCACTTTTTGGGGAGAGAAAAGTGCGTCTTATGGAGCGAAAAATACGGTATATGTATTATTTTTCAAACTTTCCAATGGGTTCTGATCTGCATCAGGTCTGGACATAAACTACGCTATTCATGTCTGTCTGTCTACCTACATCCATCCACTTGTCTATCTATCTTCTATCTACATGTGTATCTATCTTCTATCTATCTATCTCTATCCACATCCATCCTACCTTTTTATTTATCTATCTACATCCATCCATCCACTCGTCTATCTATCTTTTTTTCTCTATCCACATCCATCCATCCTACCTCTTTTTATTTATGTTTCTTGAGAAAGGATTTTACCAGGATGGATACATTGAGATTTCTCTCGTTTTCAAGTATGTCCTGGGTGGCGAGTATGTACCGTTAGGTGTCTTATCTATATCTATCTCTATACACATTCATCCTACCTCTTATCTACAGTGGCAAGAAAAAGTATGTGAACCCTTTGGGATTACGTGGAGTTTTGCATGAATTGGTCATAAAATGTGCTCTGATCTTCATCTAAGTCACAACAATTTGAAAAACACAGTCTGCTTAAACAAATACAACACAAACATTATATGTTTTCATGTGTTTATTGAACATAACATGTAAACATTCACAGTGCAGGGTGGAAAAAGTATGTGAACCCCTAGCCTAATGACTTTTCCAAGAGCTAATTGGAGCCAGGAGTGAGCCAACCTTGAGTCCAATCAGTGTGATATTATTGGATGTGTTGCTGAAAGCTGTCCTGCACTTTATAAACACACACCAGTTTTGGGTTTACTGGTTTCAAGAAGCGCTGCCTGATGTGAACCATGCCTCGCAGAAAAGAGCTCTCAGAAGACCTACGATCAAGAATTGTCGACTTGCCTGAAGCTGGAAAGGGTTACAAAAGTATCTCCAAAAGTCTTGATGTTCATGTGTCCACGGTAAGACAGACTGTCTACAAATGGAGAAAGTTCAGCACTATTGCTACTCTCAATAAGACGTGCTCGTCCTGTAAAGATGACTGCAAGAGAACAGCGCAGAATGCTTAATGAGGTAAAGAAGAATCCTAGAGTGTCAGCTAAAGACTTACAGAAATCTCTGGCACATGCTAACATTTTTGATGACACATCTACAATAAGGAAAACATTAAACAAGAATGGAGTACATGGGAGGACACCACGGAGGAAGCCATTGCTGTCCAAAAAGAATATTGCAGCACGTTTGAAGTTTGCAAAAGAGCACCTGGATGTTCCACAGCACTACTGGCAAAATATTCTGTGGACAAATGAAACCAAAATTGAGTTGTTTGGAAAAAACACACAACACTATGTGTGGAGAAAAAAAGGCACAGCACACCAACATCAAAATCTCATCCCCACTGTAAAACATGGCGGAGGGAGCTTCATGGTTTGGGGCTGCTTTGCTGCCTCAGGGCCTGGATGGATTGTTGTCATTGATGGAAAAATGAATTCCAGAGTTTATCAAGACATTTTGCAGGAAAATGTAAGACCATCTGTCCGCCAACTGAAGCTCCACAGAGGATGGGTGATGCAACAGGACAATGACCCAAAGCATACAAGTAATTCAACAAAAGAAAGGCTTCAACAAAACAAAATACGCCTTCTGGAGTGGCCCAGTCAGAGTCCTGACCTCAACCCGATTGAAATGCTGTGGCATGACCTTAAGAGAGTGATTCACACCAGACATCCCAAGAATATTGCTACACTGAAACAGTTTTGTGAAGAGGAGTGGTCCAAACTTACTCCAGATCGTTGTGCAGGTCTGATCTGCAACTACAGGAAACATTTGGTTGAGGTTATTGCTGCCAAGGGAGGGTCAACCAGTTATTAAATCCAAAGGTTCACATACTTTTTCCACCCTACACTGTGAATGTTTACATGTTCTGTTCAATAAAAACATGTAAACATATAATGTTTGTGTTGTATTATTTTAAGCAGACTGTGTTTTTCAAATTGTTGTGACTTAGATGAAGATCAGAACACATTTTATGACCAATTCATGCAAAACTCCACGTAATCCCAAAGGGTTCACATACTTTCTCTTGCCACTGTATATTTATCTCTAGCTCTATCGCGTGGGTTGTCAGGGCCCTGGGCAAGGCAAGAATTGTGCACCCCCCAACCTGTGGACACGGTAACACACCCTGATTCCCTTCCACCAGTAGAGTATTGACCCCCTTACCCAACAAGCACATGTATTGTATATCAACAAAATACTGATATAATAAATAAATGAAACACACATGCCCCCCACACTACGCCACTGCTACCAGTCACCCTGTCCCAATATACCCTAGCATAGTTCCACTCTCAAACTATACCCAGTCACTCTCTCCCAGTAACCACAGTCACTCTCTCCCAGTAACCCCCAGTCAGTCTCAGTACCCCCAGTCACTTTCTCCCAGTACCCACAGTCACTCTCTCTCCAAGTACCCCCAGTCACTCTCTCCCAGTATCCATAGTCATTCTCTCCCCAAACCTCCAGTCACCCGCTCCCTGTACCCCCAGAACCCCTCACTGTGTGGTGGTTACGCTGCTCTGGTGTCATACAGTGTCGCCTACCTGCACGGGGTTGCTGGTGGCCTGGGCGAGGAGCTGTCCAGGGGGCTTAGTGGAGACCGCCTTATAAATGTGCTGCAGGGCAGGCGCCTCCCTCCCTACTTTCTGTTCAGTGGATGCAGGGCTGCCAGCAGCGGGGGCTGGAACAGGGCTTCAAGGGGGACTGACAAGCGTGGTACAGGATGTTCCATTGAATAATGCTGCGCTGCTTCACGTGACTCATTTCAGTGTTAAGGCGGAGTCGGGACAGTACCAGAGTTTGCTGTCCTGGTCCTCCCTTCTGGACGCTGAGTGCGAAGTCACTGCCTTTGCCGCAAAACTGGCGGCTGCCCCTGCAAGGGCCTCTCATGGACGCTTTTATGATCCCTGCTGGAAAATATTAGTGGTTCAAATTTCTTTGGAAATTTTGCACCCCTAAGAAAATTGCGCCCGGGGCGTCTGCCCCCGAGGCCCCCCCACGCTACGCCACTGTATCTATTTCTATCCACATCCACCTCTTATCTACAGTATCTATCTATCTATCTATCTATCTATCTATCTCTATCCACATCATCCATCCTACCTATTATCTATCTATTGATCATCTGTCTGTCTCTTTTTGGGATATGTTATAAATCTTCAGTTGAACAATTATTTTTTGCGACTACTCAATTGCATATGTAAGTGACTTTTATTTTTTGGAGCACATTGATAATTAATTGCATGACTTTGTAAGATCTAGAGGAGCAGCGGCCGTGTGTTCTTTTCGGTCTTATTTTCTTTTGAATCGGTTGCTTTCTATACTTCTCGTTCTCTTGATTAGAAGTCATTTGCTGCCAGTCCAGTTAATCTCCTCTCCAAGTCCCTGCAGAGTCTCTGCGAGAAACTTCAAACTATGATTAACAGAAAGGTTTAACCCTCGCCAGTAATTAGATAAAGCACTTTTTAACAACCGGACCACGAAGTCTGTGAGTGAAGACAGTTGGAAGAGGCACGCGTTATCAAATGAGTCATTTGCTTTACAGAAAGCTGGTGACACACATAAAATGAACACTGAATAAATTATGCGCTGGAGCTGACATGTGCAGCATCCTTTTATCCAAACATCAAACTCTTTGAACTAGTTTCACGTTTAAAGTGTCGCGATTGGTCTAAAGTATTAAATAACGGTCTACGCTTCCTAATTAAGTAACATTATGAGTCTCTTGGGCTTCTTAGAGGTGCTAGAAGTTTTGATTCTTATGTAATTTTTGTTTATAACAAATTCCGATTTGTTTCTTTCGCTGAAGGCGGCATTTTAATTTGCCAGCCATAAAATTTATACAGAAAAAGAAACAGAATTCCTACTCACTAGTAAACTGTATACTGTATGTATGTTTTATTCAGCCTAATTTTCAGGTTTGAGATGTTGTCCTGTTGACCCAGATATCATTAAGGATAGCAGATATCTATGATCTTAAGTGCACGTTACAATATCAGTTTTGAAAAACACAAAAAGAGAGAGGGGTGCTCATCTTATCTCAAGTAGGGATGAGCTGTTTGGTTCGATCAGTTCGGAGTTCGACTCAAACATCGGCAGTTCGAAGTTCGCGAACTTCAAACTTTTTGGCGTGTCCGGTTCGAGTTCGAATATTTTTTTTTGGAAAAAGTATAAAAAATGCTTAAATACTAAAAAATCGAGAAATAAAGAGACTCTTTACTGCAGAATATTATAAGCAACGGTTTATTAGATATATTCTCACCTCTAAATGACCTGTGCTTACAGCAGGGCCCTCAAACGGCATAAACAACAGGTGTTAATTAGTGTTTGGAAATAACATCTGCTTCTAATTAGTCTGGTCTCATGAATTTGATACATTGCCTGCAGACTGGGTGTGGCTCCTGCACATGTATGAACACTGTGCTTCTGAATTCACAACACAACGTGAAAATGTCTATCATAAAGTGTACAAGCTGAGTCCCTAGAGTCTCTGACTATCCATTGTCATATATGCCTTGCTTTATACATATAATACATTCCCTCATCTAACAGTCCCTGTGCATTTTAACTCCTTAACCCTTTCGCTGCTGAGGCATTTCACGCCTCTGTGCTGAGCTCATTTTTACCTGTTTCGCTCATCTTGTTAAGGCTAGGGTCAGACGAAAGCATTTTTCACCGCGAACGTGAAAAAGTGCGTCCGAACGCATTGACTTATTTTTTCACGGAATGCGCAAAAATGGTCAGACGACACCCATTTTTGGGCGTGATTTTGTACGGATCGTCAATAAAACTTTTTTTGCGTCTGGACGTTATGTAGGCTGGACATTAGCAGTGTCTGACATCTCCTAATCACGCAAACACGCCGCTATGCCGCAGCTGCGCACTCAGTACGTCAGTACTAGCGGTTCAGCGTTCTCAGAAAAATGCGTTCAAATTCCACTTGCGTGGCACGGCCGGACTTTTGTGCGGCCGTACATCGTATATTGGCCGTCATTACCCGTCATCTGCTGCTAGTGCGGCCGTAATTATGTGCGCCAGAACGCACGTTAAGGCTGGGGTCAGACGAGCGTGATTTCTACGGACTGTACGTGCGTGCAGTACGGACATCGTCAGTACGGATGACGCAGTAGTGGTCACACAGTCCGTTTTTTCACTGAAGTTATTTTTGACGGATGTAGGAGGGAAAAATAAATTACAATGAAAAAACATTCTGTCCGTCAAAAATGCTGGACGTATAAATGCAGTCGTCTGACCATGCTCCATCACTCACACACAAAGCTATGCAGACGTTGTGGACGTGGCGCACTCCGCACGTCCGTTCTAGCAGTATTACGTTCTTGCCTAACCTGCGTCCGTTTGCCGCGGCCGTTGTGTGTCCGCAGTTCAGTGCGGACGTACTTCATGTGTCAGGCTCCAATGGACTTTCTTTCATGCTATCACGGACGTACTTTTAGGCGCAATCACGGACGTGAACACTACGCTCGTCTGACACCAGCCTAAAAGTGCACTGGTCTGACCCCAGCCTTAAACGCGTTTTGAAGGCTTATTTTAGTATATGACCCAGACATATTATATATCATTCTTCCCGGCAGACTCGGCAGATTCATAATATGTCATTATTATATGTATACGTCATGTCCTGTCTGTATATTCTAACAAAATATGCCATAAAATATGAATTTTCAATAATTTACAACATGTAAAGTGTTTTTTTTAACATGCGAGCAATTGTGGTTATATTTTGTATGGGGTGCGCTTGTTAAAAAAATTAGAAATGGGGTCTCGTTACTTTTTTGGGGGGAAAATTACGCGATTTTTAACAAACTCACCACATACAAAAATCGTTAGTGCAGCATCATTGTTCTCATTATAATTTAAATGGGAACAATATTGCTGCATTAAGAAACCAAACTTGTTTTTTTGTTTTTTTTTATAAAAAAAAATTAAAAATATTTTTTTAATATTTTTAATTTTAATTTTTTAAAAAAAACTTTTTACATGGTCATGTTTGGTATCGTTGGAAAGGCCATGGTCCGGCCGATCCAACAGTACATTAACCCCTAGCTGCCATGGATCGGGAGATAGGGGGTTCATTGGAACCCCCTATCTCCACAATTGGTGGCAGTTAGGGGTTAACTCCGGGACTGGCGTCATCGTGCTATGCACGATGACGCCAGTCGTCAGGGGGCATTCTCGGAAGCTTGGCAGACATCCAAGATGTCGGCCAGGTCCGGGAGAGGATCATGTTGTGTGTCCGGCACCCAAGGGGTTAAAGGCAGACACGGTTTGGAAGGGCAGGTTTTGTGGCAATTTGGCTATTCAGAAAGCTGGCAATTCACCAAATATTGGCGAATTGCCACCAAAATATAGTGCAATTCAGCGACCTTCGGCGGCAGTGAAATTCCCCATAGAGAAGTAATGGTTAATCTATTCAGAGACCACCTAACAGCACCGAAATGTCATTGAAATGGCAAGTTTTTTGGTAGTTTCATTTGACAAGTTTAAGCAGGCGAATCTCATAGGTTTCAATGTAAAAAAATAGTCCCCATTTTTCTCAGAAATTTATTCAACCATTTATCCTTCTCCTTTGCAGCAAAAAGTCTATTTTTTAAAAAAAATCTTAGGCATTTTTCTGGATTTTTTTCATTCTATTCATGGAGGTTTGTGATTGTGAGTAGCAGCATCCTCTTTATACTGGGCAGATGCATTCTGTTTTACCTTCCTCCTACTAGAAGCTCTCTCTGTCTTCCTCCCATACCAGAGCACACTACCAAGAGAATCTCTCTCTATCTTCCTCCTATACCAAAGCATTATCCAGACTACAGAGAATCTCTATCTTCCTTCCATACTAAAGCATACAACAGAGAATCTCTCTCTATCCTTCTTCCTCCCATACTAAAGCATACAGCAGAGAAGCTCTTTCTACCCACAAGACAACTTTTATTTGCTGTTACTTTCTCAATAAAGTGAAGAAAAATATAAAGGACTTTGTGAGCTTTCAAAAGAGGATGAGCTAAGCTATCTGACTTCAATCCTATCCTGCATGTGACATTCACTTCTTGCATATGACCCTGGGGTTCCAGAATAGTAACTATGCACTATGTTACTTTTTTAAAAACTCTGAATTTCCCAGGATAAACACTAGCTGTTCCGGCAGATGTCAATTTTTTTTTTTGAGAAAGGATTTTACCAGGAAGGATACATTGAGATTTCTCTCGTTTTCAAGTATGTCCTGGGTGGCGAGTATGTACCGTTAGGTGTCTTGCCCAAGGACACTTACTGCAGAGGTGCTCTTGCCGGGATCAAACCCATGTCTCCACAGGCTCTCTCCACGCAGAACAGTGACATTACCTCTACTCCACCCAATTATGGCTGTTGTTTTCTGACTGGCTTTTTAGTTTGAGGACAAGTACAAAATAATGTAAAAATGAAATGTATTTGTTAGTTATAAAGCAGAACCTTTCCAAATAAAGTCACTTGAGGGTGACTTGCATTTTATAATGGAAACAGTCACTTTACGAGACCCACAATTTTTTTTATGAAATTTAAATTGAGTTTAACTGACAAAAAAGCAAGAGCACCACAGACGAGAAGTAAAGGAAAAGGGAATTTATTGACATGTAAATAAAAAAATGATATAAAGTTCATCGTACAGCGTTTCATCTGTAAAACCATCTTAAGGTCTCTTTTGGAAACTAAGAGAAAAAGTACAGTAAGGGTCCCTCTGATTCATCACACCAAACAGTCCCTTTAAGTCAGGGATGTCCAAACTCCGGCCCCCCAGATGTCCCTGAACTACAAGTCCCATGCTTCTCCATCCATTTAATGCAGTCAGAGATTTATGGGAGTTGCAGTTCAAGAACATCTGGGGGCTGGACTTTGGACATCCCTGCTTCATTCAATAAACAACGAACTTGCCGCCAAATTGCACTGAATGGTGTAGTTCGCCGCAGATTGCCACAATTTGGCAATCTTGCAGTGAAATTGTCCCATAGAGAAGTAATGGTTAATCTATTCAGAGAACGCCGAACTGCACCGAAGTGTCAGTGAAATGCCCTGATATTCGGTTGCTCAGTTCACTAGGTTTAAAGTGGCGAATCCCATAGGATTCAATGTTAAAAAAATATATTTCATACTTTTTTTATTCAACCGTTTATTCTTTTTATTTTTAGCAAACCATCTTTTTATTTTTTTTTAGATGAAAATTTTGATTTCCCAATTTTTTTTAAAGGCGCTTTTTTTTTCTTTTATTCCGTAACAGATCTTGTTATTATTTTTTATATAGGACCCTTTTTATTATTTACACACATTTTCTTATGACACATTTTACTGCGTCGTTGTTAGTTTAAACACCTTTTTAGAAGAATAGCAGAGTTCTGTTTTTTTTTCTGCAGTTCGGCGGTGCTTGGCGGTCTGTTCAGCAGTCTTCAGCGGTGTTCGGCGGTCTGTTCGGAGGTCTTCAGTGGCTCCATGCTCGGCGCACTTCGGCAACCCTGTGAATACAGGACTACATCGCAGGGTTTGCGAAATGGAATCGCTGAAGCGCAATGAAGTGCATCGAAATAGAACATACTGAAATCTCGTAGAAATTTGAGTGCTTTTTGGTTAACCCATTTAATGATACCAGAATCCTCACACTGTACAACAATAATGAGCAATAAAACAAAAAATGACAGATGTGTGGAATGACATTATATATATATATATATATATATTTATGTATATGTTACGGAAAGCCCGAAGTGCGGTTAATCCTAGGATTACCCGGGTGATCCTGACATTACCCAGGCGTCATTAGCAAAAGTCTGAAGTGAAATGAAATTTCGGACTTTACCCGGGTAATCTGCAAAGTATCCAGAGGCCTCTGGGTAATCTGGTTTTCTGCACTGTTTTAACCGAGTAATTCACACATTACCCTAGTGTTGCTGGATAAAGTGTGATGTGCAACGAAACATCTGACTTTATCCGGGTAATCTACAAAGTATCCAAACACTCTGGGTACTCGGCTTTTCTTGGGTTTTAAGCAGGTTACAGATGACTGAATTCCGAGTATTACCTGGATAAAGCTGCAAACCGTTATCTGACTGATAACAAAACAGTGTTTTTTGTTATTTTTTAATGAAATTGTATCCACAGTCACAAACCACACTAAATAACCGTCGTGTAACTCTGTGCGTTAATTGTCAGAAAATTAATTTATGAAGATAAAGATATTATATAAAGAGTAACCTGATGGTTATTATGTATTATAAATGATATATAAGCACATATGACACATAATAAAGATCATGTAACTCTTTCACATTCATATAAGAAACATATCCTGTTACTCTGTATATTCATTATATCCGCAATACATTTTAATACATTTTAATGTTTGTCTTTTGTCATTTTCATTGATAATATCCATAGATAGATAATAGTAAAATTCACTGTTACCCAAGCAGGGTTGGATGCTCTGCAGATTACCCAGGTGAAGCTGTGGATAGTCCTCAGATTACCCGGGTGAAGCTGTGGATAGTCCTCAGATTACCCGGGTGAAGCTGTGGATAGTCCTCAGATTACCCGGGTG
Source organism: Leptobrachium leishanense (assembly GCA_009667805.1). NCBI lineage: Eukaryota > Metazoa > Chordata > Amphibia > Anura > Megophryidae > Leptobrachium > Leptobrachium leishanense. Next base: position 367,589,759 of record CM019065.1, read on the forward strand.
AAGCTGTGGATAGTCCTCAGATTACCCGGGTGAAGCTGTGGATAGTCCTCAGATTACCCGGGTGAAGCTTCAGACTTGCACATTATCCGGGTAAAGTGCGCATTTTTCAGCTCTTCCAGACCGTTACCCAAGGGCAGTTGGTTAGTCTGAAATTACCCGGGTAAAGTCGGAAATTTTAAATTTTTTGCAGCTTTACCCAGCGGTTTGGGGTAAAATCAGGATTACCCGGGTAATCCTAGGATTAACCGCAGTTCGGGCTTTACCCGTAACATATATACTCTTAGAGGGTTTCTAGCCTCTCTCCAGCATAGGATCTGTGTAGCCTCCTGTTTTCTGTGCATCTGACTGCTACATTGATCCTGTGGAAATTATTCATCCCAGTGAAGTGAGATTTTGTTATTCACCTTTATGTGTTTGAGTGTCACAAGAGAAACATATATAAGTATTAGCCGTTCCACACTTCTGGCACTCTTTGTTTTATTATTCTCTACTTCTGTCTATGTATCAGATATTATGAATACACCATTAATGTTAGGTGGAGCTCAAGGTGGAACGCATAGGGGAGCCGACAGCTAGAAATGACGTTCAAGGACTTAGGTGGAATGTAAAGCATTGGAATGCACAATGACAACTAGAATGTGACATATCTGATGCACATTAGCTCTCAAGATAAACCACTTCCTCCTCTGTCCTTTAGAAACGCATGTGGTCATGAGTTCTTTAGGGTTTTTGGGCACAACCTCAGGTCTCTTTGTCTCTATAATTTCCTTTGTTCTCTCCTCCCTTCATTGCAAGGTCACCCTTCGATTGTTTCTACAGGTTGGGTTTATCCGAAACTCTAAAATCCGGAAGATTTAAAAAAAAAAAGGACTTTTGGAAGCTGTCCAGATTTTCGTAGTTCTAGAGAAAGGGTGATCCGACAGGTGCTGATGCTCAGGAACCTGACTCCCGAGTGCTACAGCAGACCTTGGCATAAACTGGGATACTCTGTGGAGCCCCAGCATGAGCCATGATATCTGGACCCACGATGACTCCAAGCATCATGTCAATGGAGTAATCCCTCACGGCTCTTTCAGAATGTGAACACATTGGTGGCTGTAGCAGGAAGGAGAATGTGGCTCTTCCTTTCTCTCAAACATCAGATTCTAATGGAGACAAAACAAAACTTAGGGTAAAACCCCTTAACAATGAATACTAAGTGATATGCCAATTGGCCACTCACAAGCGAAGAATTGATCAAGCATGTAGTATCTCGCAGTCAAAGTATATGTCAGGCATATGGTGTCCCAAGATCTTCATAACCTCGATAAATGACTCCAACGGGTCCTCGCAGGAAAAACATAGGAAGGAAGGACCATGATGAAGAATCCAAGGTATGAATCTAAAAAATGTATTGTGCTTACAGTTTAAAACCAATCAGGCTGAAAATAGAGTCATAGATCACCTGGTCCCAAGTTGTAACCGGCTCACTAGCTGTGTTCGAACCACAATGCGGCAGGACCAGACCCTGTCACTCAACGCGTTTCACCTGCTGACTTTTTCAAGAGTGTAATGGATTCTGATATCAAGAAGAACACAAAATCCGGAATGCTCAGTGTCCCGAACATTCCAGATTAGGGATGCTCACTCTGTATTTGTTTATATAATTCTAAAACTATTTTCTTACATTTGAAAACTATGTGAACATTTCCTAAGCTTTTCCTGTCTTTGATTTATTTACGAATTTATCCTTGTTAAAAAAAATATACTTAGCTATTCACTATTCTCTGTACTTCACACTTTGTAATCATTGTAATAAGTGTTGCATATCCTTTTGATCTTAATTCCATCTGAGCGTTTTGCAGCCTGTCTTTTAAAACCCGTCCACTTATAACAATAAGAGTCCAGGTACCCATTCTCTCGAGCCGGTGTCTGTATATTTTCCCCTGTTATATATGCTCCTGCTAAATTTCAAGCAAGCTGTCACGATGTAATCCTTGATCTTCATCTTACCGAGCGCAGGTTTGCAGCGTTCCTTTTGGGAAAACAGAACAAGGAATTCAGCACAGTTTCTTAGTAACAATTAAAGTGAAAAGTTTTAGTTACAGTGAGCAATCTTTTGGCAGAATAATTGACACATCACATTAAAATGAGCATCTCCCATCTGTTCTTGCATCTGATTAAAAATGGGAAAAAAAGGAACATTTTATAATTACATAATTTAAACGTACCAAGGTATTATTTAAATGGCTTCGATTCAGCTCATGTGTATATGTGATGAACCGTCACTCAACTCAGCTACACATCAGAAGAAGTACATTCGTCAAACGTTCACCAGGAAAACAGATATGACATATGCTGTGTGTGGGTTAACAGAGACAGAGTGTAGGGTTCCTACAGTATATTTCAGTAACATGCGGTGAGGTCAGTGGCTGGTGAGGCACTGGCTAGTATCAGAGCCAGATGTACACAGGGTTACGCAGTCGCAATTTACGCATTTGATTATCGTTATATAGGAGAATAGAGTTTCACTATTTATAAAGTAAAGTTCGCATCCTTTTTTTACAGTTCTAAGAGCATGCACTTACAATACTGACTAATAGAGGGCGCTATTACAACTCTTACTTTAAAGTAAAGTTTGCATATTGTTTTTTTAGTTCTAAGAGCATGCACTTACAATACTGACTAATAGAGGGCGCTATTACAACTCTTACTTTAAAGTAAAGTTCGCATATTTTTTTTAGTTCTAAGAGCATGCACTTACAATACTGACTAATAAAGGGCGCTATTACAACTCTTACTTTAAAGTAAAGTTCGCAAATTTTTTTAGTTCTAAGAGCATGCACTTACAATACTGACTAATAGAGGGTGCTATTACACACATGCTGACTGCTGAGCTCTGCCTGCCCGTCCCCTCCATGACTGATGAGGACAGTTACATGACTGTCCTGCGTCAATCAATCCACGGGGAACTCTGCCTACCATGGGGGTGTTTTTTTAAAAAAAAATAGTTTAAGACCAATGGAGCGTTCCCATTGGCTCGAGCTTTCAATTGCTCTCAGTGCCTCTGGAGGCATTGAAGAGCGTAGAACCAGGAAGTCAGCTTGAGCTACGCAATTAGCGTAACGTTCAGCTGCGCAAATTGCGTAGGCTATGCTGGCTCAGTGCTGCCCCTGCTGTCTGTGTAGTGAATCACACACGGCAGCCGGCAAACTGAAAGTGGGGGAAGAAAAAAAAGTGGAGGACAGAGAAGCACAGTGAGAGAGCGTGGAGAGGTTAGTATGAAAACTTTTTTCAATGAATAACATTTTATTTACAGATTAAATATACATACATGTCATTACAGCACAATGAGCACATTAATTTATTGGAATGGCTGCACGTCTCTGGTATATTTCTATATGTAATTGGAGAGCAATGCTCGGTGGTCTTGAAATATGCCATACAGTATATTTCACCTTGGTAAACGTTTTCATATTAATTGCACTGGTTTTGGCTGTTTCATAGACAGACAAATGAAAATCAGTTAAAACCTCTTCACTATTGACCCAACACATTAGAAATATGGGAGATCTTCGCTATGTTCCGCCACTGTTTCATATACAGGGATCCACTCTTAAATGTTACAGTGATAACATGACTTTAGAAACTGGGATACATTATAACCAAAGGGTTATTCAAAGAGCAGCAAAATTACAGGGAAATTTCAGTGCTCTTTCGTTCGGCACACTTCGGTGCGATTCAGTTCGCAAACCCTGTGGTGAATTCACTATATACCACAGGGTCCCCGCAGTGCGCTTAACGTGGAGCTGTTCTAGACAGCTGAATGTTGCCGAACAGACAGACGAATGCTGCTGCGACTTCCGATCAGCCTGCTGAATGCTCCTGAAGAGCGCTGATCATCCTGCGGAATGCTGCTGAAAACCGGCGAACTGACCACCAAATGCTGCCGAAATGCAGAAGACCCCTCCCCCCAGAACTCTGCCATTTTTTTATAACACAAATGCATGAAAATGTGTGGAAATAGTAAAAAGGTCCTATAAAAAGTAATGAAAGGGGCTGTTTCAAAATAAAAATAAAATGCCATTAAAATAAAAAGGGGAATAAAAAATTTCACTTTAAAAAGCCAGAAAAATACCAGAAAAATTCGAAAATGACGATAAATAAAAAGGCTTTTTGATGAAAATGAAAAGAATAAACAGTCGAACAAAAAAGAATAAAAACGATAAAATATTTTTTTACATTGAATCCTATGGGATACGCCTGTTTAAACCTGTCGAACCGAATTACCGAAAATCTGGACATTTCACTGACATTTCGGTGCTGTTTTCGAAATGCCCAGATTTTTGGTGGTTTCATTCAACAGTTTTAAGCCGGCGAATCCCATAAGCCAGCGATTCAATTTAAAAAGAATTCCCCATTTTTATTAAATATTTATTCAACCGTTTATTCTTTTCTTTTGCAGCAAAAGAGTCTCTTTATTTATAATTTTTTTTATTATTATTCATAGGACTTTATATATTATCTCCAGGCATTTTCATGCACTAGTTTTTTTATAAAACGCCTTTTAAAAGTGGTGGTTTTTTTTTGTTTTAATTTTTTTTACCCCTGTTCGGCGGCTGGTCAGCTTTTTTCAGATGCGTTCGACGGTCTGGTTAGTGGACCGCCAGATGCATTTGGAGGGTTATTGGATCTATTAGACCGTTTTTTGACAGTTTGAGGTTGTGTTCGGCGGTCTGTTCAGCGGATTGTCGGATGCATACGGCGGTTTTTTCGACAGGTTATCAGATCGATTTGGCAGTTTTGCTGCGGTTCGAGGATGCGTTCGGTGGTTTTTCCAAACGATTCGCTGGTTTATCAGATGCATTCGGCGGGTCAATTCGCCGCACTTCGGAAACCCTGCAGTGAATGCTGAATTCACTGCAGGGTCAGCAAATTGAACTCGCCGAATGGTGCCAGACAAGAGAGCACTGAAACGTCGGTTACATTTTGGTGCTCTCTGAATAACGCCTTATATTCTCTCTTCCCAAAATTCTAAATTTATTCTATTTTTTTTCCAACTATTAAGGTTTAACCCTATCCGTCAGCTAATAAATCGATCTGGAAAATTCTGAATGAATGCACATGTAGTCTCCTGGGTTCATTGGTCTATTTCCCAATTATTTTCCCTTACCTAGGAATGAAATGTGGTTTTCTTCTTCCCTTTTTTTATCCAGTTCATGCTGCTTTAAACAGATCAGATTACACTGTGTCAATGCTTTTCTTATAGATGTTCCTGATTAATTGTTTTGCTTTTGGTGTCCCGGCTCTCGTTTGCTCTATTATGCGAGCTGCAGCTACCGGCTGATGTCAAAAGGGCTCACACAGAGCCGCACCAATGCTAAATTAGTTGTTTGCAGACCAAAACATAAATACTGCAGGAAATACAAGGGATATAAATCCGCGGGTAAGTAGTCTGCACTTATTTTTCACATGAATTCCAATAATATTTTAATTGCCTTTATTAAAAAGCGTGAAAAAGTAATAATAGTAAATAAAATACTGTTTAATTCTGTATAGCTGATATTAGAACAGCAGCATATTATTTATGTATTTATAAGAAAAGTATATTATGTGTTCAGTAATACGTCTTTCTGGTAAATCTTAAAGAAATAAATCCTTGCAGATATTCCATAAATAGTTATTTATTTGTTTTCGTAAAACACTGAGAAAAATTTGCAGGAATATCCCTTTTCCTATTTAAGGAGTTATGAACTAACCTCCGAATTTGCCACCAAATTTCACCGAACGGTGAATTTCACTGAAGGCGCAATTTCTGGGCAATTTGTCTATTCACTAAGCTGTCGATTTGGCAAATACAGGTGAATTGGCAGCGAAATACAGTGCAATTTGCCACAATTCGGCGGCATTCCGTGGCACGAAATTGTCCCGTTGGAGAATATTGATTCTTCTATTCACAGAACACCAAATTGCACCGAACTTTCAGCAAAATGACCTGATTTCCGGTGTTTAAATTCGACAGGTGTAAACAGGCGAGTCCAATTGTTTTTAATGTAATAAATGGAATATCTTTTTTAAAGACCATTTATTCTTTTTATTTTTTTTGCAAAAAACTTTTTATTTTTTAACCCCTTAGTGACCGGGCGGTTTTACACAAATCCGTCCTTTAGTGACCGCTGCTGTTTTTACGTTTCTGCGCTGTTAGTGTTTAGGTCAAATTTTCCTCTTAGAAACATAGAAACATAGAAAAATGTCGGCAGATAAGAACCTTTCGGCCCATCTAGTCTGCCCAATTACATGGATACTTTACCTGGATTTCTCTTTTGTTTAGGATAGCCTTATGCCTATCCCATGTCTGCTTAAATTCAATTACTGTTTTGGCCTCTACCACTTCAACTGGAAGGCTGTTCCATGTATCCGCCACCCTCTCAGTAAAATAATGCTTCCTGATGTTACTTTTAAACCTTTGCCCCTCTAATCTAAGACTATGTCCTCTTGTTTTGCTATTTTGTTTCATTTTAAATATACTCCCTTCCTCTACCTTGTGGATTCCCTTTACGTATTTAAATGTTTCTATCATATCTCCTCTGTCTCGTCTTTTTTCCAAGCTGTACATGTTAAGATCATTAAGCCTTTCCTGGTAACTTTTCTCCTTCAAGCCGTACACCATTTTAGTAGCCCTTCTCTGAACTCTCTCTAAGATGTCTATATCCTTCTGGAGATACGGTCTCCAGTACTGCACACAGTACTCCAAGTGAGGTCTCACCAGTGCTCTGTACAGTGGCATGAGCACTTCCCTTTTCCTACTGCTAATACCTCTCCCTACACAACCAAGCATTCTGCCAGCATTTCCTGCTGCTCTATTACATTGACTACTTACCCTTAGATCCTCTGAAATAATAACCCCTAAATCCCAACCCTCAGATGTTGAGGTTAGGACTGTATCAAATATTCTATATTCAGCCCTTGGGTTTTTACGTCCCAGGTGCATTATCTTGCACTTATCCACGTTAAAACTCAATTGCCACAACTCCGACCATTTTTTTAGTTTACCTAAATCATTTGTCATTTGGCTGATCCCTCCAGGAACGTCAACCCTGTTACAAATCTTTGTGTCATCAGCAAAAAGACATACTTTTCCATTAATACCTTCTGCAATATCACTAATAAAAATATTAAATAGAATGGGTCCAAGTACTGACTCGTTTACTCGTTTATTCAACCCACACATATTATACACCCTTTTTCCCGCCATTAAATGGACTTTCTAGAAATACCATTATTTCCATCATATCGAATAATTTACTATAAAAAAATATGAAATATGATAAAAAAATGGTAAAAACACCCTTTTTCGTAATTTAATCCCCAAAATCTACAACCACCAAAAAAGACCCCGGCTAAATAGGTTCAAAATTTTGTCCCGAGACTAGAAATACCCAATTTTTACATGTGTTTGCTTTTTAACCCCTTCACTGCTGAGCCAGTTCACCTATGTGCGCTGCGCTCATTCTGACCATTTTGTGCTAATTATTTTGAGATGACAGCCTAGGTCCTATTTAATTAAAACCCCCCTGACAAAAAAAACTTTTTTAAAAAAAACATTTTTTTATTTAATTTAATTTTTTTTTTTTATTAGTATTTTTTTAAACCAAACCTGGTCATGTTTGGTAACATTGGAAAGGCCATGATCAGGCCTTTCAAATGATGTCAAATATGACCATCTAGCTGCCATGGATCGGGAGATAGAGGGATCCTTAGGATCCCCTTATCTCTACATGGCAGCTAGATGTTAACTGGCCCACTGACATCCTCACACATATGGTGAAGTTGTCAGTGGGTGGGGGGGACCTGGAGGCTTGGCTGACATCCAAGATGTCAGCCCCCCTCCAGGTTCGAATCACGTTTTGGCGCCAATTAGCAGCAGAGAAATCGTTAATGGTATACACCGCTGAAAAGCGGAGACTCTCCCCTTTTCAGTGGTGCAAAAAGCATCTCCCTATCTTCAATGGTTGAGGAGATAGAGGGCTCCGAAGGAGCCCCCCCTCCCCTCCATTGATTTGCATGGGGACGCCTTCTGATGACGTCACCACGCAGTGCGGCGACGTCATCAACCTCGCCTGCCCATGTAAATCACATGGGCAGGCTTCCTCCCTGCCAGATCGCCGAGGGATCCAGCGAGGGAGGTAAGTATCGGGCGGGAGGGGGGTTAGGTGCCGCTGACGTACCCTGTACATCCCCGGATCTAAGGGAGACCCGTGGACAGGACGTACAGGGTACGTCAGGGGTCCTTAAGGGGTTAAAAGACCTTTCTGTAGTTTTTTTTTTAAAGATATTTTTGTCTTTTTACTAAAAGGGGACTAAGGAGTGAGATGATAGGCTTCCCTAAAGTAATGTGTTTTCAGAGACTTCTTGAAGGACTGGAGAGATGGGGAAAGTCTGGTGTTATTTATTTATTTATGGTGTTGCAGGGGAGGTAGTTCCATAGGAAAGGGAGGGGCAGCTTGGGAGAAGTCCTGAAGGCGAGAGTTGGGGGTGCGGTAGGAGAGACTATAACCTCAGATCATTGGCAGAGCAAAGTGGTCGGGATGGGATGTATCTGCTAATAAGGGAGGAGATGTAGGCCGGGGCGCGGTTATGGAGAGCTTTTGTACGTGAGCACCAATATTTTGAATTGGATTCTAAAGGAAACAGGGAGCCAGTGTAAAGATTGACAAAGGGGTGAGGTGTGAGAGGTGAGGTGTATGAGCCTGGCACAGGCGTTCATTACAGACTGGAGAGGGAGAATCTGGGATCTCTAAAGGCCAGAGGGAAGGAGATTAAAGGAGTCAAGGCGGGAGATAGTAAGAGCTTGGATGAGCATTTTAGCATGTTCCCTCCAATGTGCGTTAATAATATATTAGAGAGCGACCAGATATAGATCTAGACCAGTGGTTCCCTAGTAATAATAACTGTTAACTGAATAATAGTGCTGCTCTAGAAAAAAAAGAAATAAACAATAATTTGTTATTTTATTTTCACATAAATCTACCCTGATTATATTTGGTATCACTGGAAATGCCACAATCTGGTCTTTCCAGGGATACCTCATATGTTCCTCTTGCCCAGAGGGCTCCAGAGATACAGTGGTCTAAATGATTGTAAATTGTAAAAAAAAAAAGGATTTTTTTTTTACAGAGCAAGGCCCCCCCTTGTGGCAGGCACCTGTAGGCACATGCCTACAGTGCCTAGTTATAAATCTGGCCCTGGTAACAGTGACAAACATCAGTGTTCAAAAGAAGCTGAATTCAAACAGCAGCAGGAGAAACTTCATAGTTTTCCCAGAAACAAGAAGATAACACAGAAATACAGATTTTGATTCTCTTTGATTCATAATGGATAATGGAAATCCTCATGTCAACGATCTTTTTATGTTATTTTTAATTCGCTGATGTTTCTTTGCTTGGTATTTGTTCTGCTTGTTAAAGGCACATTTTACACATTGTGACCAATTAATGTATGTAGAGTGGTCACAGTGCCCTGAGCATCCTCACTCCCTCTCTCTGATTCAGCCCTCCCAGAGTGCGGGCCACTTAGCTCCTCCTTGAAGATCAGATCATTGATGGCTGCAGGACCTGGAAGAGGAAACCAATATGGTTCCCACCTCCCTCACCCTAGAGTGTCCAGGCCCTCTGGTCATGGGACATGAATAAAGGATGAGAATTTTGTGAGTGATTGCATCTACCCAATGCTGGGATCTAGATACTTTCAATGGTATCCAAATAGAAATGATAAGCAGCAATAAACACTCTTTTTTAAAATAAAAACACTTTTATAATGGGTGCCAACACATAACCAAGAGTGGACAAATCCATATAAGGCTGGGGTCAGACGAACGCAGTATTAACGTGCGTTTAGCCGCACTAAATCACGGCCGTGCTAGCAGCAAATTACATCCAATGCCGGGCAGCATACGAAGAACGGCCGCACAAAAGTGCGGCTGCGCAACGCAAGTGGCAAATGAATGCATTTTTTCGAGAATGTCAAACCGCTAGTACTGACATACAGAGTGCGCTGCGTCCGCTAGCAGCATGTGTGCGTGATTCGGAGACGTCAGACGCTGCTAATGTCCGACCAACATAACGTCCAGACGCAAAAAGTGTTTTATTGATGATCCGTACAAAATCACGGACGAAAATGTGCATCGTATGACCGCTATCGCGTATTCCATGAAAAAATGCTTCCATTCGTTCAAACGCACTTTTTCATGGACAACGCGAAAATTGCGTTAGTCTGACCCTAGCCTAACACTTGCAACAAAAAAAGGCACCAGTACTCCAGCTATTCTAAAGCAGAGCAGCTTTAATAGAACAGTGTCAGAGACAATGTTTCAACTCTGTTGAGTCTTTATGAAGTCTGAGACTTGATAAAGACTCAGCGGAGTCGAAATGTTGTCTCTGTTGATGCTCCATTAAAGTTGCCATGCTATAGAAGAGCTGGAGTACTGGTGCCTTTCTTTGTTACAATTATTCTTCTCCTACGTGATGCTGGTGGGAATCAGAGAATTTGCACCTTTTATTCAGAAGAGGGCAACATGGAGAAAACAGAGCGACCCTCTTCCCAACATGGATCAATAGGAACAGTAAAAAGAAATAAATGGGAACCAACACGATCAAGGAGAGGCGACTTCCAGCAGCATCTGGACAAAGAAAGTAATGGGTGCTCCAGCTCTTTTTCCTAGGGCAGGATTATTGGGGGTACATTAAGGCTAAGGTCAGATGAATGCATTTTTCGCATCGTCCGTAAAAAAGTGCGTCCGAACGCATGGACGTACTTTTTCACGGAAGATGCGATAGCGGTCATACGATGCGCAATTTCAGCCGTGATTTCATACGGATCCAAACTAGGAAATTTTGGGTGTCTGGACGTTATGTTGGCCGGACATGAGCAGCGTCTGACGTCTCCTAATCACGCACACACGCCGCTATGCGGACGCAGCGCACTCTGTACGTCAGTACTAGTGGCTCGACGTTCTTGCAAAAATACGTTCATTTGCCACTTGCGTTGCGCGGCCGAACTTTCGTGCGGCCATACTTTGTGTGTGGGCCTGCCTGCGTTGGCTGTCATTTGCTGCTACCATGGCTGTAATAAAGTGCGGCTAAACGCACGTTCGCACTGCGTTCATCTGACCCCAGCCTAAGAAGCAACGTTTCGGCTTGAAAAAGGCTCACGAGGAGCCGAAATGCTGCCTCTTAATCAAGCTCTGACAAACCTGCCCTAGTAGAAAGTGCCCATTCTTTTCTCTCGTTGTGCAGAAGAGGGCAGTAGTGTCCTTAGAAGGTTTCTATGGGAACATAAATTCATATATGGATTGACTCCCCGTGTCAAAGTCTAATCTAGGCTAGAGGAACCTCATTGAGCTGCACGTTCTACATCTATTGGTTTTTTCCAACACATAGCGGGAAATTCATCTATTACAAATGTAACACTCGTAACAAAGTGTCACGCTTTGCTTTTCAGTGCCATGACGGCATTTGACTTTTTTTTGGTATACATTAAAGAAAGCCGGATCACAGTCATAGAGAAAGGCTTTATTTGAGGACTGGATTGTATTTTGTGCTTGGATTTCTTCCGATGGTGCAGTTATTCAGGCATAGCTTATACAGCCGTCCAGGTGGAGATCCTTCTCCCGCGGAATAAATCTGGACGCAACATATGAGCATTTGCAAACACCAGATACCACATTTTATTTTTTTCCCCCTAATATTGCTTCTTTTTTTGTTTCTGTAGTAAAAGCTCTGCTGCGCGAAAAACATCAAAACATGTGCAAATTCTGCTCTGTGACCAGCGGGGCACGAAATATATGCAGCCTACCTGCATGCATCAGATAAACGTGTATGTGCCGGAAAATACAAAGCAGCAAAGAAAAGCCACAACATTCTTTACTGCTAGGATTCACAACTTCAAGACGTCTATATATATTCATGTTTGCATACAATGCTTATGTGTAGGGGCATATATATATATGTTTTGGAATGATATGTGTGACTTTCACTTGTCACATACAAATGTGCATACTGACTAAAATGCATTAAGCATAAGGAGAGATCTATAAAGGATTCGGCAAAATGGTCATTTTTTTGTGACGTGAAAATGGGATATCTACTAAAAATATAGATTTTTTCAGTCCCATATTAAAATAAATTACTCAATAATAACAATAACTAAATAACGGCTGGATGGATTAGCGGTGACAGCACTGCTCTATAACCGTGGAGACCCAAGTTTGAATCCCGGCCAGAGCACCCTCTCCAGTAAGTGTCCTTGGACAAGACACCTAACGGTACATACTTGCCTACCACACAATGGGCTAAATTACAATCTTCACGCAAACGTTTGCGCCGGCGCAAAAAAACATTAATGCGAGGGGTAAAGCCATTTGCGCTTAATCCCGTATTACATTGTCAGCGAAACAACCGCGTGCAATCGTCTACCGCGGGTGAACCTGCATGAACGAACCCTGCGCGAGCTTACTGTACTGCGCGCGTCCTATACTTAACATTGTGAGCGCAAATGCAAATGTGTGCTGGTACGAGGATGGTATTACAATCTATTTGCGGTAATTACCGCATAACCTTTGCGCGCATAATTTTAGCAACTCCTAAAAGCTGGTGGTAACTGCAAATCCGAACAACCTGCCGAACCCAAAAAAAAACCCAGCCCATAAAAAGGAATGCAGTAACAATATAATGGATGATGGCAGGTGTGTGTGTTGTTACTGTAGCATATGTGCTCATTTTGCATCATAGACGCAGAACCCGTCTCCGATGCCTCTGGCAGACGCAATTCAGTTGCGTTTCATAGGTTTGTCTCTTCATTTTGATTGGCTGAATGGGTGCAAAAAGCTGCTCGAGCAAATATTTTTGAGCGAGACAGTACTGCGCCTGCATTTGTGCACGTACTGTTTGCGCACGCAATTAATCGTTTCCGTTTACAACCTTTTAAGCGTACTGTTTTTTATTTTTTTCACCTCCTTCACCTGCGTGTCGGCTTTTTCCGGCGTCTGCTCTGCACTGTGAATGACGGCTAGTCGGGTTTCTCCAGCGTGTTCGGAGGGTTAATCCAGCTGTTTTCTGCAGGTTTCGGTGAGTGTTCAGCGGGTTTGCAGCGAGTGTTCGGCGAGTTTTGCAGTGAGTTTTCCCTGCACTACAGGGGCTCTGCGGTGCTTGCTGAATACACCGCAGGGTCAGTGAACTAGGATCGCCGAATGGTCTCGAAGTGCAGGGAACGAAAAGTCACCGAACCTGCGGTGACTTTTCGATTCTCTTTGAATAACCCTGACAGTTAAAGATGCCGTTACATTCCATTTCCTTTATCCTTTTTTTTATTATTTTATTATGTTTGCTTAAATTATTCCTGTGCCTTTTGTTTTGGTGTTTTGCAGGACTACATACAAGCAATAGCTTGTATGTAGTCAGCTTTTATTTTATTATTTGACGTTTTATGAATGGTTATGCAACCTATAGATCTGGGAGAATATTTCTCTTAATTTTCTGTACCTGACCTTTTATAAAAAAATAAATCATTATGTAACATTGCATTGAATTTCTCCCACTACACTTTTAACGATGATTTTTATGATAGAAAAAAAAGAAAGACAACAGAAAGCTGCTCAAGTAAAACATCAGAAATGGCTTATTGTATGAATTTGTCCAAATATGAATCTAAATCATCACATTAAATATAAGCGTTAATCCTGAAAAATGCAATGTGAAATATATTTGTATGTAAATCCCTGTCGATAATTAAGGGACTCGATGCGCACTCAGTGACTAAAGTATGCGAGGTTTGATAAAAGTCAGATGACAGAAAATAATTAGCATTTTACAACTAATCTTAATAAAACTGATAATGAATAATATTGTGATAATCAGCTGTGTATGGTGCGGACATATCAGACACGCCACTTTTCACCTCCTGCTTCTAATGCCGTGGGCTGTTTGCTAAAATCCACATGTGGGCAATGCTACAGAATGAAGCCAATATTTAGGATTCTGATAACGGCATTTTGGAGGGCAGCCCTGAAGTTTGATCTGGTTGCCTGAAGTCTCCTTAGAGAAACTTTAGTGGCCATTTAAGGAAACTAAAATCTTCTCATTGTTTTTGTTTGGCATGAATTTCTTCGATTCAAAGCGCAGATGACAATTTACTCTATGTATAGAGGACCTTACAAATTTGGCAGGTCTGATATCAGATGAAAGGGCAATGTCACAACAGCACAACCTGCCACCCTGACGGGCAGCCAATCAGAGCCGCTGTCACATACCTCCAAGATATATGAATGTCTGATCCCTATACACAACTATCCTACACTTCCGTTCCTTAATATGGTCGGAAATTCCAGCAATTGCCAGAAACACACAGAATAGAGGTAGATGTGAACAGAACAAACAGACACAAGGGTTTAATCCCCGTCGGGTCATCAGAGGAATGCAAAGGGTCAAGAATATAACGTAAGCCAGATGCCAGGAGTCATATGCCAGATTGGGTAGTCAGGAAAGCCAGGAGTCGTATGTCAGATTGGAAAGTCAGGAATTCCAGGGGTCATATGCCAGAGCAGGTAGTCAGTAATGCCAGGGTTTGTATGCCAGATCAGGTAGTCAGTACAGGAGCCAAGGGGTTAACAGCCGGGAGAAACAATATACAAGCCAAGTCGGTACACAGATAATCAATAAAAAATTTGCAACAAGCACGAGGAGTGAAAACCATGTCAGGGCAACGAGCATAACTTATGCGACTGGTTTTAAACCTGGCAGGCACCACGTCATCATGCCGCGCCCCGGCCGCAGTCATATCACGTCATTGTGAGTGCCCCACTTTTCATTTGGCACCCGGCCAGCGACCTGCAAGGAAGACGCTGCCAGGCATGGGATTTGACAGCTGCTCATGGATGAGCACAGCTTGCTGCGCTGATGTCTTTTCTGAGTGTCTGTTCTGTTGCTAGATGTCTGGCATTCCGGCCCCCTATGCAGTTGACGCATGGCGTGCGTCATTGGCTGCAGGGGGACACAGCCTGAATTCAGTCTGTCCTGCAGCAGCCGCCAATGGCGCGTGCCACGCTCCAACTGGTGGACGGGAGAACAGAGGCCCATTGAAGCCTGCGGGGCCTGCTGTGCCGTCCCGCATCTTCAAGGCCCACTCGCTGCGTGGATGGCATAGTACGCCCCGCGGCGGTAAAAGGATAACATCAATGAAGCATACTTATCATTGCTGGAAACAAAGGGGAAGCAAAGGTAAATGTAGAATAGCTGAAGTTTCCTCATTTCACAGAAGGATAGCGGAGTTGCCATTATTCAGCATTTGTCACTGTTGTTTGTATCAACTTCACAAACCATTGTTAAATTGCTTCTCTGGTTCGCCGAAGTTCACTGTAGTATCACTCACAGTGGTAAACTTTGAAGTCAGAAGGGGGATACATGAATAGTATCACTTTAGCGACCAACTTGTCAGGCAACGCATTTCTCTTTCACAGTTGATTTGTTGGATGACAATCTACAATGTAAAGTGCACTGGAAGAGGCTACATGATTACCGTGATTGTGTATACACGATTGGCAGCAGCTGACACATTAGCCAGAGATTGTGTTAATGCAATCTGGAGCTAAGCTGAATCAATGCAAATTAAATTTATTTGTTGCAAACAAATTTCCTTTCGCACTTGGGCTCCAGAAAGTGAACCCAAAGATTTAGCACCCTGAGCATGATGTCAAGGTGCCAACACGTTTTAACATCAATTTAGAATATATCAAATTGACAGTTCCCCAGCTGTTTCTGCGCAGAGTCCAGAACTGCAGTAACTCCATTTGCTCAACAGATGGCAGCATTTTCCTGCCAAATAGGGTTATTACAGTAAGGAATACATTGGGAATATTCTCAAATATTTTTTTTACTGTATAATTAATTAAACACGAGTTTCCAAAAAAAAACCACCACTGGTTCCTGACAGTGATTTTTTTTGGAAAAATAACTTGGTAGTGATGGGGTTAATATGAAAATACAATGTTGTTTAGTAAGTAAATGTTATCGTAGAGATTCTTTTTTCTTGCAATTCTATTTTGAGGAAAGGAGAGACTGAAAGAGCAGACCTGTAAAATGAAGCGATGTCGCCTCCGTTTCCATCAAATTGAATTTGAACACAAAGTGAAAGGTATCACTGCTGAACAATCCACTTCAGCCTTTTCTATGATAGAAGTCATAATGGAGATAGCAAAGACGTGGATGAAATCAGAGAATGGGAACGACAGCTTCTGAAAAATGAAAAATATTCCTAAAACAAAGCCACCGGATTATCCACTAGAAGAGGCTGGAAAATGAAATAAGTGGCGATAGTTTCTCTCCAATTTCTTTATCCTTACATTTGTAATTCCCCTTCCTATTCTCCACCGTGCCTGGCTTAGATCAGCCACAATCACGTAGAAATTCTAATTTATAGAAAAGACAAATTATGCTTTAAAATAAAAAATATGATTTTGATTTTGCACCTCATCAAAATAAAGTTGCTGTATTATTCACGTATTTAGATGCAAATGTATTTTACAAACCAGAAATGGCACAACCTAAGAGCTTGATTTAATTCTATCGCCTTTGTTTCCGAAATATCGTATAATTCATAAGATTCATCTGGAGTCTATAGTTTAAAAATGCCGCTGATGTGAAAAAAAGCAGGACTCGAAACAATCAAAAAAGCTCATTTTCAGTCACGTCATAAAGATTTGTGCTTTTAGGCTAGGGTCAGACAAACACAGTGCGAACGCGCGTGCAGCCGCACTTTATCACAGCCGCACTTTATCACAGCCGTAGTAGCAGCAAATGACGGCCAATGAAGGGCAATATACGAAGTACGGCCGCACGAAAGTGAGGCCGCGCAACGCAAGGAGCAAATAATTTTTTTTTTTCGAGAATGTGATACCGAGTGCGCTGCGTCCGCTAGCGGCGTGTTTGCGTGATTAGGAGACGTCAGACGCTGCTAATGTCCGGCCAACATCACGTCCAGACGCAAAAAGTGTTTTATTGATGATCTGTACAAAATCACGGATGAAAATGCGCATCGTATGACCGCTATCGCGTACTCCGTGAAAAAATACGTCCATTCGTTCGAACGCACTTTTTCACAGACAACGCGAAAAATGCGTTCGTCTGACCCTAGCCTTAAACATGACTCTGAGAAAAATCAATTTAAAAAAAAAAAGATGTTAATCTTATTCCCTTTATTTTTCTGCCTGAAAATCCACTTATCGGCACCTTTCAGCATTTGAATTTTATTTTCAGAAATCGTCATGCCGATAAATTTGATAGAATCTCTAAAGCCGATATTTCCATTGAAAAGTATTGCCGTGAAAGCTGATATTTAACTGAATTTTTTTTATCGGGAATCAAAACTGAAAAATGTCTGAAAATTGTCCAGGAAAGGTCCCGATTTCAGCAAACGGGCCGAATAAAACCGAGCCCTAAGTTTGAAATCCAGTTTGAAATCCATGAAAATACAAGAAATATACAGGGTTATTCAAAGAGATCCGAATTGTGGCCGAAAGGTAACCGAACAGTGAAATTCAGCATTCAGTTACCTTTCTTGGCCATTCGGCTATTCAGAGAGCAGGCAGTTCGCCAAATCCTGGCGATTTGCCTGCACATTCGGTGCCTGTTCGGTGCCTGTTCGAGGACAGTGAAATCCCCATAGAGAAGCAATACTTCGTCTATTCAGAGAACACAAACCAGCATTGAAAAGTTGCCGAATTGCCCTGCCATTCGGTGGTTTAATTCAGCAGGTTTATTCAGGCGAATCCCATAGGCTTCAATGTTAAAAATATTCCCGTTTTAATCCAATATCTAATAAACCGTTTATTATTTTATTCTGCAGTAAAAAGTCTCTTTATGTTTAAATTTCTTAGGATCTTTTAGGCATTTTTTTGTGAATTTTTTTCAGTTTTTTTTTATGGTTTTTTTCTTTTTTCTGTAACAGCCCTTTTTGTTATCATTCATTGGATTTTATATGTAAATTTCAGACATTTTCGTTGTGTAGTTTATTTGCAAACAGCGTTTCACTTTTCAAACATTTAAGCATACTGTTTTGGGTTTTTTCACTCCATTCGTCTGTGGTGTCGGGATTTTCTGGCAGCTGCTCTGTGCTGTGATCGGTGGCTGCTTGGGTTTCTCCGGCGGGGTTAATCCAGATGTTTTTGCGTGTTTCTGTGTGCGTTCGCCGGGTTTTGCGATGAGTTTTCGTCGGGTTTGCGGCGGCTTTTTCCTGCACTATGACGGCCCTGTGGTGTTTGCTGAATACACCGCAGGGTCGCCGAAATGGGATCACCAAATCTCACTGAATTGAAGAGAATGAAAAGTCACCGAACGTGCGTTGACTTTTCGATTCTCTTTGAATAACCCTGATAGACATTAAAAAAATCAATGTGCAATATTATTTATATCTAGTTCTCAGAATATTCTCACATTCTCACACAGTAAGGCTGGATTAAAAAAATTCTTATGATAAGATATACATGATAGTTTTACTAAATTTGTACCTAATGTGTTGTTGTTATTCTTTCTATAAATATGCCTGTCCGCTTATTATGGTGTAACCTATATAAATGTGAGCGACCATATTGGAGCCATTACAGGAACACTCTGCTCATCTAATTAATTTATTTAATTTTGTTTGAGAAAGTATTTTACCAGGAAGGATACATTGAGATTTCTCTCGTTTTCAAGTATGTCCTGGGTGGCGAGTATGTACCGTTAGGTGTCTTGCCCAAGGACACTTACTGTCTGTTGAACCTTTTTAGTAGAGATAGATGTGCGCTTCGTTTCTTTCCGACTCAAAATTCAGAGGAAATTTGCCCAGTTCGTATTTTGGAAATGCTTCCCAAATATGAATCGGCTGCGTCCGAAATGGTCGGAAAATGGAATGAAAATGAATTAATTCGGACCAAAACGGAACAAAAACAAAACGGTATAAAACTAATTGATTTAGTTTTTACAGATCAATTCAATATACTGTTTCACTTAGACTCGGCACCACGTCCCTGTCCATTGGCCGTGGTGCTGAATCTGTTGTATTCAGCACCACAGGCCATGGACCATGTCGCTACATGGTGCTGTTCAGTGCGATTCAACGGCAATTAAATTTCCCATAGACAAGTAACGGTTAATCTATTCAGAGAATGCAGAACAGCATCGAAATGTCAATGAAATGCCCTGATTTTCAGTGGTTCGTTCAAATGATTTTAACAGGGAATCCCATGGGTTTCAATGTAAAAAAATATTCTCCTTTTTATTAAATATTTATTCAACCGTTTATTCTTTTCACTTGCAGCAGAAAGTCTATTTATTAATTTTTTAGGATTATTTTGGCATTTTTGGAGAATTTTTCAGTGAAATATTTGGATTCCTAATTTATTTCAAAACAAGGCTTTTTTTCTTTGCCAAACGCAGCGTTTTTTTTTCCCTTCAGTCTGGCTATGGTCGGCGGGGGCTGTCTATGGTGCTGAAACCTATTCAGTACCAAGGACAGCAGCCCCGTGGGCTCCGGAGCCCTGCAGAGCTGCTATCCATAGTGCTGAAACATATTTAGTACCAAGGACAGCAGCCCGCGGGATCCAGAGCCCTGCGGAGCTGCTATCCATAGTGCTGAAACCTATTCAGTACCAAAAACATCAGCTCCTCGGGGCTCCAAAGCCCCACGGGGCTGTTGTCCTTGGTACTGAATAGGTTTCAGCACCAAAGACAGAGGGATTACAATTTTTTTTTACCCTAATCTAAGTAATTAATTCATCTGTTTCACATTCTGAAATAACTAATAAAAACGAAATAACTAATAAAAACGAAATAACTAATAAAAACGAAATACAAATTGATCTGAAATACGAATTAACAATAAATGACGAGCTAAGGAATCAATCTGAAGTACGAATCACGGTAACATAACAAACGCACCGAAACAAATTAAAAAGAGAACGAATTGAACCGAAACAAAACAAATTTTTACGTTGTGCACATGTCTACTTTTTGGCAAACATAGTTGCTGCTGAAGTTGTCTGGTGTTGCATTTACTGCTGTTTTCTCTGTAGTGTCTATGAGAATTCAATGATGATATCTACTTTAAAATTGCCAAAGCAAATTCTCCATTGTTACAAACAACGGCAAAACAGCACCGAATGGAAACTAGCCATACAGGGTTATCCAAAGAGATTCGAAAAGTCACCGCACGTTCGGTGACTTTTTGTTCTCTTCAATTCGGTTCCTTTTGCCGATCCCATTTCGGTGACCCTGCGGTGTATTCAGCAAACACCACAGGGTCCCCGAATTGCAGGGAAAAGCTGCCGCAAACCCGACGAAAACTAACCGCAAAACCCACCGAATTCACGGCGAAAACCCTCAAAAACATCTGGATTAACCTTTGAAAAACCCGAGCAGGAGCTGATCACACACAGCGAAGCAGCCGAACAGGAGCCGAATCACACAGAGCCGAAGCAGCTGAGACGCAGAGGAGGCAGTGAATAAATTAGCAAAACAGTTTGCTTGAATGTTTGAAAAGTGAAACGCTGTTTGCAAAGAAACTACTGAGCGAAAATGTCTGAAATTTACACAGGAGGGCCAGGGAATGATAATAAAGAGGGCTGTTACAGAAAAAATAAGTAGACTTAAATAAAAAAAAAAAAAAAATCGGACTTTTAAAAAAAAATAAAAAATCTGGAAAATGCTTAAAGTATCCTAAAAAATCTATAAATAAAGAGACTTTTTGCTGCAGAATTTTATAATGAACGGTTTATTAGATATTGAATTAAAACAGGAATATTTTAACATTGAAGCCTATGGGATTCTCCTGAATAAACTTGCCGAATGAAACCACCGAATGGCAGGACATTAGGGGAACCTTTCACTGCTGGTTTGTGTTCTCTGAATAGCCGAAGCAGTGCTTTTTCATGAGGATTTCACTGCCCTTGAACAGGCAACGTATGTGCAGGCAATTCGCCAGGATTTGGCGAATTGCCTGCTCTCTGGATAGCCGAATGGCCAGGAAAGGCAACCGAAGCTGATTTTCAGCGTTCGGTTACCTTTCTCAAGCAATTCGGATCTCTTTGGATAACCCTGATAGTTAGCTCATTTATGGATGCATAACAGTATTACCACTATTCAGTGTTGTTTGCTGTTGTTATTAGTAATTTCAGTTGCCGCTGTTAAATTTTGCTTCGTTAACATTCACTCTAGTTGCAACAACGGTGATTTTTACAGTTGCAATTATGGCAAACTTTGGTGAAACTATGGTGTTTAGCTAATATCCCATTTGGTAAATCTTGGTATTAACAATAACTAAAACGACTAAAAAGCAAGAAATCCTGCACCGTATCCACTTCATCATAAAGCCGAACTGTAATGTGCCGGTTTAAATCTAGCGAAATAGAAACTGATACCCACCAGACGACAGACGGTCCTCAATATTCGTCATGGTTTCAGTTTTAGAGCTCTATTAAATTTTCCCTATGGCTGGAATCAGGAGCTTCTTTGGCCGATTTTCAACCATTTTTTTGGTTCAGGAGATTAAAATGCTAGTTTGCCGGCAGTTCAATTCCCATGAAAAATTCAGCTGAGATATTGGCTCTCGTGGCTATACTTTCCAATGGTAATATCATTTGTATCGATTCAATTCCAATTTATCGGTATGCCGAATTCTGAAAAAATAACAAATGCTGAAAAGGTGCTGATAAATGAATTTTCAGTCAGAAAATAGATGGAATTAAGCAGAAAACCTTTTTTAAACATCCAAATTTTCTAATAGACATGTATAAGTCTGGGGTCCGACCAGCGCACTTTTAACGTGCGTTCTGGCGCACTTAATCACGGCCGCACTAGCAGCAAATGACGGGCAATGACGGCCAATATACGAAGTACGGTCGCACGAAAGTCCGGCCGCGCAACGCAAGTGGAAAATGAATGCATTTTTTCGAGAACGCAGAACCGCTAGTACTGACGTACAGAGTGCGCTGCGTCCGCTAACGGTGTGTGTGTGTGATTAGGAGACGTCAGACCCTGCTCGTGTCCGGCCAACATAACGTCCAGACACCCAAAGTTTCCTGGTTTGGATCCGTAAAAAATCATGCACGAAAATGCGCATCATATGACCGTTTTTGTGAAATCCGTGAAAAAATACGTCAATGCGTTCGGACGCACTTTCTTACGTTCGCGTGTAAAAATGCTTTCGTTTGACCCTAGCCTTAAGGCTCAAATCTGTATGATGCTGGATGAAAATGAGATTTGTTTTAGGTGGTTGACTGGCCAAACATTTTACAGACCAGCAACATTTTTAGAATTTCCTCTCGGGCTGAATTTCGTCAACTGAATCGGTCGATATTTAAAAAAAAAATATCCTCGGCAAGCAGCCAATATTGGTCTCTATTACATAGTCTGACCCTAGCCTTAGTGTCAGCTAACGCATTTTTAATGTGCGTTTAGACGCACTTAATCACGGCCGCAGTAGCAGCAAATGACGAGCAATGACGGCCAATATACGAAGTACGGCTGCACGAAAGTGCGTCCGTGCAACGCAAGCGGCAAACGAACGCATTTGTTTCGAGAACGCAGAACCGCTAGTACTGACGTACAGAGTGCGCTGAGTCCACGTAGCGGCGTTTGTGCGTGATTAGGAGACGTCAGACGCTGCTCATGTCCGGCCAACATAACGTCCAGACACCCAAAGTTTCCTGGTTTGGATCCGTAACAAATCACGCACGAAACTGCGCATCGTATGACCGTTTTCACGCATTCCGTGAAAAAATCCGTGAGGGCGCTCAGACGCACTTTTTGACGGTCGCTGCGAATAATGCGTTCGTTTGACCCTAGCCTACAATGGAGTAAGCAGGATAATATGCGGCTGAAGATTTTCCCTTACCGTCTCACTTTAATGTTATATTTCAGGGTAGGTCCTATCTCAGCACCTCGACCCGGAATATAACGCTAAGCTGCTGAATACTAAAGATGTGCAATCGTTTTGGAAAAATTTGAAATTTGGAAGAAAATGTGATAAATGTGATAATTCGTATTCAGAGGTACTTTCAAATAACGAATCGATACGATACGAATTCAAAACGAAACGGTATATAACAAATTTATTTTGTTTTACACTGTCATCATCATAAAAGAAAAATTTGAATAACTGATATCAACTATCGAATTTGAAATGAACTATCAAACTGATATCAACTATCGAATTTGAAATGAACTATCAAATTGATATCAACTATGGAATTGATCTTAACTTACAATACAAGTAATAGTAAGAAAAGGACTTTATGAAACAAATTAATTTTGTTTCACTGTTTAATTTGACTCAAATACTAAATCTGTCACACAGCTTAAAATTTAACCTTAGCTTTTCTTTTAACAGCAAAATTTGATTAATTGGGGTTTTATCTAGTGATCCAAAATTCGAATTGATATCAACTATCGAATTGATATATGAAATTCGAATCGATTCGAAATTTCAAATCAATCCGAAACAAAATACGAAACGAAATTAGTTACAAAATTCCGAAAACGAAATGATTTAAAAACGTAACGAAACAAAACTAAACAAAACAAAATTTTCAGCCATGCACATCACTACCGAATACCAGTATCGGCTCGCGGAGTCCATAGAACTCCATGGAGCTTTGGGTGTCCTGGCCTCAAGCTCTGCACAAGTTCTCTCTTGCAAAATCATGCTTTGCCGCAGAGTGATCGTGGAGGGAGACTAGAAACTACTGTATTTGTTCCCAGTCTCACTCGGCTCCTGGAGAGACGAAGTGGCAGTTTGGACCACCCTTTTCACCGTGGGATGGGAGATGAGTATGAGCTTTAATGGGGGGGTTTTAGAGCGCGTTAAGGAAAGGAGACTCAAAGTAGAAAAAGTCTGCGCAAGCTGATTTCATCCCAGTGTAGCCTCAACTAAGAGTGCGGAGAAGGGGGTTTGTGAGGATCCTGAGAACGAGCAACAGCAATAGTGGCTTGCTCTACTGTGGGTCCCCGCTCAGGTCTCAAGGTTTTAGCTTGTAAGTGCCATTACAGGGATGAATGCTCCATATGCAAATCAGCCTGCTCTCACCCAGAAAGGGTGGCCAGTACTGACTGCCAAGGACGTCATCCCTGCACAAGAGGTACAGCAACCCCTGACGATCGTTTCGGCCTTGTTAGGCCTTGTCAGGAGGGTATAGCTGACACCTCTCTAGGCACACCAAGCAAGGGGTCCACATCTGGATGACCCTGTAGACTAATAGTGAGGAAAGGGGGGGCTTGTGAGGATTCTGAGAATGAGCAACAGCACTAATGGCTTGCTCTACGGTGGGGGCCCGGTCAGGTCTCACAAGGTTCTACGTGGGGGCCCGCTCAGGTCTCACGAAGCCTGAAACGATCGTCAGGGGTTGCTGCATCTCTCGTGCAGGGATGACGTCCATGGCAGTCAGCACTGGCCACCCTCATTGGGTGAGAGCAGGCTGATTTGCATATGGAGCATTCATCCCTGTAATGGCACATACAAGCTAAAACCTTGTGAGACCTGAGCGGCCCCCACCGTAGAGCAGCCACTAGTGCTGTTGCTCGTTCTCAGGATCCTCACAAACCCCTCTTCTCCTCACTATTAGCCTCAACTAAGGAATGCTGATGCCAGACGTTAAACTTACTAATGCTAGCGCTAACGCTTACATATTGAGATGCTACAATAGCAGCAACTATTGAATAGACCCCGTTATCTTTTCTTTTTTCGAAAAATCAGGCAATGGAATTAAATCGAGCCCTTTTTAGGAAGTTGCTGAGGAAGTATCTTCATTTCTGTAAAGCTCTAAGTCTGAAACTTTGTTTTTTAATAATATAATGCCAAACATTAGATGTAACCACGGCTTTGGCGCACTGTTTCACAAAAGTACATGTAGCAGATGTTTGAGTGGGAATGTCTGAGAATGTGTTTGATTTAAGCTGGGTAATGTCTTGTATCCATGGATGTCACACTACATCATTTTGTGTCACAGTCAGAGTTTGATTGATCTATTCAGAAATACATCATGTAGTGGCAGGATTCATAGTACATCATTTTTGACACTGTCAGATCTTGATTGACCTAATTAACTGTTCCTGCGGAAAAAAAAAAGATGATTTATGTGGTTTGCAATGATTTAACAAAAGACTATTACAATGTGTTTGGAACATCTTGCACTGTAAAAAAGCAAACCTCAGCAGGGATTGTTTGACATTTACCGATGTCGATCAGCTAAACTTTTTTTGTTCTTTTTGCTAAGAATAAAAAGTTTTTTGAGATGGAATACAAGAGAATAAAATGGTTGAAACGTGTATTTAGTATTACACAGGATATAAAAATACAGCAACTCTATTTAATCTTTTCCTTGATAACATTATAACTCTTCCATCCTGCTTCCTACTTTTCCACTACTTTTGTAGTCAAGGAGGTGCCTGCCTGCCATCTGGTTATACTACTACAGTGCTCATCGCTCAACATGAACACCACGGGGTTGTCATTTAAGGGGTTATTCAAAGAGAGCCAAACTTGCCACCGAATTGCACCAAATGTTGAATTTCCCCGTACAGTGCAATTTCGTGGCAATTTGGCTTTTCACAAAGCTGGCGATTCATCCAAATAATGGAAAATTGCCAGCGAAATATGGTGCAATTTGGTGGCAGTGAAATCCCCCATAGAGAAGTAACGGTTAATTCTATTCAGAGAACAGCGAACAGCAGAGGAAAGTTGGTGAAATGTCAAGATTTGCGCTGGTTTTGTTCAACAGGTTTAAACAGGCGAATCCCATAGGTTTCAATGTAAAAAATATTCTCCGCTTTTATTAAATATTTATTCAATCATTTAGTTATTTGCAGCAAAAAGTCTTTTTATTAATTTGTTTTTTAGAATTTTGTAGGCATTTTCCGGCAAAATTTCTGAATCAGATTTTTTTTTTCAAATGGCCTTTTCTTTTAATTCTGTGACCTTTTTATTGTTATTGATAGGACCTTATATATTATTTCCAGGCATTTTCTTGCCTTAGTTTTTTTAAAATGCCATTTAAAAGTTGTGTTTTTTGTACCCTGTTCGGCGGCTGGTCGGCTTCCGGCTGGTTTGGAGTTGTTCGGCAGGTCGTCAGCCGCGATCGGCATTTTGAGGATATGTTCGGCGGGTTGGCGGCTGCATTCGGTGGTTTATTGGATCGATTCAGTGATTTTTCGACAACGTTCGTGATTTATCGGAGTGATTTGACGGATTTATCAGATGCGTTCGGTAGTTTTTCAGCGGTTTGCAGATGTGTTCAGTGGGTTTATCGGCAGCATTCAGCGCACGTCGGGGACCCTGCGGTAAATGCTGAATTCAACGCAGGGTCAGCAGATTGAGGTTGCCAAAGTGCACTGAATTAAAGAGCATCAAAGTTTCGCTGCTCTTTGAATAACCCCTTTAATTTGGTCCATAAGAGTGGTTCTCAACTCCAGTGTTCAGGACTCACTAGCAAGCCAGATTTTAAGGATTTCCTTAGGGAAATGCAAACTGAATCCTGCAATCAGTGAGTAGCAAATCATATCATTGTATCACCTGTGCTGTGTTTCATATATCTGGCAAACCTGGCCTGTTGGTGGGTTTGAGGACCAGAGTTCAGAAATACTGGTCTACAAAAAAGAGAATATAGCACTCAGCCTGTTACTATGCAACTGTATCCAAAAGGGGGTGCTCAGTAGATCACTGTATGAACCAGCTCCTTAGTACTAGCGATAGACTGATATCGTTATGATTGATTATCAGAACCTATTTTGACAATAACATGCCAGGGTGGCTCACTGCAGCAGTAGCATTCAAAGCTGTGCAGCTCAATGCGATCTGGCGCTTATCTGGGGCTTCTTCCACATCTGACATCTTGGACGCTAGCCCTGGGTGTGATGATTTCAGAAACGGGGCTTCCCTCTACTTGGCATGGAATTCCCTGTACAGGAGATGCAGGGGTCCTTTGGACCAACCAACTATGGTGCCAGTGGACGGCCATGCTTATACAAGAGTCCATATCCTATGGCATAAATATATATATACACAGTATATATATATATACAGTTGTGTTCAAAATTATTCAACCCCCACTGAAATTGAGTGTTTTGGCCAGTTTGACATTGATTTTGATCATTCAGTCATCTTGCTTACAATTAAATCAAAGAGGCACGTGTAGGTCAGACAAATATAACATAACATTTATAATGAAATAACCACAAATGTCTTTTCTGTGCTCACATCATTATCAGTTTTATTCAACCCCCAAGTGACATTCAATCTTAGTACTTAGTACAGCATCCTTTTACAGTTATAACAGCTTTTAAACGTGAAGCATAGCTTGACACAAGTTTCTTGCAGCGATCTATGGGTATCTTCGCCCATTCGTCATGGGCAAAAGCCTCCAGTTCAGTCACATTCTTAGGCTTGCGTACTGCAACTGCTTTCTTTAACTCCCACCAGAGGTTCTCAATCGGATTTAAGTCTGGTGACTGCGATGGCCACTCCAAAATGTTCCAGCCTTTAATCTGCAACCATGCTCTAGTGGACTTGGAGGTATGCTTGGGATCATTGTCCTGTTGAAAGGTCCAACGTCTCCCAAGCCTCAGGTTTGTGACGGACTGCATCACATTGTCATCCAATATCTCCTGGTACTGAAGAGAATTCATGGTACCTTGCACACACGCTGAAGCTTCCCTGTACCTGCAGAAGCAAAACAGCCCCAAAGCATGTTTGACCCCCCACCATGCTTCACAGTAGGCAAGATGTTCTTTTCTTCATAGGCCTTGTTCTTCCTCCTCCAAACATAGCATTGATCCATGGGCCCAAACAGTTCTAATTTTGTTTCATCAGTCCACAGAACACTATCCCAAAACCTCTGTGGTTTGTCCACATGACTTTTGGCATACTGCAGTCGAATGTTCTTATTCTTTGGAGACAGCAAGGGGGTGCGCCTGAGAGTTCTGGCATGGAGGCCTACATTACGCAGTGTGCGCCGTATTGTCTGAGCTGAAACTTCAGTACCCACATCTGACAAATCTTTTCTCAGTTCCTCAGCAGTCACACGGGGACTTTTCTCCACTCTACGCTTCAGGTAGCGCACAGCAGTCGAAGTCAGCATCTTCTTTCTGCCACGACCAGGTAGCGTTTCAACAGTGCCCTTTGCCTTGAATTTGCGAATGATGCTTCCTATGGTCTCTCTTGGTATGTTTAACTTCTTTGCAATCTTCTTATAGCCATTGCCCTTCCTGTGAAGAGTAATTACCTCTTCTCTTGTCTTCCTGGACCATTCTCTTGACTTCACCATGTTTGTAACCACACCAGTAAACGTCTAGAGAGGAGCTGAGTATCACAGTCATTTTAAAGCTGCCTAATTGGTGCTTATTATGCTTTATTGCTGCTCCGTGACATCCACAGGTGTTTTCAATACCTGATTGAAAACACTTGAATGAACCTCTGTTCTTCAGAGTGGTAGTCTTTAAGGGGTTGAATAATTGTGTCAATAAAGAATTCACAAAAGAAACATTTACTACTGTATTACAAAACCAATTGATGTCATTTTAGTTGCATATGGTTCTTTAAAAAGTCCTTGTAGGATTTCATTCTGAATACAATTACAAATGTACACTAAATTCCCTAAAACCCTTTACAGCATTGGGGGTTGAATAATTTTGAACACAACTGTAGATGGATAAACAGATAACTAAATGCCTTAATAGATAGATGACAGATGGATAGAAAGATATATAGCTAGATGGATAGTGTAGGGAGGGATGTAATCCCTTACATCCCTCCCTACAGATAGATACACTGAGTGGCCAGATTATTATGACCACCTGACTTTTTTAGGCAAATTAGGTATAATTTTGCGCTGACGTTGCTAGTGGGCCAGACCATTATAAATAGGGAAGCAGGTTGTTTACCCCGACAGTAGAAGTGATTTTTTATATATAAGATATAGGTAAGAAACACAATTTAACAGCCTTTGAACGTGGGATGATTGTTGGCGCTCGGAGCCATGGAGCGAGTATCAGCAAAACAGCAGAATTTGTTAAATGTTCAAGAGCAGCTGTTTTTAAAGGGCTCTATTACATTCTTAGGATTTCATTCTGAATACAATTACAAATGTACACTAAATTCCCTAAAACCCTTTACAGCATTGGGGGTTGAATAATTTTGAACACAACTGTATATATATATACTTACAAGGG
Organism: Leptobrachium leishanense; assembly: GCA_009667805.1. NCBI lineage: Eukaryota > Metazoa > Chordata > Amphibia > Anura > Megophryidae > Leptobrachium > Leptobrachium leishanense. Next base: position 367,618,984 of record CM019065.1, read on the forward strand.
TTGTGGTGGAGGACAAAAAGTGAGATAAAAAGCCCCCACACTATAATAAGTGTGTTTATTATTGCAGAAGCCACTTGCACATCACAGCAGTTCAATGAATTGCATCCCAGAGCTTCTGTGCCACATTCCCCATATGCAGCAAGGAATTCTGGGTAGGATATGCAAATGACATCTGTCTCACTTTTATGCATCCTGGGTCTGTTATTCTGTGTAATAGTATTGATTTTAGGGTTCTGTGTAATAACAGACCCAGGTTGCATAAAAGTGAGACAGATGTCATTTGCATATCCTACCCAAAATTCCTTGCTGCATATGGGGAATGTGGCACGGGAGCTCTGGGATGCAATTCATCGAATTGCTGTGATGTGCAAGTGGCTTCTGCAATAATAAACACAATATATATATAATATATTTATAAAATTTTAGTTTTGTTATAAAGCAGCACCATTGTCCACATTTTAATTATAAAGTGAACAATGACACTGCTGTTATTTTCTCATTTTCCCACGCTGGGCGTATATAAATGCAAAGTGCCAAAATACAAGTGAAATTTATTTTTCCTCAATTCTTGTTTAAATTGCTTATTTCCTTGCAAAAAAATGCAGTTAAAAAAGATCACCCTTTAGACGATAGAACCACAAGGTTTGTAAAATAAAATGTGAGGTTTTGGATTTAGCCCATATTAGAATGTAAACTCTTGGAGTAGGGGTTATTCTTATGGTGATTACGGCAGGTGACTACATCCTGAGATTTTGGGGAGGCATTATTAAATTGTGTAGATGCAATGGGCTTGCTGTAAAATTTTGTAAAACATGTTTAGTTAATGGCATAATGCTACATTCGTGTAAGAATTTGTGTTGCATTTTAACAATCTTTAATGTACGTCCTTGTACCCCTAGATATTTTTGAATTACATATTCCATGATCTTCCAGGTCTCGAACAAGCTAAATGATAATTAGTTTTCTTGCCTTATTTTACAATGTAATGATTCTTTTGTTAGCGGCTGTAACAATACATCTACTGAATATTTCGTTAAAGCCTGAATCAACAAGATGACAGTGAAAGAAACAGATACGTTTTGAGGAAAAGAATTGTAAAAACCGGTTCATTAGGTGCTTAACTGTCCTGTCCTATTTTCTCAGTGGATGTAAATGAATGCTTCGGGTTCATGTACTAAGCTGACACTGGTGCTAATAATGTGAGAGACAGAATGCCTGCTGAGGAACCATCGAACTCTAATATATCAAGTGACAGAAGCAGAGTTTTGAAGTACAAAAACTGAGTTTTTAATGATTATAAAACCAGTTATTTGCTTATTTTGATTAAATATGGGATTTTATGTTTATCTTCAAAATATATTTCTTACATATTTATTTTCTCTTAATTTGTATATTTGTGTTTTGTTTTTAATATCTTGCATTTTATTACTTTGTATTTCTGTAAGAACTGTAAGAATTCAATGTTCTTGAACCCAGGACATACTTGAAAACGAGAGAAATCTCAATGTATCCTTCCTGGTAAAATACTTTGCAAATATTATTATTATTATTCTTTATTTATAAAGCGCCAGCATATTCCGTAGCGCTGTACAATAAGCACAGTATAGACAGGGTTACAATACATTGAACAACATTTGACAAACAGTACAGGAGGAGATGAGGGCCCTATTCCCGTAGGAACTCACAATCTGGGAGGGTTGGGGTTGAAAACAGGAGGAGAGGACTGTAAGGTGAGAGTGATTGATGGTTGCGTCAGTGAGTTGGGTGGTAGGCTTCCCTAAATAGGAATGTTTTCAGGGAGCATTTGAAGGAAGAGAAGTTAGGGGAAAGTCTGACAGTACGAGGGAGAGCGTTCCAGAGAGTGGGGCTGCGCGTGAGAAATCCTGCAGTCTATCATGGGAAGAGGTGATGCGGGGAGAAGCTAGGCGCAGGTCACTGTTTGACCTTAGGGAGCGGGCTGGGGTGTATTTGGTGATTAGTGAGGACAGGTAGTGGGGAGCTTAGTTAGTGAGGGTTTTGTAGGTAAGGATAAGGATTTTGAACTTAATTCTGCAGTGGATGGGGAGCCAGTGAAGGGACTCGCAGAGGGGAGTGGCAGAGACAGAGCGGCGGGTGAGGTGAATTAGCCTGGCGGAGGCGTTCAGGATGGATTGTAGGGGGGAGAGGCGGGACAGAGGGAGGCCAGATAAGAGATTATTGCAATAGTCGAGTCGGGAGATTACCAGGGCGTGTATGAGTTGTTTTGTGGTGACAGCGGTAAGAAATGGCCGAATTCTGGAAATATTACGCAGTTGGTATCGGCAGGAGGAGGAAAGAGACTTGATGTGGGGGATGAAGGAAAGACAGAGTCAAGTGTAACTCCAAGGCAGCGAACTTCGTTTGATGGGGAGATGGTGATACCCTCCACCGGGATAGAGAAGTCAGGAGGTGGGGAGGCATTGGAGGGAGGAATAAGTAGGAGTTCAGTCTTTGACATTGATCTTTAGGTGGTGGGAGGCCATCCAGGAGGAGATGCCAGATAAACAGTCACTGACTTTTGAAAGGACAGGGGGAGAGAGATCAGGGATAGAGAGGTAGATCTGAGTGTCATCAGCGTAGAGGTGGTAATTAAAGCCAAAGCTGTTGATGATTTTGCCCAGGGAGGAGGTGTAGATGGAAAAGAGCAGAGGACCAAGGACAGAGCCTTGAGGTACACCAACAGATAGAGGCAATGAAGAGGAGCAGTTACCAGCAAAGGACACACAGAAGGACCTGTTGGATAAATAGGAGTCAACCCAAGCAAGTGCAGTGTCACCGAGACCCAGAGAGTTGAGGGTCTGTAGAAGGAGGGGGTGGTCAACAGTGTCAAAAGCAGCCGAGAGGTCAAGCTGGATGAGAATAGAATAGTGGCCGTGTTTTTTAGCAGTTAGTAGGTCGTTGGTGACTTTGGTGAGGGCAAATAAATAAAGAGAAAGGGTTCCGGGCACACCCTAGTGGTTATGTACTAAAACAGCATCTGTATGTATATATATATAATAAGAGCAATTTGCAAGAGAAAATTTAATATATTCTGAATAATTCACTCATAGGATGGAAGTACTGTAAGGTTGGAATAATTATATTTAGTTGATTTCTTCTCTTTTCCTTGGTTCCAGCGATGTAATCCAGATTCCAGGGTGGGAAGGACCTTCCCACCCGGGAATCTGGATTACATCGCTGGAAGCAAGGAAAAGAGAAGAAATCAACTAAATATAAGTATTCCAATCTTACAGTACTTCCATCCTATGCATGAATTATTCAGTATATATTACATTTTCTCTTGCAAATTGCTCTTATTATATATACATACATACATACATACATACACTGTTTTAGTACATATCCACTAGGATGAGCCCGGAACCCTTTCTCTTGCTTTATCTTATTGTGTCTTTTGAGGTGTGTGGACACTTTATATACTAGTGGCAGCACCCGCCCTAATACTTTATCCTGACATACAAGATAAAACACATACACAAGCGCTGTCTCCACATCTCCATTCCCTATAAAATAAATAACTAAATAAATAAGAACACATTTTACCGAAGCCCAGGAGATACAAATTGTATCCAATTTCTAAGGTTCCAGAAGGCTTTGACACACTGTTGCATGTTGACCTCTTGTCGCATTTGACTTTTTGTCTGAATGCATTTTCTTACACATTATTACTCTGCAGTTAAAAGTACAAATACTGTGCATATATTTTTTCTCTCCAAATCAAAGGTAGAAAAAAAACCAAGCAAGTCTCATCCTTTCATCAAAATGAAACACTTGCCATTTTTTGACAGCAGAATAAATTGTTTTAACGCGTACCCTGTTGTGCATCATGCTTGTTATTTATTTTTTTTAATCTCATCCTAATTCTCATCGAAAACATGAAAACTGCAAAAGCAAAACAAAAAAGTTTCAGGCTATTATGCAGCTAGTGTGCGGTTCCCAGTAAACTTCATAGCATGTGACCTGTAACCTTATCTCCACACCGCTGAGTTTAGGAGAATTTTGCGAGTCCGTCAGTTTTCATATCACAGCATCGCACAATTATGGCAAAAGAGACAATATATTTATTTTTTAATAAAATGAAAAAAGAAGTCATATTTCAGGTATTTATGTTTTTTTGAAATAGAAACACGACTTTGAAAAACGACTGTTTATGCAACTAATATATTCCATCAACTCAAGAGCCGCATGGGTAGATATGTCCTAAATAATAATTCTGGGATCCAAAGCCATTAATGACGACTTTTATTTTTTCCATAAAATAGCACTTTGTGCTGACTGTATTGTAGGTTTGCAAAACATGCTAGCAGAAAAGGACGCAATTAAAAATAATGATGGAACATCGGAGGAACAAGTGACAAAAAAGAAAAAAGTATAAAAAAATCTTAAAAAATAATGTAACCTCTTAGGGCCCTATTACATTCTTCACACAAAAACGCGCGCGCAACACGTGAATTTTTGCGCGAAGCGTTAAACGCTGACGCGCGTAAATAAACGCTGGTATTACAATCCTCGCGCATTTTTTCATCCGTTGAAAAAAAACGTGCGTGATATGAAGCTCACAAATACGCGCGCAGCAACGATTCAGCCAATCAGAATTAAGAACCACAATTCTCTCACATTAAGTTTTTGCGCCTGTCAAAGTCAATCTGCGCATATATGGTGCATCAATAAAAAAAGCACACACAACCTCTCAAATTTATTGGTTTGGTATGAGTAAAATGTGTAACTATACTTTGCTACGTATTTTTTTTTTGGGCTGGTGTATTTGGTTTCGGCCAGGTTGATAGAATTTGCCATTAACACCAGCTTTTAGGAGTTGCTAAAATTATGTGCGCAAAGGCTGTGCGTTACAAACTGCGCATAGATTGTAATACCATCCGCGTACCAGCGCACAAACGCATTTGCGCTCACAATGTAAAGTATAGGACGCGCGAAGTACAGTAAGCTCGCGCAGCGTTCGCGCAGGTTCACCCTCGGTAGACGTATACGTGCGTTTTTTGCGCTGACATTGTAATCCGATGTTCAGCACAAAGGGTTTTGCCCCTCGTGTTAATGCGTTTTTGCGCTGGTGCAGACGTTTGCGCAAAGATTGTAATAGGGCTCTCCTTAAAGGCTGTGGGCCCTATCAGAAACAAACAGTACAGGCTTGAAAACAAAAAAAGCAAAAAACAACAAAAAAAAAGGACCTGGCCTCAGTGCATTGAAAGTGAGCTAGTTGCCTAAATTGGGATCGCTCCCAGTAAATAAGAAATATTTCTATCAAGCCAGAAAAAACTCCGTTTTCAGTGCAAGGATTAAAGGGTCCCTAAGGCCCCCGGCACACGAGCGTATTTATGGCTCATGTGCGCCCGCACTTCCCTGCGTCCGTGGGTTTTTGACGGGAAAGCCCTCCACCGGACGTGAAAAAGGGCTCCCCGTCAAAAAGCTAAACGGACGCTGAAAGTATACAAAGCGCAATTCTCCATAGGAGGATCGTGCTTTGTACGCTGAGCGCAGAGAGTGGAAGGAACGCCCACTTTCACGGACGTTCCTTCCATTCTCTCAAAACGCTCGTGTGCCGGGGGCCTTAATCATAAAGAACTAAATGAACATCTCTACTGGCTCAACGCGTTTCCCTGGTATAAACCAGCGTCATCAGGAGCAGAGAGTGCAGCCTAGTTATTTCATAGGCTTGAGATTAAGAAGTGAACCTCCGTGTACTCATTTAACCTTTACAGAAATATTGCAGGAATTAAAAGCTCTAAACTCTAAATGGCATCTCTTATCTTGCATAATTCACCCGGGGTCTGCATTATCAGCATACTGTAAGGGACTCAGGTCAGGAGATGGCCGCCATCTTGAGCCAGGCAGCCATCTTGTTCAGAATATTGGTTCACGTGAATATAAATAGTAGATATTAGGTGAAATTAGGATTTAGCTTGCATAGATTCTTTGGAATGTGTTAAACTAACAGGCAGAGCAATTAAACTAACGAGATCCGGGCAGATGCTGGCACGGGGTGACAGGATGAGAAAATAGTTACTTCAAGGTCAGAGAGCTAGGGTCCGAACAAAGAGATGTGAAAACCAGACGAGGCCTTATCTAGGATATGCAATAATCAAGCACTAGGGAGGTGGGCATGAGCAGGATCCAGAAAAGTGGTAAATTCTCAATTGTCAAAATACAGTGAAGGCTGCCAATTTATGACCAATGTGTGGAATGTCTTTGTATTCAGGCTAAGGGAGGTACAGACCCACGTGGGGTGGGATAGTGTCACCGTGGGGTGGGCTAATTGGGATGTCCCTAATTATGTATTTGGGGTATAAAACCCCATGTCTGAATGTAATCTGGACTCAGCCTTAGTGATTCAATCCTGACTGAGAGGTGACATCACAATAAAGTTCGCCTTTCCTGAAGAGACTCGTGTCCAAGCAGTCATTGTCCGTGCCGGTCCGACTTTACTCCTGAGAGAACCAGGTGGATTCCGGTAACATTTTTGGGGGCTCAAAATCCGGGATGAATGTCCCTTCCGAATCGGCGGTGACTGCTGGACAGTAGCAATTGACTGCAGGCCTGAGGGGTCCCGAGGCTGGGTGTCTGTTGAAGGTGAGCTGACATCTGCAGGCACCAAGCAGGATTTCCTGTTAAGTGGAGCTCGACTCGTCTCTGATGGACCCCTGGCCCGGGAACACTGGGACCCACCGAGTCCGAGGAAACAGCGAACAGTGCGGCGATAGGTAAGGTACCATTTTTGCTTTATGGGAGTGGCTAGCGCATGTCTGGACCTGGGGATCGGATATTGACTTGGTGTTCTGAATTTGAGGGAGAGAGTGGCCACGTGGCACAGTATTGTTATTTTTGTTTTAGAACTGCTGCACGTGGACAAGGGAAAGGAGGAGGGATTCTGTGACTGGGCTGAGAGCCCTGAGTCAGTGTTATTGTGTATCTTAGTTGAATAAGGGGGCTGGTAAGAGGAGTTTTTGAGCTCCAGGGCCAGTAAATAGCTGCAGTTGAGTGGTACCTGGTGGGCAATGTGCTTTTGGTAATTTGGAATAGCAGACGTATTGCCGTAGAACGGGATACACATAGCTAACAACAGACAAGAGTAGAGTAAAAATAATTGATTGGGTATAGGGAGCCTGCTGGGACAACGTACCTTTGGCAATAAGTGCCTGGTGGGTCGGTGCGCCCTTGGCAACAGAAAGAGTAGAATTGTTTCTGTATTGTTTTGTGCTGAATGTATCTGGTATAGTACGTGATGTGATCGCTGAGAGTGCTGTGAGTGAGTGTGCGCCTACTTGCTTAGCAAGAAAGCAAATCTGAGAGTGGACTCTGGCGGTACGTTTCCAGCTCAGGCGGCTGCAGTTGGCTACCAAAGGAGGAAGCGAATACAACACGAGTGAACTGTCGATTGAAATACCAGACAGTCGATTTAAATTGATTCTGCTGAAAGCGATATTCGCATTGTGAAGAAGTTACTGTTAAAAAGAGTAACCATGGGTAACGGGTCATCAAAACCCAAGAAAGCGAAGAGTGGTGATACACCCCTAGAGTATATGGTGCACAATTTTAAAGCATTATATGAAACCCACCACTATGGAGTTGAATTAAGTAAAGAGAAGTTGAAACTTTTGTGCACCGTAGTTTGGCCAATGTTAGTCCCCGAATGGCCAGAACAGGGATCCATGGATCCAGTGTTAATACAGAAGATGCACTCCCGAATCACCGGGAGATATGGTCATCCAGACCAGTACCCATATATAGATATCTGGAGGTACTGTGTGAGAGATAAAAGCCATTTTGTTATGTTAGCAGGGCAAAGAAAGAAGGGTATGCCCTCAAATAAATATAAACATGAGTGTGGGGATACGTCTATGCATATTTGGTGTTCTAATTTTAATATACCAGTAAGTTAAACAAAGATAACTTACAAGCCCTGTGTGTGGACTATGTAATGATCTGCAGGAGCCTCTGAGCCCCCACTTCCCCCAGACCAGAAGAAGAGGAAATGATCAATGGACCAGATGGTAATTTAGAAGGTTTAAACAAGAATGATTACAGTACTGTATAATTTGTGTATGTAATTCGGACTGGGCATCCGCATTTTATGTCTGTACCGTCCTGCGTGAGTATGGAGTCAGAGAATGTTATTAACGGATATTGTGTGGTGTATGATCGAATGGTTATATGGTAGAATGTTTTTTGTCTGACTGCGTCTATAATTGATCAAGGAACTATATGCCCCATAGCTGCCAAATAGGAAGAAAGTACTCGAGTAAATATATATATATATATATGTGTATGTATGTCCACTAACAGTTTTCTCCGTATTCGCTTCCCCCTCCTTCTAGCCCACACTATCTGCACAGAGGGGAGGGAGAGAGTCAGCTCTCTGCTCTCTGATGAACAAAGGAATTAACCCTTATGTGTCAGTGCAGCGAACTTAGGTTTACCAAAGAAATAATAATAAAAAAAAAATACTAATTAGATAGCTAGATATAGCTAATTTTTATGTGTGCTACAATGGAATGAATGAAGTCTGTCGATTGCGAGATGGATGTTTATATTTTGCGTTGATATATTTGGTTAGGTCTGTCTTGACAGACTATATTGAAATAGTTTTATATAATCTAGGCTATATGTGAGAAAGTTATATTGTCTAGTATTGTTGTCCGGTTGTTTCTGGCAATATTGCGCAATGTGTTAGTATTATTCCAGAAGCCCTAGTTTTGTTCAGAGCTAGAATTAAATAAAAGAAGGTGTCCTGGTTTTTATATTATTACAGAATACAACAATAATGTATATTCATAATGCAATATGTATTTTATAAAGTAAATTTAAAGTATATATTTCTTTTAGATCCAAAAGATTATTGTCTACCAATATATAATAAAATTTATTAACCAAGTAAATAGAATTATATGAAACAGATTACAAATATTAAGTTAGTTAACTAACGAGAATCTGTCTGTCTGGTGTAACATTTGTTGTGTCTATCTTACAGGGTTATCCAAAGAGATCCGAATTGCTTGAGAAAGGTTGCCTTTCCTGGCCATTCGGCTATCCAGAGAGCAGGCAATTCGCCAAATCCTGGCGAATTGCCTGCACATACGGTGCCTGTTCGGTGCCTGTTCGAGAGCAGTGAAAACCCCATAAAAAAGCACTGCTTCGGGTATTCAGAGAACACAAACCAGCAGTGAAAGGTTCCCGAAATGCCCTGCCATTCGGTGGTTTAATTCAGCAAATTTATTCAGGAGACTCCCATAGACTTCAATGTTAAAAATATTCCCGTTTTAATTCAATATCTAATAAACCATTCATTATAAAATTTTGCAGCAAAATGTCTCTTTATATATAGATTTTTTAGGATACTTTAAGCATTTTTCAGATTTTTATTTTTTTTAAAAAGTCTGATTTTTTTAAAATTTATTTTAAGTTTACTTATTTTTTCTGTAACAGCCCTCTTTATTATCATTCCCTGGACCTCCTGTGTAAATTTCAGACATTTTCGCTCAGTAGTTTCTTTGCAAACAGCGTTTCATTTTCACAGATTCATACAAACGGTTTTGCTAATTTATTCACCTCCCTCGTTTGCGGTCTCGGCTGCTTCGGCTCTGTGTGATTCGGCTCCTGTTCGGCTGCTTCGCTGCGTGTGATCGGCTCCTGCTCGGGTTTTTCGAAGGTTATTCCAGATGTTTTTGCTTGTTTTCTGCGTGCATTCGGTGGGTTTTGCGGTTAGTTTTCGTCAGGTTTGCGGTGACTTTTCCCTGCAATTCGGGGACCCTGTGGTGCTTGCTGAATACACCGCAGGGTCACCGAAATGGGATCGGCAAAAGGAACCGAATTGAAGAGAATGAAAAGTAGGCTTGTGCACCGATTTTTTTTTCGGTTCGATTCGGTTCGATTTTTCGGATTTTTAAACTTTTCGATTCGGCTCGTTTCGACCGATTTCTGTTTCGATTCGGTTCGGTTCGACTCGTTTTTCGTGTACATATTTTTTTCGGATTATCGACCATTTTTCGTATTTTCGTGTCACTTTGCTCATTTTTTGTATCGACTTTTCGTAATTTCGGAAATTTTCGTTTTTCGGAATTATACATGTTTTCGGAATATCGACCGTTTTTCATATTTTCGTGTCACTTTGCTCGTTTTTCATATCGACTTTTCGTAACTTCGGAAATTTTCGTTTTTTCGGAACGTCTGTTCTCCTCGTTTCAAAGCAATAAATTTCGATTTGACACATTTCAAGTCCATTCGAAAATTCTGAAAATATTTAGTTTCGGCTCGAAAAACTTTTCGGATCTGACATTTTCGGATCTAAAAATTTTCGGAAATTCGGCCGCATCCGAAAACACGAATCGGGAAATTTCGTGAAAATTCCGATATTCCGAAACTCGAAACGCACATCCCTAACGAAAAGTCACCGAACGTGCGGTAACTTTTCGAATCTCTTTGAATAACCCTGTTAGTATAGACAGTATGCAGGAATATTGAGATATTTTATGAATATAGTACGGTCAGAAGATAACAGTGAAAAGAGCAGTTCGAGAAATAGTTAAAGTAACAAGTTCTATACTGTTTCACGTCCCATATAGTTAAAGTATAGCAAAATTATGATTAAAAATGCAATTAAAATATTACAGGAATGTTAGTGAAGGAATGGATAAATTAAACTGTATTTCTATGCAATTTCTGATGAGATGGTTGTTCTATTGTTTTAATAACACATCAAAAAATACTATTATGAGTCCGTTTTGGCTATGGGAGAGGGACCTCTGTAAATATAGCATGTGTCTATAGACGGTCCTTCTCTTCGGCTAAAGTATACAATCTGTTTATATGTATGTATATGCCTGAATGTCCCATCCAGTTTTCTTTTGAGACGAGATTCTCTGACAAATTGCAAGCCCAAATTATGTTCTTTCACGCTAGACTAGATCTGCCTGAGAGTGGTGGCTCTACTCGGCAGCATACCCCAGCCAGCCAGGAGACTCAACCTGTAAAAATTGCTGTGATTATGCCCTGAGAAGAGGAATGGTTTACGGTAGACATGTGCACAGCACAAAATTTCGTTTTGAACTAATGGATTAGTCCTAAAATGCTATTTATTTAGTTGCTAAAGAAATTCGTTTTCAGTTCTTTAGTATGAAAACTAATTTCGTTCATCCGAAAACCAGTGGATACAATTACTATTGTAGTGGCTCCTCAGAGGGCTGAGATTGCTGCTTGTTACAGTATCTCTCACTCTCAGCACAATGTGGGCCATATTACATAGCTGGTGCTAACTTAACCAGAGCTGTTGTAAACTTCCCAGAGCCATTATAGCCTATGGAGGTTTTCAGTTTACAACAGCTCTGGTTAGTTAGCACCAACATTGTAATACTGCCCCGTGTCAGGCAAAGCTGTTACAGTAACTGACTGCTGCTCATCACAGAGCTCAGAGTTTCAGTAAAACTAGTAAATAATATTTTTATATATAAGAGGTTAGAACAATATTATTTCCTTGTTTTACTGAAACTCTGAGCGCTGTTACAGTCAGTTACTGTAACAGCTGAGCCTGATACATTGTACTGAGAGATAATGTAACAAGCAGCCGATCTCAGCGGTCACAGCCACTGGATTTAAAGGGCTAAAAAAAAAAAGGCTCTTCTCTGTATAATGTTTAGAACATCATCCTGCATTAATTAATACCCCTCTCTGTATAATGTATACAACATCCACCTGCATTAATTAATACCCCTCGCTGTATAATATATAGAACATCCTCCTGAATTAATTAATGTCCCTCTCTGTATAGAACATCCTCCTCAATTTATACCTTTCTCTGTATAATGTATATAACATCCTCCTGCATTAATACCCCTCTCTGTATAATGTATAGAACATCCTCCTGCATTAATTAATGCCCCTCTCTGTATAGAACATCCTACTGCATTGGCATGTGGAGGGTGCAGAACTTCAAATGTTGCGATGTTGCGCTCTTCATTGCTGGTCTCCTTCACTCATCAATGTAATATCACAAAAAGGACTGAAACTAAAATGTAGTGCATTTTATTTTAGTTTCTTTCGTTTTTTGTACTGAGCAGTTTCGTTTCTCTTGAGTCATACGAAAACTAAATTATCCCAAAATTCGGACTAAATCGTTTTAGTACTAAAACGAATGCACATGTCTAGTTTACAGCACCAACTGTGCCGGCCGCACCAGACACATACACACTACTACGGGGCGTCCCTGGAGTGTGGGCGGAAGATAACCCGCCTATCTTAGCTGTGAATATTCCCCCAGTATACGTTGATCTGAAACCTGGCGCAATGCCTGTGGCTCTAAGCCAATATCACATTCCACAGTAAGCCAAACAGAATATTCAGACACATTTACAGAGACTTAAAAATTACGGGATATTAAAATTTTGCGTGTCACCATGGAACACACCGCTATTGCCAGTACAGAAAGAAGGTACACAAGAATATCGCCCAGTCCAAGATCTAAGGGCAGTGAATGAAGCCATGGTGACCCTACACCCTGTGGTTCCCAATCCATACAATTTTTGGCATTAATTCCTGGTGATACAAAATACTACATAGTGCTTGATCTAAAAGATGTTTTCTTTTGCATCCGCCTGCAAGCCAACCTCTCTTTGCATTCCAGTGGGAGGAATCTACAACGGGAGTGCGCCATCAGATGATGTGGACACGCCTCCTCAAGGTTTCAAAAACTCGCTCACAATTTTTGGTTGCGCGCTAGGCCAGGACCTCCTGTCCTTCAACGCTCAGCCAGACAAAGTTGTCTTATTACAATATGTAGATGATTTATTGCTTGCTTCCCCCACAGAAAAAGACTGTCTCTCTGCCACAAAAGCACTACTATATCTGCTGTGTCAAGCAGGATATAAAGTTTCCCGAAAGAAAGAACAAATATGCAAACAAAGTGTAAAGTTTCTAGGTTTTCAATTAACAGGTACTAAGTGTGCCCTTGGAGCAGAGAGAAAGGAAGCAGTATGCCGTATACCCCAGCCGAAGACGAGGAGACAAGTCCGAGAATTCCTAGGAGCTACAGGCTTCTGCCGCCTGTGGATCCCCAACTTCGTTGAAATTCCCAAACCCCTCCACCAAGCTACCAAGGGGGAGAACATGATCCATTCCTCTGGGAAGAAGAACAGGCGGCTGCCTTTCTGAAATTAAAAACCCTCCTGATGGAAGCCCCAGCACTAGGATTGCCAGACCATAGCAAACCCTTCCAGCTGTATGTGCATGAACACAACCAAACAGCTACAGGAGTGCTAATCTAGACTTTTGGCTCATGGCGAAGGCCTGTGGCCTACCTCTCTAAGCAACTTGACCCTGTGGCCTACCCCCCTGCCTGAAAGCTGTAGCCGCCACAGCAATGCTGATCTCAGAAGCTGACAAACTGACCCTAGGACAAGTTCTTCATGTCAAGGTGCCACATGCAGTGAAGGCCCTGCTTGATGTAAAAGGCAGCTACTGGTTCAGTAATAGCCGGATGACGAAATACCAAGCAATGATGTGTGAGAATCCACGGGTTCATCTGGACCTTATCGCTACCTTGAACCCTGCTATGCTACTGCCTGACTGTGAAGAGGATCCACATCATGAATGCCTCCAAGTCATGGAAGAAGTATTCAGTAGCAGACCAGATCTGAAAGACATACCCCTAGACAAATACGACCTACAGTTTTTCACCGATGGTAGCAGCTACATGGAAGATGGAAAGAAAGTCTCCGGCTATGCAGTTGTCACCACAGAAGAAATAATTGAAGCTAACCCCTTACCAGGCCACACGTCAGTGCAACTAGCGGAAATACTTGCCTTAACAAGAGCGCTTGAAATCTCTGAAGGAAAAAGAGTGAACATTTATACTGACTCCAAGTATGCTTTCATGACTGTTCATGCACATGGTGCACTTTACAAGGAGAGAGGCCTACTCTCTTCCTCCGGACAACAAGTCAAATATACGGCTGAAATCGCAGCTCTTCTACATGCTGTATGGAAACCTAGTGCTGTCAGTATTATCCACTGTCGTGGTCAACAGAAGGGTCATGACGAAATTCCCAAAGGTAATAGACGAGCAGACCAAGCTGCAAAATCTGTTGCAAAACCGCTGTTACCTCCTGATCAAGCATCAAGAGTCCTCTTCTGCAAACAAGATGACCAAAGTCCCATGCCAAACTATGAATTCTATATGAATTACAGAAAATTTGAACCAAAAGGAGAGTTTATCGAGACTATCCTACAGAAATTGGGTACCAAATTCGAATTACTTGAAGACAACCATGATTATATCCAATGGCTCTTCCCAACTCGTGGACAAGGCCGAAATTTCTACTCTACACCTCTAAGCCCACAGGAAACGCGTCTAATGCTTAACACCTCAGAAATTCAGCAGAGACTCCGTTGAGCATACAAGCTAATGCTGAAGTTCTTCGGCGTAAAATTGGTGGGGTAGGATGGAGAAGATACGAAAGTAACTGAAATTGAACCCTCATAACAATCTGAGAATTACACGTGTCCTACTGAGCTTGGGAGAATTGGGAACTGAAGAATATCAAGCCCCACTGGTAAAATTTTTCCTCAAAGAGATCCTTATCGAACACAACCTGCCACGAATGAAGAAAAGTGCAATGAACTTCTTTGTGCCAGCGGTGAGAGATGTGCAAAAGAGGCAAGACCTGCTGTACTTTGCCTGGCGACACTATCAACCAAAAGAAGAATTCATGTGGGGAAGACAGAGAACTTGAAAGATCCAAGGCCACACCATCAATGACCCACTGTTACCAGCTCCACTGAGCGAATGGACACCCTTGTATTAGGAAAAGGAGAAGAAGAACTGAGAGAATATGGAGAAGACAGATGGTTTCAGTTGACCAGCAAACAGATAGTTCTACCTGCAACATTGGCCCCTGAGATTGTGAGAGCACTCCATGCTAGCACTCATGGAGGCTGGGAGATGAGGGAGCAGCAGCTGGAGCCACACTTCTATGTGCCTGGACTCTCAGTAGTTTGTAAGGCAATAGCTCAGCAGTGCGTGACCTGCGCCAAGAACAATCCAAGAACAGGCCCATCTCAACCTCCAGGAAAACAGCCTATTGGGCTATCCCCAATGGCATCGTTGCAGATAGATTTCACAGTACTGCCACCCTGCAAAGGATACAAATATCTACTCGTGATGGTGTGCACTCTGACCGGATGGGTTGAGGCCTTCCCCACAAGGACTGAAAAGACAGCAGAAGTAGTGAGAAGCCTAATGAGGGAAATTATATCATGCTACGGACTTCCACTTGAGATTGGGTCGGACAATGGCCCAGCTTTTGTACAGAACTGTTTGCAGCAGTTTGCCCGCCTTTTGGGCATAACCTGGAAGCTACACACAGCCTACCGGCCCCAGAGCTCAGGAAAAGTCAAGCGTATGAACAGAACACTAAAAACTCTGTCAAAACTGTGCCAAGAAACGTCACAGGGCTGGTTGGAGGTGCTGCCGATAGTTTTATTGCATATTAGATGCAGGCCAACCCCACAATTAAAGCTAAGTCCGTACGAACTCACGTTCGGACGGCCTACCCCTCTGATTAATGAGCTAGGGGGGGACCTTCAGGCAATGTAGAGGTAATGTCACCGCTCTGCGTGGAGAGAGCCTGTGGAGTCATGGGTTCGATCCCAGTGAGCAACCTCTCTATTAAGTGTCCTTGGCAAGACACCTAACGGTACAGACTCGCCACCCAGGACATACTTGAAAACGAGAGAAATCTCAATGTATCCTTCCTGGTAAAATCCTTTCTCAAAAAAAAATAAAAAATAAAAAATAGGTGAAATTAAATTGAATGAATAAGTATTGTTGTTGGGTCAAGCAATGCAGAAATTGAATACTTGGGTCGGTGATAATTTATCTCACTTTTTGTATCCATTATTGTATAAGTGTTGTCCAGGTAATTCATTTCGGGTGAAGGTGTGGAAGATTGGCCCACCAGGCCAAAAATGGAGGGATCTTCACCTTGCTCTATTATCCACCCCCACAGCAGTCAAGGTGGCCGAGGGGGGTTTCGTGGATACACTGTTCCAGACTCAGACTAGTGACAGTAGCCACAGAGTCCTATTGGGGACTAATTGCCAGTGACTCTGATTTGTTCAAGGTATTTTTCATTCTAATCCAAATACTTGCCCAGACCAGCAAGTAGGTGTTTTGATGGCCATAATAATGCCTGACCACCTGCCAACAATGGGAAACCCAGAGGGTAGCCCGTGAACCCATTATTGTTACTGTAATATTGAAGTGTGTATGCATCAAAAGTTGTAAAATGTTCAGATCTCCTGCGTATGGGGATTTGTAGTGATCAAAATGAGATTATTAGCAATGCAGCTTCCAAAACAAATAACAATATCTGTATGTGCTGCTGTTATTCCACATAATCAGCCTTACCCGAGAGAGAAAAGCCAGAACAATAAAAGTGTAGGGGCTCTATTTTGCATTTTTCAGCTGCAGGTCACCAGATCGGTCAGTGGTGATGTCAGCATGCTCTGCGTGCTAACATTATCAACTCTCAGACCAACGAGTGATAACTGTGATAACGAGTGTCCTGAGAGAGGCAGCCGACGGATTGGTTCTGCGCCTGCGCACACAGCTATGTTACATTGCGTACAGAAGGCATGTTCCCAATTATTTAAGGACAAAAAAGGGAGGGGTTATTAGCGTGTGTTCCTTCACATTTTATGAGGATATGATGTGTGTTTTGTTAAAATTCTATTTTGCTCATAGGGATAGTAGGGTGTTTTTTTTTTCATTCATCTCACGTATCTCTGAGAATCAAGGATTTGAAGTTCTGTGTCTTTTAAAACAGTTCGTATTAAGGAATACATGCCCTGCCTCGGAAAACGCAATGGTTTTCATGCTGCGGACAATTTTATTTTCCCTGGCTCCATAAACACGTGTAGACCAAATTAAATGTCACATGCCATCAAGTTTACAGAGGGAACTCGTGATTACAAAGAAGAAACTGTGAGGATAAGTCACTTTCGGTCCATTTCAAGTGACAAGGTTTTGGTCATCAGTTTTCAAATGGATAATGTACTGTCACCCCAACAAGATAGCGAGAATGTAGAATAGCTGCTAATGATTGTCGCTTGAAGTTAAAACCTTCAAAGATTTTTCTTCCCCTCTCCTTAAAGGTTTGTTCAGCTTGGATCAAGAACGAGGGAAGAAATGTTTAAATCAGTTTGAGACACATCAAAGGATGCCTTCATCTGTCAGTTATGAGGCTCCTCTGTGACATACTAATAATCCATGTTTCATTCATGTCCTCTCCTCGCGTGCTTTTATTTATTTATATTTTTCTGCTACACTGATTTCCAATAGCTCCTTTGTTATTGAAATGGTGCCAGCCGAGGGGAAAATAAAACAAAAATATTGTTCCTGCTGGAAAAACAAACAGCTTTCACAATATAAGGTAAAGCAGAAAAATCATACAAGAAAATTAATGTCTATCTATCTATCTATCTATCTATCTATCTATCTATCTATGCTACTATCCACCCTTCTATCTAGTTTCCTGTCATCGATTTATCTCTTCATGTATCCATCTATCTGTTTAGATAATGACATATTTTCCATTTATGCATCTTTCTAGCTGTCTATGTCCCTATCAATTAATAATGTATCTATTTATTTATCCCTCTATATCTATGTGTCTTTCATCTATTTAGATATCAATCTTTTATCTATATATGTATCTAGATATCCATCTATCGCTATATCTTTTTCTCTATCTATGGATCTATCCATCCTTCCATCTAGTCCATCCATCCATCCATCCATGCATAATATATCTATTTTTGTATTTATCTACCTATCCATCTGTTTCTATGCCAAGCTATTTAGATTTCCAATTATCTATATGTCTTTTATCTACTCATCTATCTGTCATCTATAGGTATCTAGCTGTCAACCTTATTTTTTATTTATTTATCTATCGATTAATAATCTCTCTATGCAACTATTTACCTACCTTTTTATACAGTCAGGTCCAGAAATATTGGGACATCAACACAATTCTAACATCTTTGGCTCTATACACCACCACAATGGAGTTGGAATGAAACAAAAACACAATGTGCTTTAACTGCAGACTGTCAGCTTTAATTTGAGGGTATGTACATCCAACTCAGGTGAACAGTGTAGGATTTACAGCAGTTTGCAGATGTGCTGTTTCCGCCAAATTCTCACTCTGCCATCTGCATGATGCAACTGGAATCGTGATTCTTCGGACCACATGACTTTTTTCCAATGCTCGACTGTTCAATCCTTGTGTTCCTGTGCGAACTGGAGATGTTTTATCTTGTTAACTTCAGACAGCAAAGGTGTTCGAACATGCCTTCGGCTTCCATATTCCATACGATGCAGTGTACGGCGAACAGTGCGTTCAGAGATCATTTGAGAGGATCCTTGATTAAGATCTCCAGTAATTTGATGCACTGTTGCCCTTCTGTTGTCTTGTACCAGTCTCGCCACTCTCTGTTGTGCCATAACGTTGACTAGTCGCTGACGGCCACAATTCGCACGTTCAGACCCAGATATTCGGCTGACAGTCTAGTCTTTAAACACTTTGGGCTCTATTCCATTCTTCACGCAAAAACGCATGCAGAACGCGTGAGTTTTTGCGCGCAGTGTTAAACGTTAGTGCGCGTAAAACAACGCTGGTATTACAATCCTCGTGCATTTTTTCATCCGTCAAAAAATAACGCGCATAAAACGGATGCCCAAAAACACACGTGCAGCAGCGTTGCGTGCAGAAATCAGTGTGCGGACTGTTTTTTCACGCGATTCAGCCTATCAGAATTAAGAACCACAATTGTCTCCCGTTAAGTTTTTGCGCCTGTCAAAATCAAGCTGAGTATATATGCTGCATCAATAAAAAAGACACACACAACTTCTCAATTTTATTGTTTGGGTATGTGTAGAATGTGTAACTATACTGTGCTGTATTTTTTTTTTTGGGCTGGTGTATTTGGGTTCGGCCAGGACGTTCAGATTTGCCGTTACCACCAGCTTTTAGGCTGGGGTCAGACTAACGCATTTTTAACGTGCGTTTAGGCGCACTTAATCACGGCCACAGTAGCAGCAAATGACGGGCAATGACGGCTAATATACGAAGTACGGCCGCACGAACGCAAATGAACGCATTTTTTCAAGAACTGACGTACAGAGTGCACTGCGTCCGCATAGCGGCGTGTGTGTGTGTGTGATTAGGAGACGTCAGACGCTGCTCATGTCCGGCCAACATAAAGTCCAGACACCCAAAGTTTCCTGGTTTGGATCCGTAACAAATCACGCACGAAAATGCGCATCATATGACCCTTTTTGTGCATTCCGTGAAAAAATGCCTCAATGCGTTCGGACGCAATTTTTGACGGTCGCTGCGAATAATGCGTTCGTTTGACCCTAGCCTTAAAAGACGTTAAAATTATGCGTGCAAACGCTGTGCGTTAAATTTTGCGCTTAGATTGTAATACCATCTGCTTACCAGCGCACAAACGCATTTGCGCTCACAATGTTAAGTATAGGACGCGCACAGTACAGTACGTTCGCGCAGGTTCACCTGTGGTAGCCTTTAACGCACATTTTTTGCGCAGACATTGTAATATGACATTCAGCACAAATGGATTTGTCCCTCGCGTTAATGTGTTTATGCGCACGCGTTAACGTTTGCGCAAAGAATGTAATAGAGCCCTTTAACAACAGCTGCTCTTGAACATTTAACAAATTCTGCTGTTTTGCTGATACTCGCTCCATGGCTCCGAGCGCCAACAATCATCCCACGTTCAAAGGCTGTTAAATCGTGTTTCTTACCTATATCTTATATATAAAAAATCACTTCTACTGTCGGGGTAAACAACCTGCTTCCCTATTTATAATGGTCTGGCCCTCTAGCAACGTCAGCGCAAAATTATACCTAATTTGCCTAAAAAAGTCAGGTGGTCATAATAATCTGGCCACTCAGTGTATCTATCTGTAGGGAGGGATGTAAGGGATTACATACCTCCCTACACTATCCATCTAGCTATATATCTTTCTATCCATCTGTCATCTATCTATTAAGGCATTTAGTTATCTGTTTATCCATCTACCTATCTATGTAACTATCTTTAATATTATCTATTGACCTATGCAACTATCCACCCATTTACTTGCAGTCTATCTTTTTATCTGTTCGTGTATCTATAAATCCATCTTTCATCTATGTACCTATCACCTACCTATTCCACTTTCTAGCTATTTTGTTCGTCGATCTATGTATCAGTAAAACTATCTGGCTGTTTGTCTGCACGTGTATCACTCTGTCTTTCTGTACGACTGTGTGTCATTATCTATCTGTGAGTCCATTTTTCCATCTATCTATCAATGTACCTATCTTTATGTTTGTGTACTTTACTTTCTCCATACAGCAATCAGATCCTACTCACACTTACAGACTGAACTCCATTTTTCCACTCTGCAACCAGAAAGAAGTAACAAGGTATCCAGGATTCGGCATGTTGTCCACCACTATACTCCAGACTGTTCTAATTTTGCAATTCTATTTTATGTCTACATTTATTAATTTCTGGCTGCTTAGTTGTCTTTTAATTTTCCCTCTTTTTTTGTTGGAATATTTTCCTCCCCCTCTTCCTATGTCATAAATGCCTTCAGTACAACCAGGTCACTCTTGCTAAATCTCACTGTTTTACTTTCTCCATACAGCAATCAGATCTTCCGCACCCTCACAGAGTGAACTCCATTTTTCCACTCTGCTGTCCCATTCTCCCAATCCACCCTCCCACCCAGGCCTAGTCCTAAATTTCAGCTCTCCTTTCCAGCTGCTTCCACGTTTCACTCTGCTTACCCTTACTAAGCCCAATCTTCTGATCCTTCCCATGCAATCCCTGCTATATTCTTTCAGGCCACCAACTCCACCTTCCCTCTGCTCCCGTTTGATTCATTTACCCCCATCCCTTAGATTGTAAGCTCACGGGATGTCTGGCTGAGCCCTTGTTTAAAGTGCTGTATTAACAGGACATTTATCATACGGGCAGGATCGTCTCTTCCTCATGTAACATTATTATTTTTCATGTTTGGAAACCCTATTGTAAAGCGCTGTGGAGTCTGCTGGTGCTATTTAAATGACTGTAACTGTATCACAGTTACAGGTAAGCAGCTCATTCCATAGTTTGCCATTGTCTACACGAGCATAGAATAACATAGATTGCCAGAGCATTTGTTTCACATTTTTTTTCTGCCAGCATTTCACTTTGTTGTATAATTAAAATATGTTTTCAGAGCAGCAGGGTGCCAAGGTATTTGCTAGTAAAATATTAAGCTAATTTTAAATACAATCCCAAGCAATCTACCGCTGAAGGATTTTCATCAATTTAAATGTGACAGCTCTGCTGCAGAGTTCCCCTGTTTTCATTTGAAGTGCAAATCGGCTAAGTGGCTCTGAAAGTGGAATCTCTGCGTTTCAGCCTTTATGTTACAATTAGAAAGAATGTGCTTTGTTTACTTTAATTCCACTTTCGAATCATATTAGATAAAACTTGTTTATTTCTTGTTTTTTTGTTTATCAAAATCTGTAAATAAAATGTAAATAAAGGCAGACTCGAACAAACCCCCCGTATGTACTTGATTTTTATATATTTAAACAGGGCAGCCATCAGAAATGATGAGGCCCCTTACTAAACCTCACGATGGGGCCCCCACCCTGGCTCTCCCTCAAACACTAACTGTTTTTCTCCCCCTTCAAAAAAAAGGACATAACATAGCACCACAGCAATAAAACTCACAGTAATGTGCAGTGTGTATGAGCGTATCACAGAATCCACAGCAATAAAACTCACAGTAATGTGCGGTGTGTATGAAGGTATCACAGAATCCACAGCAATAAATCTCATAGTAACGGGCTTTATATGATGGCCTCTGGGTCTGGGCCTGGTCCCTGGGTCTGGTTTGGGCCTTGGGGTCTGGGCCCTGGGGTTTGTGCTCTGGGCCTCGGGGTCTGGGCTGGGCCTGGGCCTTGGGGTCTGGTCTGGGCCCTGTGTTTGGTCCCTGGGACTGGGCCTTGGGGTCTAGTCCCTGCGGTCTGGGCCCTGAGTCTGGCCTGGGGTCTGGGCCCTGGTCCCTGGGTCTGGGCTCTGGTCCCTGGGTCTGGGCCTTGGGGTCTGGTCCATGGGGCTGAGCCTTAGGGCCCGGCCCCTGGGTCTAGGCTGGGTCTGGGCCCTGGGTCTAGGCTGGGCCTGGTCCCTGGGGTCTGGACCCTGGGTCTGGGCCTTGAGGTCTGGACCCTGGGGTCTGGTCCCTGGGTCTGGGCTCTGGGTCTGGTCCCTGGGACTGGGCCTTGGGGTCTGGTCCCTGGGGTCTGGGCCCTGAGTCTGGTCCCTGGGGTCTGGGCCCTGAGTCTGGTTTGGGGTCTGGCCCTGAGTCTGGCCTGGGGTCTGGGCCCTGGTCCCTTGGTCTGGGCCTTGGGGCCTGGTCCCTGGGGTCTGGGCTCTGGGTCTAGGCTGGGCCTGGTCCCTGGGGTCTGGACCTTGGGGTCTGGGCCCTGGGGTCTGGACCTTGGGGTCTGGGTCCAGGGTCTGAGCCTTGGGGTCTGGGCCCAGGGTCTGGGCCTTGGGGTCTGGGCCCAGGGTCTGGGCCCTGGGTCTGGGCCTTGGGGTCTGGGTCCTGGGTCTGGGCCTTGGTCTGGCCTTGGGGTCTGGGCCTTGGGGTCTGGGCTCAGGGTCTGGGCCTTGGGGTCTGGGCCAGGGTCTGGCCTGGGGTCTGGGCCCAGGTCTGGCCTTGGGGTCTGGACCCTGGGGTCTGGCCTTGGGGTTTCGGCCCAGGGTCTGGTCCCTGGGGTCTGGCCCAGGGTCTGGGCCTTGGGTCTGGGCCCTGGTCTGGGCTTGGGGTCTGGGCCCAGGGTCTGGGCCTTGGGGTCTGGGCCCAGGGTCTGGGCCTGGGGTCTGGGCCTTGGGGTCTGGACCCTGTGTCTGGGCCTTGGGTCTGGGCCCAGGGTCTGGGCCTTGGGGTCTGGGCCAGGGTCTGGGCCTTGGGGTCTGGGCCCAGGGTCTGGGCCTTGGGGTCTGGGTTTTGGGTCTGGGCCTGGGGTTTGGGCCCTGAGTCTGGGCCTGGGTCTGAGCCTTGGGGTCTGGACCCTGGGTCTGGGCCCAGGGTCTGGCCTTGGGGTCTGGGCCTTGGGGTCTGGACCCAGGCTGGGCCTTGGGGTCTGGGCCAGGGTCTGGGCCTTGGGGTTGGGGCCTGAGTCTGGGCCCTGGGTCTGAGCCTTGGGGTCTGGCCTTGGGTCTGGGCCCAGGGTCTGGCCTTGGGGTCTGGCCCAGGGTCTGGGCCTTGGGGTCTGGGCCCAGGGTCTGGCCTTGGGGTCTGACCCTGAGTCTGGGCCTTGGGGTCTGGACCCTGGTCTGGGCCTTGGGTCTGGGCCCAGGGTCTGGGCCTTGGGGTCCAGACCCTGGGTCTGGGCCTTGGGGTCTGGCCCTGGGTCTGGGCCTTGGGGCTGGGCCCAGGGTCTGGGCCTTGGGGTCCAGACCCTGGGTCTGGGCCTTGGGGTCTGGACCCTGGGTCTGGGCCTTGGGGTCTGGGCCTTGGGGTCTGGGCTTGGGGTCTGGGCCTTGGGGTCTGGGCCCTGGGTCTGGGCCCTGGCTCACCACTCCACTGTCTTCTTTTCTTCTCCTTTTCTTCTCTCTTCTTTTCTTCAATCTTCTTTTCTTCTCTTCAATCTTCAGTCTTCTCTCTTCAGCCTGGTCCCTCCAGCTCAGGCGTGCAGCTTCACTGAGTGGAGGGGCGGAGCCAAAGCAACGTGCTTGGGAGGCCCTCACATGCTGCTTGGCCCCGCCCAGCCAGGAAGTGAAGCTGCCAGGAGCCGGAGGAGACACAGTGTCTCAGTCTCCTCCGGCTCCTGCAGCAGCAGCAGGGACACAGCTCCGGATTCGGACTCCTCGAGTCTGATACCAGAGCTGTAAGAGGGCGACGCCGCTGCCGAGGGGTACCCGGCCCCCCCCTTGGGGCCTGGTGGCCCGGGCCCCCACCGGGCCCGGGCCCCTTACGGCAGCATGGGGCATAATGCCCTGATGGCGGCCCTGTATTTAAACACCTTTGATTTATCAGAACAGACAATACAAAGCCGTATTTGGGTTTAGCTTTCTGTTTTAAGGTATTTCAGGAAATCTCCATTAAAATATATCATAAACAGCGTTATTCAAAGAGCATCGACATGTCACCGATATTTCCATGCTCCCTGATTCGCCGCACTTTGGCAAGTCCAATTAGCTGACCCTGAGGTGAATCCTGCATTCACCGCAGGGTCCCCGAAGCGCAGCAAATCGGCCGCCGAATGCTGCCGCCTTCCCGCTGGCCGCTGCCGACCGGCGGGCCCGACGTCGCGAACCCGGTCACCACCGCCACAAACCTGCAGGACAGCCACCGCAAACCCACCGAACAGCCACCAAACCCAGCCGTTGAGCACAGCGCTGACCAGCTGAAGAAAAAGCCGACAAGCTGCCGGAAGGGTAAAAAAATCCCCAAATTATTTGAAACGCTGTTTGCAAAAAACTACTGTAACAGAAAAAAAAATATTATCAAGAATCGGAAAAAATCCCCCAAAAAAACACCTTAATAAATAAATAAATAAACTTTTTGCTGCAGATTAAAATAATAAATGGTACAGGAGGGCTGGGGTTGCGCCTATTCCCTGATGGGGTGCCTGCAACCAGGCGCGACCCCACCCCTCCTGTACTACAGTATGTATGTTTTATTGTACCTCCAGCCAGGTCATCATTGCAGCATGTTCCGGTCCGTGTCATTGTTTTTTGATCCCAAGGCGGATTTGTTTCTGGGGGGGGAATTAATAAAGGCCCACCATTCTACCTCATGATTGAAAAGCAGCGTGAGCAGTGATGGTTGGCTATACAGCAGCCTGTGGCTTCATTTTTTGGATAGGACTCACCCTCACTAGAGGTGCCTTGACGTTTGGCTGGTGAGCTTTCTCTCTTAACCACTTCAATGCGGAGGACGCGCTCAGCGCGTCCTCCGCATTACCGCTGGTGTGCGGAGGACGCGCTGAGCGCGTCCTCCCATTGGGGTCAGCGTTCGGCCGGGTTCCGGCCGATCGCTGGCCCCTCCGGTGCGGGCTGACATCCTCGATGTCGGCCCGGCATCCGGAACCGCCGCCGGGCCAATTAGGTGTCATCGCGACAGCGCGATGACACCTAATTCAGGCGCCCCCCCGCATGTGCGGAGGAGGCGCCTGAAAGGGAGGGGGGAGGTCCTTCGGACCTCTCTCCCTCCCGATCGGCGGCGTTGCGGGGTTAACCCAGGCACCATTTGGAAGGGCACAGCCTGCCCTTCCAAATGGTGCCTGGCATTAACCCCTGGGGAGCTGGATCGCGAATATGAAAAGCGCCGGTTCGCGATCCTTTCCCGGAGCTGGCCGACATCTTGGATGTTGGCCAAGCCTCCAGAACTCCCCCAGAGGACTGGCGTCATCGTGCGTAGCACGATGACGCCAGTCCTAGAGTTAACCCCTAACTGCCACCAACGGTGGAGATAGGGAGTTCCAATAAACTCCCTATCTCCCGATCCGTGGCAGCTAGGGGTTAAAGTTTGGTATTGCTGGATTGGCCAGAGCATGGCCGTTCCAACGATACCAAACACTACTGTGAAAAATTTTGTAAAAAAAAAAAAAAATGAAAAATAAAAATAAAAAAAAATAATAAAAAAAAAATAAACAATTTGTTTTTCTTTTTTTTGGTTTGTTAATGCAGCAATATTGTTCCCATTTCAATTATAATGTGAACAATGATGCTGCACTAACGATTTTTGTATGCGGTGCGTTTGTTAAAAATCGCGTAATTTTCCCCAAAAAAAAATGTAACGAGACCCCATCTCTAATTTTTTTAACAAGCGCACCCCATACAAAATATAACCGCAATTGCTCGCATGTTAAAATGTGAAAAAAAACACTTTACACTTTGCAAATTATTGAAAATACATATTTTATTGCATTTTTTGTTATAATATACAGACATGACATAACGTATACATATAATAATGACATATTATGAATCTACCGAGTCTGACGGAAAGAACGATATATAATATGTCTGGGTCATATACTAAAATAAGCCTTCAAAACACGTTTAAACATGATGAGCAAAACCGGTAAAAATGACCTCAGCACAGAGGTGTGAAAAGCCTCAGCAGCGAAAGGGTTAATGGCCATTAATAGAAACCAAAGCCTCTAATAGTGTTTTGTTTTACACTGTATAATGGGAATAAGCACAGATGACATTTTTTTCTCCTTAAAATAATAAATGGTTTATTAGATATTAATTAAAAACGGGATTTTTTTTTACATTGAAACCTATGGGATTCGCCTGCTTAAACCTGCCGAACGAAACCACCGAACATCAGGGCATTTCACTGATATTTCTCTGATGTTCGGTGTCTCTGAATAGATTAATCATTGCTTTTCTATGGGGATTTCACTGCCGTCGAACAGGCACCGTATTTGCAGGCAATAGCCAAAATTTGGCAAACTGCCTGCTTTCTGAATAACCGAATGGCCACAAAATTGCACAGTATGGGGAAACTCACTGTTCGGTGCAATTTCGGGGCAGATCGGCTCTCTCTGAATAACCCCTATAGAGGGGTTATTATAACATGTGAAAGTTTCTCTTTCGTTCCAACTCTCAGATTGGAATTTAAGGATACAGCGATTTGATGGGGAATGTTCGGGGTTCAGACACAGAAATTTGGTGACAGTGAATAAAAAATAGTTAAAATAAGTGAATAAGATAAGAACAAGTTTAGGGGTCAGTGATACAATTTGAGGAATATGGAAGGGTTAATGGGTACAGAGGCATGTTTATAAATGCAGGCACAGGTCAGGGAGTGCAGAGCCAGCAATTTGAGCGCAAGGCAAAGTTCAGGGGTACAGGTACAGGTCTGGGCATGCAGGGCCAGCAATAGGAGCGCAAAGCCAGGTTCAGGGGTACAGCTAGGGGCATACAGAGCCAGCAATAGGAGCTCAATGCCAAGTTCAGGGGTACAGGTAGGGGCATACATGGCCAGCAATAGGAACTCAAAGCCAAGTTCAGGAGCGCAGGTATAGGTGTGGGCATGCAGTGCTAGCTTTAGGAGTGTGTGAATGTGTATAGGGGTGCAATTTAAGTGTGCAGGGAATAGATTTGATGTAAAAAGTGTAGGGATGCAGGGACTAGGTTAAGAGTGTGTTTGATGGAGGAAGGTTAAGGTTCAGAAACAGATATAGGGGTGACAGTAGAGATGCAGGGACACGTTTAATATTGCAAGTACAGGACTCAGTGTCAGGTGTTACATGGGTGATGGATCTCAGTATGCAGAGCGTGGAAAGCGAGGGCGCTGTATGCGGAAGATCGGTGGGCAAATT
Organism: Leptobrachium leishanense; assembly: GCA_009667805.1. Taxonomy (NCBI): domain Eukaryota; kingdom Metazoa; phylum Chordata; class Amphibia; order Anura; family Megophryidae; genus Leptobrachium; species Leptobrachium leishanense. The sequence goes on from CM019065.1 coordinate 367,646,421, forward strand.
TCGTAGTCAGACGGGCCGCTGCCAATGGAGGAGCCATCCCTGGTGCTGCCTGCACCCGGGACGCAGGAGCAATGTGGCCGAGTGCCGACCAAGCTCCTTCTGCTGATCCCTGGACATGCCACGGGCCGACAGCCCGAACCGCAAACCCGCCCATGCTGCAGCCCCTGGATGAGCAGCAGCGGAGGTGACCACGTCCGATCGGGTGAGTCCCGACTCTGAGATAGGGGTATAGGTGTTATATTGATAGGGGTATAGGTTTGCAGGGACAGAATTAGGTGGAGGAAATGTTGACAAACTACAGCAACAGATGATACACATGATCTTGTAGGTTTTGCCTATTAAAATAATGGGTTCAATTGTTGCTGGCAAGTAACGCTTTTTGTGGCTAGTAGCGTATAACACAAACGATTGAGCCCCAGCAATATCCTATTGTACATGATAGTTTATTTGCACTAAAAAAGTTTCTTAAATTCAGTTACTTTTGGATCTGGGAAGCACAGACTGACCATCACAAGCATACGGTCCTATAAAGTACACTTTTTTTAATGTATTTTTAGCTTATTTTCTTGTTTAAATGTAAAACAAATTATAAAGTTTACTCCAAAACTCCAAAGTTTTCAGGAAAACTAACTTACTGCTGATTAGAAGTTTCTGCGGATTCTCTGCTCATCTCTGTTTCTGAACGTTAATTGTACAGCTCCCCCTGCTTTGTTTTTCTTTTAGCTTTCCAAAAATAAATCTAATAATATATCGTTTTTTTGCAAGATTGTACAGTGATACAGAGTCCCCAAGCTGAATTTTATTCCCTTCTAATTGACTTCTTTTCCCATTATATCTTTTTCATCTCCGGAAAAAAAGTATAATCAGAATTCGCCGTGTTCTGTTTACCAATCAGTTTTATAAACCAGGGAAACTATTACTCTGTGATCAAAGATTCCGGACCGCATAAAGCACGCATAACGAAATCTCCAATATTAACCATGTGGAACAAAATTGCTCTTGTAGTGAAGGCATCAAAAAACGTATCTGTGAGTAATAATGAAGGTAGACTAATGTAACTGTCAAAGTGGGTAATGGAATATTGCAATTGCATTTAAAATTAATAAAACATATTACACACATTTCGTAAGGGCAATGCCTCATAATTATACATCCACAATGTTTCTGTTCCATAGAGGTTGATTATCTAAAAACATCATGAATCTTTAAGCTGACATTTCTATCTCGGCCCACGACTAAATTACTTTGGGCCATATTATATACTTAACGCTAACGTCAATGCTCAGCTGTGTGAGCGTTAACGTTAGCTGTGGTTGCCCAAGCGTGGGCCGCACCATATTACATTCCGAACGCTAACGGGTTAAAAACCCTGTTAGCAATTCGGAGCTTTTGCTTTTCAGCGCGAGGTTAGTGTACTTTTCACTTCCTAAGCTTAACATGGGGAGCGCAAACTGTTAATCAGCGTTAGGATTACAAAGACCTAACGCTAATTACTCACCGCTGCGGTTAACTGAAAAGTTATTCACAGCTAGCAGTTGGTGATAACTGATACGGCTTCTGCAGAATCACTCAGCACCAGCTGAAAAAGAAAAAGTCTCATCCCGCGGCGAAGACGGCGGCTCGATCCGCTTCTTCTTGCCGCCAGGAGCAGAGGGAGAGTGGGGGAAAAAAGTATAAACCGGATCTCGCGAGAGGTGAGATCCTGCAGGTCATGTGACCGACAGTGGAAGCCTCACTGGAGTCCATGGAGGGGATGCTCGCGGCAGTGCTTAGCACTGCCTCGAGCATGCCGTGGCTTAGCGCCGCATTATGGGGCAGGCTGCTGGATTAGCGCCTGCCCTGTATCACCGTGCTAAAACAGCAACGCTATGGAGAAACCTGCAGGCACAGGTTTTCCTCCTTAATGTCCCTGTTTTAGCACAATGATTGTAATATGGCCCTTTATTTTTTATGTAAGTATACGAAAAAATTCTATCATCCAATATTGATTTCGAGCCACTTTGTTGCCATAGTATTCTGAGCATCATACCGCTGTTGCAACATACCGCCTACTCTCTCTGCCTCCCGGAGTCCACACCACCTCCTCCCATGATGCTAGGTTTTTCGTGGTCCGGGAGCCTCCACAATGGAGGGTGTGCCCACCTCTACTTTGCTATATATATACTGCCAGACGGACAGTCTCCCCTTGCTTTGGCATTGTGCAACATCTACTAATTTGAGGTCTGAAGTACTGAAGCTTATCTACAACCTTTCTGTGTACTGGTCTTTTTGGATTGGATCCCTCATTCAAAAACCTTTGCCGCCTGCCCTGACTGCGGATATTGATTTTGATCATTCATTCGGATTTTACCCTTTTGTACTATTGGAGTCTCTTCTGTGTTTCTTGCCTTTGGGTTGTATCACCCCGACCCTCTATCCTACCCAGGTGTGACAGGAGGATGCACCTGCTTACTGTTATTTAACGGCTCCTATAAGAGAAGGAGCTATTCCAACCTAGCACGTTCTTCTCTGAACCAGATGGTTTTCAGAGATGAATTCTGGCTCTTAAGTGGGTTTGCTTTTGCAAAATCCCAAACTTCTCGCAGGTCCCGCAGCGTAGAGAGCACCAGGATTCACTGTGTTCTTTGCCATGAGCAGTGGAAAAGTGGGAGCAAATAGTTTCCAATGTTCTTCCATGGCTCTTAAGGTGGCGCAGGCACAACCTCATTCAAGCAAGCTTTGAGCAGGGAAACCCTTGATTCCATGGAGTTTTTATGAACTCCTGGAGCCGAAACTGACGCCTTGCACTCAATATTTGCATGTGGCTCCAAAGTTCCAACTCGAGCCTCTAATACATTGGCTGGGTGGGAATAAGGTCAGTAACAGGGAGCAAGTAAGGGAAATCAGTTTGCACCGATTTTTTTCCATTGCCGGTTCCCTGTTACCGGCTAGGTTAGAATCATTCCGATAATGTATATATTATTAGCTTTTCTATTCGGCATGTTTAAAAACATAACAATGTGTGAAGCCTTTGGATCTAAAGTGAAAAAAAAGGATAACCATTAAATAGAAATTTATACGAGGAGAAGAATTTGTCATATCAAAGGTTTATAACAGAAATCTCCTATTACTGTACCTGTCATCAGTAACGGCAGACACAGACTATAAATTATATTACATTGCAATAGAAATAGAAGAAAAAAAGACTCTCAGCCATTATTTTTTCAAATTACAGTGCTTCTTATCTTTCTGGAGAGAAGTTTTAGCTGTCAGGCCACTGTAAATTAAGTGTTAGAAACTTTTATTTCTTTGGTTTCTGATTCTGTGCGGGAACAAAAGAAATATTTATTTGCCTTAACAAAAGGTCTAACCTTTTATCAACATTCCCGCCCTTGTTCCGCGCTATTATTCAGTTGCAAATTGCTAACGTATTTCCAATTACAACAAAGTAATTTTATGTAATTTATTTTCCTTCGGAGTGTAATTCGTAATGGAATTCTGAAACATGGTTTTGAAGGTGTCAAAACAAAAGCCCACATTGGGAATATGATGCTACTCTGAAGCGCTACGAGCGTTGTATTTTTAATTGAATGGACTTAATATCATAGTAATATCCAGAAATATGGTATATGTGTAGTGTGTGATTAGGGGCAGGGTGATAAACCACAGTTTTATTAGGAAGCGGATGGAGAAAGCCCATTTCCCCTTATAGGGTTAATAATTAGCTGATGTCTGATTAGGACTGCCCTACCCTTATAGGAGCTGTGGTTCCCTCTGAAAGAGGCAGTCTTTGTGTTGGGTGCAGCAGAGAAGGAGGAAAAACCCTAAAGTTAAAAAGGGAAGTACATTCTGTTTTGTTTATAGATTATTGGTAAGTGGCTTAGCTGTCCAATATTATAGTTAGGAATACCGAATGTTTAGTTAGACTCCGCAAGAGGAGTAGGCTTTGCTTGTATTTGTTATATTTTTGTTGAATGAGTATTCTGCATGTGCTGTGACTGCCTAAATAAAGAAAATACTGAAGCACGGACTTGTGTGTCCCGTGGCTATACCACAAGTAATAAAGGTGCAAGCAATTGTACCGGCTGGATGGAGTAGAGGTAATATCACTGCTCTATAACCGAGGAGACACCGGTTGAAACCCGGCAAGTACACCTCTCCAGTAAGTGTCCTTGGGCAAGACACCTAACGGTACATACTCACCACCCAGGACATACTTGAAAACGAGTGAAATCTCAATGTATCCTTCGTGGTAAAATACTTTCTAAAAAAAAAATAAGTTCAGTAGATACTGTTACTATTTTTAAGACATTCAGGGCTAAATTACAATCTCCACGCTAAAAGGAAGCTAAAAGGAAGGAAAGGGACCTCAGTTAGGAGGAAACACTAATGAGACAATTACATATCAGTTTACAGAGGAGGAGGTTCTACAGCAGCTGTCTAAAGTAAAGACAAATAAGTCAATGGGGCCTGATGGGATCCACCCTAAATTATTAAAAGAGCTCAGTGATGTAATAGCAAAACCGTTAACAGATTTATTTAACCAATCCTTGCTAACGGGAGTCGTCCCAGAAGACTGGAAAGTAGCAAATGTTGTGCCCATTCACAAGAAGGGTAGTAGGGAGGAATCTGGGAACTATAGGCCAGTTAGTCTTACGTCAGTAGTGGGGAAATTAATGGAAACCATGTTAAAGGAAAGGATTGTTGACCATAAAAAACACATAGACTACAGGATCAGAAACAACATGGCTTTACCTCAGGGAGATCATGCCAAACTAATCTTATTGATTTTTTTGATTGGGTAACAAAAATAATAGACACAGGTGGTGCAGTAGACATTGCTTATGTAGATTTCAGTAAGGCTTTTGATACTGTTCCGCATAGAAGGCTTATCAATAAATTGCAATCTTTGAGCTTGGATTCCAATATTGTTGAATGGATTAGGCAGTGGCTGAGTGACAGGCAACAGAGGGTTGTGGTAAATGGAGTTTATTCGGCACAAGGTCTTGTTACCAGTGGGGTACCTCAGGGGTCAGTACTTGGACCATTCTCTTTAATATTTTTATTAGTGATATTGCAGAAGGTATTAATGGAAAAGTATGTCTTTTTGCTGATGACACAAAGATTTGCAACAGGGTTGACGTTCCTGGAGGGATCAGCCAAATGACAAATGATTTAGGTAAACTAAAAAAATGGTCGGAGCTGTGGCAATTGAGTTTTAATGTGGATAAGTGCAAGATAATGCACCTGGGACGTAAAAACCCAAGGGCTGAATATAGAATATTTGATACAGTCCTAACCTCAACATCTGAGGAAAGGGATTTAGGGGTTATTATTGCAGAGGATCTAAAGGTAAGTAGTCAATGTAATAGAGCAGCAGGAAATGCTGGCAGAATGCTTGGTTGTGTAGGGAGAGGTATTAGCAGTAGGAAAAGGGAAGTGCTCATGCCACTGTACAGAGCACTGGTGAGACCTCACTTGGAGTACTGTGTGCAGTACTGGAGACCGTATCTCCAGAAGGATATAGACATCTTAGAGAGAATTCAGAGAAGGGCTACTAAAATGGTGTACGGCTTGAAGGAGAAAAGTTACCAGGAAAGGCTTAATGATCTTAACATGTACAGCTTGGAAAAAAGACGAGACAGAGGAGATATGATAGAAACATTTAAATACGTAAAGGGAATCCACAAGGTAGAGGAAGGGAGTATATTTAAAAGGAAACAAAGTAGCAAAACAAGAGGACATAGTCTTAGATTAGAGGGGCAAAGGTTTAAAAGTAACATCAGGAAGCATTATTTTACTGAGAGGGTGGTGGATACATGGAACAGCCTTCCAGTTGAAGTGGTAGAGGCCAAAACAGTAATTGAATTTAAGCAAGCATGGGATAGGCATAAGGCTATCCTAAACAAAAGATAAATCCAGGTAAAGTATCCATGTAATTGGGCAGACTAGATGGGCCGAAAGGTTCTTATCTGCCGACATTTTTCTATGTTTCTATGTTTCTAAAACGGGGGTGGTAGGGATAAAAACTGTTTTCCCCTTACTGCCCCCGTTTTAGAATGGAATTACAATGCAGGCGCTTAAAAAGCTTTTTTCCCTCAGTCTCTCCCTGCTCCCGCCGGATGGAGGAGGCAGTTGGAGCCGCGGTCCTCGCCGCGGGACAGGAGGTGAGTATACGATTCTTTTTTTGTTTTTTGGCTGGTGTTAATGGATTCTGCAGAAGCGTAATCCGTTAACACCAAGTCCTGGCTCTGGTTAACTTTCCGCTAACCACAGCCAGACGTTAATCAGCGCTGGAACTTTGTAATCCTAACGCTGATTAACACTTTGCGCAAAGTATGGGGAGCGCAAAGTACAGTAACCTCGCGCTGAAAAGCGCAAGGTACCAAACGCAAACGGGTTACTTAACCCGAAAAAGGAGAGGGGTTCCAAGTGGCGCAATGGATACTTAAGGTCAGTTGGTTTACATATATAGATAATATTCCTAGACAATTGCCCAAACAACCAATATTATACGACAAATAAAGTCTAGGTCTGCAATGGATACAGTAATCACTTGGTGTGAGAAAAATACTCGTCAATAGACCAGCAGGTCCTAAACTAGTGCAAAGTTGCAATAACGTCCAAAAGGACAGTGATAATAATCACCAGCTTAAAGCATACATAACCCATTTGCGTTTGGATTGTAATAGGCGGTAGACACCGCGGCTAACATTAATGCTCACACAGGTGAGCGTTAATGTTAGCGTTGAGATTGTATTGTGGCCCAAAGAGCTCTATACTACTGTTGCTGTTGTAAGGGAGCCGGTAAGGAAAAAAAATCGATATAAGCCAATTTTTATTAACAGCTCTCTTTTACTGTGCCGATTCCGATCCAGCTGCTTTATTAGCCCCGGCCTTGAACTGAAATAGAAACACAGACTGGTAATGTCAGCGGTGGCATGTGCAGGTCCAGGTAACAGCTCCTGGAGTCCATTGGACTCCATGGAGCCCAGTTCGTCCCTGCTGCTAGCTCTGGGCAAGGTCCCAGTCACGGGAGATCACACAGAAGCCACAGAGCAAATGCAGAGGGACACTGGGAACTGTTTGTTCCCAGACTCCTGCTGCACAAGGTGATAGGAAGTGGTGGATCATGCTGCCATCACAGCAATGGGATGAGAGTTGAATAAGGGCTTTTTTGGGGGTTATCTTACAGTGTTCAGTGATTTTGCAAAAGTAAAATCACTTAACACCAGGGTCTGGGAGTTAGCATTTGTTTGAGAAACACCTGCTCCAGGATAGCAGAATGAGCTGCCTTGGAACAACTTTATATACTTTGTATAGGAGAAGTTAAAGTGCAGGGGACCCTGATTTACAGTAAGGCTAGGGTCAGACGAACGCATTTTTCACGTGCGTTTAGCCGCACGAAATCACGGCCGTGCTAGCAGCAAATGACATCCAATGCCGGGGAACATACGACGAACGGCAGCACGAAAGTTCGTCCGTGCAACGCAAGTGGCCAACGAACGCATTTTTTTGAGAACGTCAAACCACTACTACTGACGTACAGAGTGCGCTGCGGCCGCATAGCGGCGTGTGTGTGTGATTAGGAGAAGTCAGACGCTGCTAATGTCCGGCTAACATAACGTCCAGACACAAAAAGTGTTTTATTGATGATTGGTACAAAATCACGGACGAAACGGCGCATCGTATGACCGCTATCGCGTATTCCGGGAAAAAATACGTACGTTCGTTCGAACGCACTTTTTCACGGGCAACGTGAAAAATGCGTTCGTCTGACCCTAGCCTAAGATTGCGCTATAACTGAGCTGCAAGCAATGGTTGTGGCAAGGTTGGAGGAGCGATCTCATACTTTAGGTTATCTTTGCGAAATAGGACCCTAAATAAATGAAGAAAAATGTTCAAATCATAGATTTAGAGTAATGTGCCATGTGTTACAAATCTTTAAGCGAGGCTTTTTTTTCGGATATATCTCTTTTTCAGAAGTAAAATGCCTGAAGTATTATCTGAACGTACCTGCTTCTCCATGGCATGATTTGGCCATGGAGCTTTTTTGTTGAGGAGTTTGTTCTCGGTGTTCAAATGAGGAATATAGCAAAGATTCCCAGGTTACCTGTGCGGTAGAGAGAGATAAAGAGAGCAGGAGAGAAAATATACAACAGAAATGATGAACGTTAACATATCCTGCATTCTCTGAGTTAGCAGAAGGGGTTATTCAGAGAGCTGAAATTTCAGTGCTCTCTTGTTTGGCGCTCTTCGATTTCGGTTCGCCGTATCTGTGGAGAATTCATTATTCACCTCAGGGTCCCCGAAGTGCACTGAATTGGATCCACCGAAAAGCGCAAAACAGACTGCCAAATGCCGCTGAATAGCCAACGATCCGCCGAACGTCGCCGAACTGGTAAAAAATAAATGGAACTCTGCTATTTTAAAAAAAGGTGTTTAGAACAATGAAAATGAATGGAAATAATGAAAAGGTCCTATAAAGAAATAAAAAAACAATCTTTTTACATTGAATCCTATGGGATTTGCCTGTTTAAACCTGTTGAATGGAACCACTGAAAATCTGAACATTTCGCCAACATTTCGGTTCAGTTCGGCGTTGTCTGAATAGATTAACCATTACTTCTCTATGGACAATTTCACTGCCGCCAAAGGTTGCCAAATTACGGCGATCTGCTCCGTGTTTCGGTGGCAATTCGCCAATATTCAGCGAATTGACAGCTTTCTGAATAGCCGAACTGCCACGAAATTGCACCATACGGTGAAATTCACCATTTGTTGCAATTTGGAGGCAAGTTCGGCTCTTATTGAACAAAGCTTATTGTGTCTGCTAAAGGGATCTTAAACTCCGGAGACCCTCAAAGGTTTATTGCCTACAATTCCCAGACATCCTTGAATGCAATAGAAGTCCAAAGAATCATGGGATATTCAAAGAGATCCAAATTGTGGCCGAAAGGTAACCGAACAGTGAAATTCAGCGTACGGTTACCTTTCCTGGCCATTCGGCTATTCAGAGAGCAGGCAGTTTGCCAAATCTTGGCGAATTGCCTGCACATACGGTGCCTGCACATACGGTGCCTGTTCGAGGGCAGTGAAATCTCCATAGAGAAGCACTGCTTCGTCTATTCAGAAAACAGAAACCAACAGTGAAAAGTTACCGAAATGCCCTGCTGTTCGGTGGTTTCATTCGACATGTTTATTCAGGAGAGTCCCATAGGTTTCAATGTTAAAAATATTCCTGTTTTAATCCAATATCTAATAAACCATTTATTATAATATTCTGCAGCAAAAAGTCTCTTTATTTATAGATTTTTTAGGATCTTTTAGACATTTTTTGGGGTTTATTTGAGAATTATTTTTTTTTTAAATCGTATTTTCTTTTTTCTGTAACCGCCCTTTTTATTATCATTCATTGGATCTTATATGTAAAATACAGACATTTCATTCTGTAGTTTCTTTGCAAACAGCGTTTCACTTTCAAACATTCAGGCGTACTGTTATCTTTTTTTTCCACTAAATTCGTCTGTGGTGTCGACTTTTTCCAGCGGCTGTTCTGCACTGTGATCGGTGGCTGCTCGAGTTTCTCCGGCGTGTTCGGTGAGGTTAATCCAGATGTTTTTGCGGGTTACGGTGTGCGTTAGCCAGGTTTTGCGGTGAGTGTTCGGCGGGTTGGCGGCTTTTCCCTGCACTACGACAGCCCTGTGGTGCTTGCTGAATACATTGCAGGGTGGCTGAAATGGGATCGCAAAATTGCACCGAATTGAAGAGAACGAAAAGTCACCGACCGTGCGGTGACTTTTCGATTCTCTTTGAATAACCCTGTATATTTTTTTCATCTTATTTTGTCACTCCACCATCACGCGAGGCTCTTTAAAGCTAGTGTCTATTTTATGTTGCAGTGGGGTGTCCTGTAGTTTTCTGCCTAAGGTTTCTATAATTTGACTACTTATGTGACTTGGCTGGTACAAGGCGTTCCTCCGTTCTTGCTTCCGTGCGCAAACAGATCATTATAAAGGGAATTACAGAAATTGCTACAGCTAAAGCTAAGCTCCTTTCCCACTTATGTTAAAAGATAATTCTCCATCTTCCTGCATTCACTGTCCCATGTGAAGAACAGCTTGTGCTCGCTAAGAGAACACATGTCATCCAATTACCGTCTCCCAGGTTGGATTCTTACAAGGATTTGAGCTTCTGACTCGATTTTATTTGGTGGTTTTGTCTCAGTGCCGGTGCAAAACACATACATAAAGTTTGAATACATTTGTCTATTTGGCCCAATCTCTATACACAGCCAGACGCACACATATACACCGATGCTCATACCCATACACACATCCTTATGCACACACACATATACGCACCCACCCAAATACACACGTTTAAACACACATGCAGCCAGGGCCGCCATCAGGGCATTACAGCCCATGCAGCAGTAAGGGGCCCGGGGACTAGGGGGGCCCGCTGTCGGCGTCTATGTTTACTGTAGGCCGCAGGCCTCGGAGGAGTTACTGCGGCCTACCTGGGCCCCGTGCGCCGAGCAGAGCCTCAAAGATGGCGGTCGGCAGCTGACGGGCCCCCTCTGATGATGTCAGAGGGGGAGCGACAGACATCTGCAGCAGGCAGCCCATGCCCCCTCCCCTCGAACTCCTCCCTTGCTTCTGCGGCGCTGGGAGGAAGTGAGAGAGGCAGCTGGCAGGAGAAGGATTAACGTGCATTTTGGCGGGCCAGATCTCATTCGAGATCTGGCCCGCCCACACACTCGTTACTGTCTCCTTCCGGCCGCCGCTCTCCCACTCCTGGGCAGCATGGCTGCGTGTGTGGGGGCACGGTCACTGTTCCCTCAGCTAAGACCGGGCTGTCACTGTCACCTGACTTGCAGGAGGAGGGCAGAGTGCAAGATACCATCGGAGGCAGCCAAGGAGCAGCTGTTCAGGTACTTCACCCCAAAAACTGGAGGTTCCCAGCACTGCAGCGCGCTTTGTAATGTGTACAGTGAGTGGAGCCAGGGAGCTGCCTGCACGCCGTGCTCTCCCTCCAGCTTTCAGCTCAGACACATTCCCCAAGAGTAGACCCCAACCCCTCCACACACTGCTACATGCAGACTGAGACAGTGATCCCTCCACACAGCACTTGCTGCCGTTAATAGAGGATGTCTGGGAGCTGCCTGCATGCCGTGCTCTCCCTCCAGCTGTCAGCAGACAGACTATTAACGGCAGCAATGGCACAAAGTGCTGTGTGGAGGGATCACTGTCTCAGTCTGCATGTAGCAGTGTGTGGAGGGGTTGGAATGTGTGTCTGGCCAGACACGACCAACATGAAACCTCAGTGTTAAATTGTAATCTGCTTCCAGCTGCAGAGGTTTGTGAGGACGAGCTGCTGATGGTTTCAGCCAGGCAGCACCTCGGCACTATGGGCAGTGACTGCACACTCCTGGTTTTTAATGCATATCAAATAAAGTTTTTCTATTTTACAAGTCCCGGTGTGCACTTATCTATTTTTTACTATATTGACTCCACGAGTAGCACCCGGGCACTAAGTTACTCCTAACTAACACAGACTGAGTGCTACCTACTCTGAAATTATATATATATATATATATATATATTTCTATGAGGGTGTATTGGGGTGGGGTGGGGGAGGGGACAGCATTTCATCCTTGGCTCCAGGCAGCACAGGGCAGGCCCTGAGTAAATTGGAAAAACCTTTACGTGCAATCACTTCAATAAGCTCAGCTGTTTTTGTCAGGGAAAATTGGGCTTGGTACTCAGTGCCGTAAATGAAGTTTATCCCTGCCCTTGCATGCTAAGCTGGCTTTTGGCTCCAAACAGGCAGGAAAATACACATTTTATGTGATTTTTTTTTTTAAGGTACTGGGAGCAACACTCTGTAATACGATCTTGATTCATATTTTTTTAATCACAATTTCATACTGTCTTAAATTATTTGAAGCAGATAGGTACTTTATGTTAAATGTGCTGTTGTGCGAGCAATGTGTGCGATTTTAAGATATTGGCACTAGCACTCTAATGTGATCATAATTCACACAAAATAATGTATTTCCTATGGGAAGAGGGGATCGGGGGGGCCCCTTCTGAGAGCCAGTAAGGGGCCCCAAAATTTCTGATGGCTGGCCTGCATGCAGCTACACATGCACAAACCCTTGTACAGGCACAAACACCCATATATAGGAAATACATACTCTCTCTCACCTACATGCACACACACACGCACATAAACGTACACACATACCTACCCATTTACACACTGTGACAGAGCTTACAGCCACTGGGGCATCTAGAGGGGGCTGTGGGCTAGCCTCCTGCCCAGCGACTATGGCCCATGAAAGAGACTATTGGGCAATTGGTGGATCTTATAAATATTTTAGTTTTATTCACTGTACATCTGTTCACTGTTTTAAAGATCCCCCAGCTAACTAAAGATTTCTGATGTCTGTGTATTATTCCCTTATGTATTTATTGTAGAGTCTCCTGTTTGTGTATACTGTGTACATTCCTTCTGTTATCTATCCTCTCTCTGTATAGTGTAGACCTTTGTATTACTTTCCTCTCTCTGTATAGTGTGCATTCTCTCTGTAAGAATATATTCCTCTGTTTTCACATGCTCTGCTCCCACCCCCCCCCTTTTCCAGGAACTAGCAGGTGTAACGTTGGGGGCTTCCAGCCTTTCCGGTGTGCTTGAAGGCAGCATGTCTGATGCTGCTCGCTCACCAACGCCCGGTTTAAATTGAAACAGGCAGGGAGGTGGCTGCATGAGGTGCGGCTTGAGAGGGGGGGCACGGTCTGGTGAAGGTCTTTTAAAATCCAACAGTTCCTTCTAAGCAGTGCCAGATCGTGGTTATCCATACCTGAGCTCCTTGTACCTGAATTCTCTTGTGATTTAACCTGTTATTGACCTCTGCTTGTTTTCTGACTATTCTGCCTTCCGTTGCCCTAGACTAAAGTATTTCCTTGTACTACGCTTCTGCACTGATATCGACCCGGCTATTCCATTTGACTATTCTATACTCTGTATTCCTGATTCTGGCTCGTCTGACTACCCCCGTGTTGCTGACCTGGTTTTGTATTACAACATTGTCTTTTATTAACCCTTTCTGTCTAGCTAGTATACCTGGCCAATTCTAAGGACCAGACAGTTAGGGATTTTTCTACGGCTACCCTGTTGGTGGCTTTTGGGCTCTGTGGAGTGTTGGGCTTTAAGGACTGCGTGGTGGGATCTGGGAACCGTGACAGCAGGCAGTTTAAGGCTAGGGACAGATGAGCGCATTTTCTGCGGCCACCGTCAAAATGTACGTCGATGCGTGCGCACGCATTTTTTCACGGAATACGCTTAAGTGGTCAGACGACCACAGTCGCACAGTCGCAGGTACTCACCAACGCAATTCTAGGGAAATCCGGCTGTTTGAACGTTATGTAGGCCGCACACTAGCAGCGTCTGACGTCTCCTAATCACGCACACACGCTGCTATGCGGCCGCAGCGCACTCTGTACGTCTGTAGCAGCGGTTTCACGTTCTGAGAAAAATGCGTTCATTTGCCGGTTGCGTGGTGTCGGCGCACGTTTGTACGCACGTACTGCGTATATTGGCCGTCATTGGCCGTTATGTGCTGCTACTGCCGCCGTGATTTAGTGCGCCTGCACGCGCGTTCCGACTGCCCCACTCTGACCCTAGCCTAAGATAGCCTGTGTGGACTGTCCATTGTTTTGAATGTACCTTCCCATTGTCCTGTTACTGGATCTATTGATGCTATCTGTGATTTATTCATAAAGGGGTTTGTCCCTTAATGCACATATCTGTATGTCTGGTTGAATAAACTATTAGTCTGCTTTTGGATTCTCAAGTTCTCCATCCTTCTTTCAATTGTGGTTAAAGTTTGGGTGGGCTATTAGGGAAAACTGCTCCAGCGACTGTGGGGACTATTTTAAATGGGATAGAACTGCTGACAGAGGTACTCAGTTAGGGTATAGCTGCTCCATTACACCCACACATACAAAAACTCTAGAAACATATAAACATACATACAAACTCAGACACACCCATACACAAATCCCCATAAGAACACACAACATATGAATGTGTATGTAATATATAGACACACACTGGCCATTAAACTCACACACATACACGCATCTATGTACACATGCACCCATATACACATACACACGCACTCAAACACATCTACACATACATCCACATATGCTTTATATATGCACACAAATATGGTAAAGTTTACAGGGAGAACATTGGGAAGGAGCTAAGGATTATCATTCCTTCCTCCCCAACCAGTTTACCTGTCATCCACCTTAGTTGTACAGATGAGATCACAACCCTGCACTAAATCACTGTGCTGTTGTTGTCTCCTATAAGAAGATTTTCTTTCTCGTGGCAATGTGTGGCTTGCAGAAGGCACGAACACTGGAGCTCCACTGTGAGCTCAATCAGCCCACTCGTGCCCCCTGCTGGATGGCACTCTAGGTGAATGCCTAGTTCCCCTAATGGACAATCCAGCCCTGTTTGGGCTCTCACCTAACACTGCACAGAAAGCAATAACCAATGAAATGTTTCATAATGAGAATCACAGAGGGCATCCATAGGAGCTATTCAAACATATATTTACCATACCGACACAATGGATCATTTAGCTAATATATTGTGTTTCCAGATTTTCATTGATTTTCTGAACACGCTCCTATAACACAGGAAAGAATCATGTAGACATTGCAGGAGGGAAATCATTTATCTAATCAAGGCAGCTCATGTGGTATGCCGGCCCGATGAATGAATTGATTTCCTATCTGCTGTGTGTGGATTTTACATATTGCATTTTTCACACACTGTACATCAGCCTGTATATATTATATGTTGCATGTGTAGAAAACAAAGAGAATCTGACGAATCCATAAAAAAATATCTGCACAATTTATTCACATAATCGAATGATGTAAATAAAAATATAATGTAATATTCACATATCCAATGGATTGCTCTCCTAGAAATGCCTGCAGATTCCTACTACTTAACCTCAGCTGCCAGGAAATTGAATTCTCCTGGTTTGTGATTTACTGTAATATGGGGATATCTTGAAGAGCTGGTGATTTGGAAAGAGTTCGATATGGCAACAAAGGTCATTCCACATGACCGGTGTTGTACTTAAGCAGTCTTGTAGGTGTGAGTTAGCGGTGCGATTGGAAACAGAGGACAGGTGGAGGTCGTCTGCAGACCAGAGTGTTCTGGAAAGGATGTCCTTGTAGAGTAGGGAGGACATGTAGGTAAGGGTGGAGTTGTTGAGGACTTTGAACGTGAGCATCACGTATTTTGAATTGTATCCTGAAAGGTACAGGAAGCCAATGAAGGTACAGGCAGAGGGGGGGGGGAGGTATGTGAGGTTCGTCTGGTGAGAAACATAAGCCAGGCAGCTACATTCGGGAGTGGTCGAAACGGCCCATTGAAGTCCGCAGAGCATACCTGTATGCTGTGAGTTGTCAAGGCACACCCGCCACAAGGATGGCATAGCATGTCCTGTGGCATTAAGGGGTTAAAGCTACCTGGGAGCTAAGCACATTTTATTAGAGCTATATCACTAAAACATAATTTAACCCCTCAACGACCAGTGGTCTTTAAAGTCAATGCATTTATGATGGAACAGTTCCATCATTGGTCCTTTAGGGGTTAAGAGTGGTATGTTTATTATAGCTAGGTGCAATTTGAGCACATTTTAGGAATAATATACAACTAAAACATTATTTCCTTGAGAGTGGTGTGTTCATCATAACTAGTTGAGTCAAGCACATTGTGAGTGATAATATATAATTATTATTATACTATTTTATATAGCGCCAGCATTTTCTGCAAAGCTGTACAATGGGCACAATATAGACAGGGTTACAATAGATTGAACAACATTTTGACAAACCAGTAAAGGAGGAAACAAGGGCCCTTTTCCCCATGGGAACTCACAATCTAGAAGGGTTTGGGTGGAATCTGGAGGAGAGGACTGCAAGGTGACAGTGATGGACTGCAAGGTGAGAGCGATGGACTGCTAGGTGAGAGTGATGGACTGCAAGGTGAGAGTGATGGACTGCAAGGTGAGAGTGATGGACTGCAAGGTGAGAATGATGGACTGCAAGATGGGAGTGATGACTGCAAGTTGAGAGCGATGGACTGCAAGGTGGGAGCGATAGACTGCAAGGTGGGAGTGATGGACTGCAAGGTGGGAGTGATGGACTGCAAGGTGAGAGCAATGGACTGCAAGGTGAGAGCGATGGACTGCTAGGTGAGAGTGATGGACTACAAGATGAGAGTGATGGACTGCAAGGTGAGAGTGATGGACTGCAGGGTGAGAGTGATGGACTGCAGGGTGAGAGTGATGGACTGGTTGCGTCAGTGAGTGGGGTGGTATGCTTCCCTTAATAGGAATGTCTTAAGGGAGTGTTTGAAGGAAGGGAAGCTAGGGGAAAGTCTGACCATACGAGGGATAGTGTTCCAGAGGATGGAGGCTGCATGTGAGAAATCCTGCAGTCTATCATGGGAAGAGGTAATACACATTTTTATTTGCTTAACTATAAAGCAAAGATGTATATTTATTATTTATACAAAATATACATAGAAAATAGATGCAATAAATATCAACTTTAGGCAAAACAACCTTTTTTTAAAATGTGACTATTGCATGATTAGTAATAATACTGTAAAGTATTCAGTCTCTTGCAGAACGTTAGGTAATAATGAAATCTAATTATATGTAACATAGGCTATAGGGAAATCCTGCAGCGGAAAGTGGAGAGGGAAGGACCAGACAGTGGTAAGCCTGCCTGATCAGCTCACCCATAGAGCTCGGGCTGGAAATGTGACACCTCTGTTGATGGAACACAGCAAATGCAGGAACAGATATACAAGGCATGGACATGATTGGGCATCACCTTTCATGCACCAAGTTCAGGATTCTTACGAAATAGAAAAAGGCTTCTTTCCTTATTTGCGGCTCTCCATTAATTGGTAAGAGGATGATCTAGAAATACACAGACAAACATCCTGGTATTTACAACAGGTGAAAAAATATATGTAAAAGTGCATATTTAGAACTTAACTGATCTTGCAAGTCATGTTTGCGGTTATAACTAGTTGGATGTGGCTGTTTTCTATTTGCTTTTTGCAGATCTGTCAAACTAGATACAGTTACAAGTTTTTAGAAAGCGCTAACAAGTTCCATAGCGCTGTACAATGGGAGACAGAATAATAAATATACATACAGGTTCAACACACAGTACAGTAGGCGAGAGGACCCTGCTCAAGAGCTTACAATCTAAAAAATAGATAGAAATTCAGCAAAACTCTCCTATGCTTATAACGTTCCTCTCCTCTCCAAGGGTTTCTCCAGCTATTGGGAAATCTCAGACCTTGAAGTTCCATTGTCATATTTACATATTTACTAAATTTCCATTATTTATTTATATTAAATGCTGCTGTTGAGCTGAGCTGCACCTCAAGCTTGTCTGGGAAGTGTAGCCCTGCTACTTTTAATGGAAAGGTCTTCTCAGCTATTAGCAAATGCAAAGTTCTTATTACCTTTTTTTTTTTTTTGAGGTTTGAAATCCTTCAGGGACCTCTCGACTCTTATCTACATTTGACAGAGAGATTTATTGAATCATGCCCAATTGGTCAGCCATTTTTGCAATTTGCCCTTACTACGTATTATTATTTTTATTTATTCAGAGACAACACATTCTGCAGCGCTGCACAACAGGTAAAGACAAGACAATTCTACATCACACCAAAAGAGAGGTCAATATTTCAACAACAGATACCGAAGGAATTGAGGGCCCTATTACCCTGGGAATTTACAATCTAGATGGGTGGAGGGGTGAGAAACAGGAGGCGAGGACTGCAAGGATGAGAATGATGTTAATGCAGAAAGAGATGTGGACGGTAAGTCAAATTCTTTGTTACTGAATTAGGTGGTAGACTTCTGTAATGTCATGTGAACAGCTGCACCGGGATTCTGTTTTCTATATATGTGATAATGATCCATTTAACCCCTTCCTGACCGAGGATGTACATAGTACATCCTGTGGGAAAATCCCCTTAACGATCCGGATGTACTATGTACGTCTAACCCCCCTCCCTCCCTGTACTCCCTCTTTGGACAGGTTCCCACAACGTTCTGGCAGGCGTGGAGTCTGCGCCGCCTATTCATGGGGCCCGATAAAAAAGAAAGGCACCACTGGAAAGGGGAGAGTCTCTCCTTTTCAGCGTTAGCTCTCTTCCTCTCTTTAACCACTTCGTTGTCAGATTGCGATTCGGCGCCAATTGGAGCAGGAATCTTGGCTGCCAGCCAAGCCTTCAGGTCACCCCCATTCACTGACATTGTCGCCATGTGTGCGATGACGTCAGTGGGTCAGATAACCCTCTAGCTGCCAAGTGGAGATAGTCATTTCCTTTGGATCCCTATATCTCCCAATTCGTGGCAGCTAGAGGGTCATGTTTAATATCATTGGAAAGGCCTGATTGATCATGGCATCCTCAATGATACCAAACATGACTAGGTTTGGAGTAAAATTAATTAAAAAAAATAATAATAATTGTTTTTTTTTAAACTTTGTCTGAGGTCATAATAAAATAAGACTTCAATTTGCATTTAAGCATGATGAACATAAAACGGTCAAAATGGCTCAGCAGGGGGTTGAAAATCAAAAACATGTAAAAATTGGGTATTTCTAATCTCAGGACAAAATTTCGAAACCTTTTAGCTGGGGTCTGTTTTGGGCTGTTGTAGATTTTGGGGATTAAATTTAGAAAAAGTGTGTTTTTTCCATTTGTTCATCATATTTCATACTTTTTTTTAATAGTAAATTATACGATATGAGGGAAATAATGGTATCTTTAGAAAGTCAGCGGGCACTTTCAGAAGGACAATCGTAAAACCGCCCAGTCATTAAGGGGTTAATGTAACTAAAAACCAACAGTGATAATGTGTCACTTCTGCCAATATGGTGCAATGTATCAGAAATATCTTTAATGTTACAGCATTTAATATGTTAGCAATACGTCTGTAATTTACACACCATGGTAATATATTAGCAATGTGACAACAAAGGTAACAATGTGTTAATAATGTATGCAGTGTCACAGCTTTAGACAAGGTGTCAGTGATTTATGCAATGTGGCGCTTACATTAGACATGTGGTAGGTATATTTTGGAAACATGAAGGACAGCAAAGCAGGCTTGAATAATAAGCTGTCAAGCCAGGTTAATATATGGAAAAAATGTGCATATATTGATCAAGCAATTGAAAATACTCAATGCAACAATCAATTCCCTGTGCGATAGAACCACAAAATTACATAATTGTTTTAGATCCATTAAATAAAATTTAAAGAGTGTTAAGACTAAACAAAAAATCGTCTCTTACATTTGGAGCCATTATACTTAACGACTCACTCGTTAATGCTAATGGCTCGAGTGGCTGCAATGGATATTTTAAGTCCTGGTTAGAATTTCTTCAGCCATTTGTTAGAACTTTTTCCTACTAAATACACAATACGAAATACAGTGTATACATGCACTCACTTTTCCTTGAGCCAAATATAGCAGACTTGTACCTTTATAATATATGTAAGTGACAGCAAGCAGCAAGGCGTGACTCATTACCCATAAAGCTCTACCAGAAACAGCTGAGGATTCTTCAGTGTTGACTTTTGTGTTCATGGACAAAGCATATTGCGCTATTGTGGTCTCAATCTATTGTTCACATTTCATCCGTTTTATGATCAATGTAATTTTAAGTAAATTGTTTTTGTGCACGATCCCCTTATTCTTTTATATTTTGGTGGTTTATTGGTGTGCACTTGTCAGAGTGATGGCACATGCGTGATCTTTCCTGCTCCACTGAATGAGACAGTACCTGTGTATAACACTATTTGGGCTCTATCCCTCCTTCAAGCTAATACTAGCATCAGCGTTAGCGCTAGCTTAAAGGAGTTCATAGTGTTGCGTCCAGATCACCTTCGAATCGCTAATGGGTTATAAAACCTTTTAGCGCTTGTTAATTTGCGATTCATAGCATGGGTTTCCTGTACTTTGCGCTCCCTATACCTAACATGGGGAGCACAAAGTGCAACCACAGAGTAACTAGTGTTAGGATCCCTTGGTCCTGACACTAGTTACTAAGAGCTGGCTCTAACGAAAAAGTTACCACCAGCTCAGAGGTGCAGGTGATGGATTGCACTGCTGCAGAATCCATTACCTGCAGCTCAAAGGCAAATTGAGTTATAGTTGCAGCCAATGGTTCAATGCAATGTAAGTATCAGCTTGCTGAATGTCCAATGTCAGGGCATCCAGCTAGCTGATTTTACACAGTTTTAGCTCTTTGCACATTATGCCCCCAGGGCTAAAATTTTGGGGGCACCTTCTGCAGCCCAAAAGCAAACTAAATTTGTTTGCAGAAAGCTAATTTTATTTGCTTTTGGGCTGCAAAACAGCAGACCGAGAAATCTCGATATCTGGGGACCAGATGGTGCCTTTGAAGCCCGAGATATCGCGATCTTGGTAGTGAAGGGATTATTGTTACATCATTATTTTAAATCTGATATTTAAGAAAGCTCTGGGTTAGGGTTGAAACGTTGACGATTTTGGAATAAACTTTTATCTGTTTATCGTCCTGGAGTGCCGCCTTCCATTTCAATATCTGATATAATAGAAAAATGTATTTCAACGACCATAATTAATGTTACATCATTATTTCAATCTGTTATTATATTTTACTTTTAATTTCATGTTTAAATTAGCTTTTTAATTTAATTAAGCAAATTTAATGTTACATTCATAATACAGTCTAATATTATAGTTTGCTTTTAATTTAATTTTTAAATTCATGTTTATTTCAATGATCGTATTTAACGTTACATACATCATTATTTCAATCTGATATTACAGTTTACTTTTAATTCCATATATAAATGAGTTTTTTTAATTTCAATGAGCATATGTAATGTTACATATTTTTTTCAATCTGATTTTATAGTTTATTTTTAATTTCATATTTTAATTAGTATTTTTAATTTTGATGGTCATATTTATTGTCACATCCTTCTTTTTTTTCAATCTGATATCATAGTTTACTTTTTAATTTTATTTTTAAATTGACTTTTTAATTTTTTATATAATGATTTAAATAAGTTGTGCTACAGAATAAAGAATGAGAAAAAAAAAACAACCAAGAAAGCAATTACCTAAATGAACTCATTAACGTTTGTATTTAATATATGTTAATTTATGTCTGAAATCTAAAAGAGCAATAACCTTTCAATACTTGTTTTGAATTATTTTTGTTTTGCAAACAAAAAGTTTGTTAATTCATGTTTATTTACATAATGATTTCAATTGGTTAAATTTTTTACATCTTATTCCATCAAAACAGATTGACGGTATTAGTGCTAGCATTGAACACGAGTATCACTTATTATGCAGAATGAATTCCACGCTTTATTATATTGTTGCATATTATGGCATAATTCTCCTAGGCGTATCGCTGTTAGGCATTGAGTACTTAGGCATCAGAGTTTGTACAGAGTGAAATCTACACATTGAATGGTCTGGGATTCAAGCCAAAATCAAATTACAGTAATACAACTGTGGCATTATAAAAGAATGAATCAAGTGTTCAACATCTTGCTGAGACAGCACTCATCTTAACCTTGTTGAAAGCCTGAAAGGGAACTATGAAATCTTATCAATATGGTTGATATTGCTCTCGGTGGAAAAATGGGGTCAAAAATTGCTGGAATTCATCATGAATAAAATTGCATCTCAAGATGTCCTGCAAAAGTAATCCTTGTAACCATACAATGTTTCACCGAAATAAT
Organism: Leptobrachium leishanense; assembly: GCA_009667805.1. NCBI lineage: Eukaryota > Metazoa > Chordata > Amphibia > Anura > Megophryidae > Leptobrachium > Leptobrachium leishanense. Next base: position 367,668,282 of record CM019065.1, read on the forward strand.
AGAAATAAAAGTTAAAACGTCTGATTTGACAATGAGAAAAAAGGCAGTTTCAAAGCAGTATGTATTATCTTTTTTATACTCCTTGGCAATGATCGTCGCATAATATTTTTGTGTTTTTTAATATTTTTAATTAAAGTCCCCTTGATGAAATATTATGATCTCGGCACGCAGTCACCACTATGAATTAGGAATTAATAATTTAATCACACTCATAGGTGCACATAGAGAGTCGAAATTATAGGATTAATATAGGGATCATTAAATAAATTGGAATGCTACGTAATTAATCAAATTAAAAATTGCCTCCCTATTTACTAAGAGTACAACAGGAAAGATGTGGAAAATTACAATGGAACGATGACTTAATTATATACTAATTGTGAAGCAATTGAAGTGAATATTCACCCAAGGAATTCAATCTCTCACTCAGGTAATTGGGAAATTGCTTGGACTGATGTGATAAGCCGAATATGGATACTGAATGGGGATAAAAACCCAGAAACACAAAGTTCCAGTCATGCAGCTTGACAAGCAATCCTTTTGTGTTAATCAAATAACAGGATTAACACAGGAGGGTGGAGGAAACACAGGGGTCAAACATTAACCCCTCCTGACCCCCTCCATCCCTCTCATTGTAACCCTTTACTTTATTTTATGAACTTAAATCCAGAACTGTTTTCCCTCTGAGCCCTGCCGGACATGACACGTTGCCAACAGCATGTCACGTGACTACAGTGTGGTTATACGCTTGACAGTCAAGCCAATGGCTCTCAATGGCTGAATGCATAGAGAGTCATTTGTGGAACCTAGATCTCAAAGGTATCAAAGGTACTGGCTGCGTGGAGAAAAGGCAACATCACTGCTCTATAACTGTAGAGACACAGGTTCGAATCCCAGCAAGAGCACCCCCCCAGTAAGTGTCCTTGGGCAAGACACCCAACGGTACATACTCGTCACCCAGGACATACTTGAAAATGAGAGAAATCTCAATGTATCCTTCCTGATAAAATATTTTCTCAAAAAAAAGTCCTGGACTGGAACTAAGCCCTTGCATTTGGAATGCTGAATCATGATGGATGGGAAAGTCCAAGGGTCCAAAAGAAATACATGCAGGGTTGAACTATTAATCACTGCTGCCCCATTCATTTTAATAACTGCAAAATGAAAGGTTAAAGACGTGTAGTCCATGCTGGTGTGGGCTTTAAACCCAGTCACTGAGTAACAGTCTTCAGTATGGATGTAGGATTTTTGCTTATACGAGCTTTCATAGCAGTCGAAAATATGGAGGGAAGGTTAGGGTTAAGTCTGTTGTCAACATGGCCAGCCAAGAAAAGCTTAAATGAGTGTCAGCCCTCTTAGCCCCTTCCTTACCATGACTGAGTTACCACCATCTTCAAAATAACAACAAATGCATGTGATTGGGTTAACTCGACCTGGACTTAAAGGAATTTTAATTATCACAAATAAATTTAATTTGCAAATAGACTCCAGAATATGTCCCTAAAATTACAGCACGTCGGAAATGACAGCCAATGTACTCTAACCAGGGCTGACATCAGAATTCTTGGACCCCTTTATAAAGCACTGGTCGGGGCCCCTCTTCCCATAGCTGCCCATTTCAGTAAACAAATTAAAAAGAAAACATCTGACCTCCTCTTCCTCTCCAGTAAGGAGATAAAAGCATACCGTTTGCACCTCTATCTGGTGCAGCTCACACTAACCTGTGCTGACAGTGATCGATCAGAATGCTCTTACCAGCCCCTGATGCTATGGTTCACCGGAATATTTGTTGGTATCTTGATGGGCCAGTCCTGGGTGACATAGAGGCACCCTTACATCTGTGGAACCTAGACAAGCTGCACAGGATTTGACAAGAGCCAGGGTCCCCTATTCCACTTGGCACCTGAAGAAATCATGGGCTGTCACCCCCCCTATGATGGCTGTAACCCCCCATGACAACCATGACTCTAGCCCATTGTAACTCTGGTTTAAGGGTTAGTATTCTGCCTCCCTAGCAAAGCTCTGAGGTGTGGGTGCTTGAGACTATCTAAGTCTGTATTGACCAGTACTCACACGATGAAAGTTCAGCAGACAGTGTCAACTCAGCAAAACTGACATGTAGAAAGATTAATCCAGTTGAAAACTTTAATGATCAGACTGACAATCTTTGTAATAGCGTACAGCAATGCAGGTGAAAATACATTAGTTCTGTCCAGCATTGAGCAAAGTTGGCTGCTAGGCGACCAGTACCACAGAACTAGACTGAACAAGAAGAGGTGGCGCTAGCTGGATACAGCAAGGCTAAGGGAACCCAGCAGGAACAAAATAGCTATGAAATAATAGCTGTACTTTAAAATATACAAATAAACCCTGAGTCATGGGGCACGACAGTTAGATTCTGTCATTCTTTTAGAATTCAGACCTGATGAAAACAAACCAATTCTCCAAAGATTGTGCCTTCAAATGTAAAATCTTTTTGAAAGATTATTATCCCACAATCCTTGTTGCTATTGCTTAAAACAAACCGTTTTATTTGTAGTGCAAGGTTAATCAACACAATAAAAGTAGTTATGAAATAGTATAATGCTGGACTAGAAATAACCATTATTGCCTCGGCGAGTGGTGTAGCTCTTCCCCTACACCTGTGCCTCTTGCCTGTAAATAGTTGTTGTTGTATTCCCCTGTTGACCCCCCCCTGAAAGGGCACGCACTCTTTCACCCGCACTACTTACTACTCTTTCCTCCTTGCGCTTCCCCATGGCGCTTAAACAGGCATCCCTGGTACTCCTATCCATCAATGCTAGGGGCTTAAATATCCCGGAGAGGCGATCCACTGCTTTGACTGACTTCCGTAGACACCGGGCCTCAGTGGTGTTCGTGCAGGAAACCCATTTCCGCAGGGGAGCTAGACCTCACTTCACTGACTCCCATTACCCGACTGGTATGTTTAGCGACACACCGGGCTCTAAATCGAAAGGTACAGCCATTTTATTTCACAAATCGGTCCCTTACCGGGAGACGACCACGCTGACAGATGACAGTGGCAGGTTTGTGTTTACGAAAGGCCAGACTGCAGGACAGATGTTTACATTCGCAAACGTGTATGCTCCCAACAAAGCACAACACCGCTTTCTCACCAAACTTTTAAGAAAATTGCAGGCCTTCTCTGAGGGCACGCTGATCCTGGGGGGCGACTTTAACATTCCTCTTCACCCTTCGGTCGACACTTCTACGGGGCGCTCCTCCCTCCCGACGAACATTCTCCAGTCTATCACGCAAACACTGCACTCCTCACGTCTGGTGGACTGTTGGAGGGCTCTTCATCCTACAGACAGGGACTATACCTTTTACGCGCACATCTCTACCTCTTACTCCCGTATTGATTATGTTTTTCTTCCTTTCTACCACCTCCCACTCCTCCTCTCTGCAACAATAGGTAATATAACTTGGTCGGACCATGCCCCCGTTATTGTAACTTTTAAATCCCCGACCTTTCGCCCGTCGTCCGCAAACTGGCGCCTGAATGACGCACACTTGGCGGATCCGACGCTTTTGGCTGAAAGCAGAATAGTCATGGAACGATTTTTCGTAGAAAACACTGATCCAGAGGTACCCCCGGCCATGGTATGGGAGGCGCATAAGTGCGTGTTGAGAGGTCACTACATTAGCGTGGGTTCGGCAATTAAAAAACGTAGGGAGGCCCAAATTTTGGATCTTTATGCCCAGATTGACAAAACAGAGCTTCAACATAAACGGACGGGGGACCCTGCCCTACTCACCTCTCTGACAGCCCTGAGACGCTCCCTGGCCGATCTCATGCACACTAGGCATCATAGAGCGTTACTCCGCTCTCAGGCGTTCTTTCACGTACATGGCAACAAGAGCGGTCGACTTTTGGCCAGGCAACTGGCTAAAAGACGTGCTGCAACATATATCCCTACCATTAGAGACAAGAAAGGCAATTTGCATCACCTCCCCACACAAATTATGCAATCCATTACAGATTACTATAAATCCCTCTACGCAGTCCCTGGCTCCCCTACGGAGGAGGCACGGGCGCAAATCCGCCTAGACATTGACAATTACCTCACCCGCTATCTTCGACGTAAAGTCTTGGCGAACACAGCTGAGCTCCTGGATGAGCCGATCACGGTAGAGGAATTGAGCCTGGCCATCAAGTCCACACAATCGGGCAAATGCCCGGGACCGGATGGCTTCCCGACTCGGTATTACAAACAATTTTTTGATGTCCTCTCTCCACACTTTTTACGGGCCTTTAACTCCCTGTGTGAGACGAAACCCTTACCCACTCAATCCTTAATGGCCAACATAGTCTTGATCCCAAAGGAAGGGAAAGATAGGGAACAGTGCTCTAGCTACAGGCCGATATCCCTTCTTAATTGTGACGTGAAGCTGTTTGCCAAAATTATAGCGACTCGCCTGAATCCATACATCCCGTCGCTGATACATTTAGACCAAGTGGGATTTGTACCGCACAGAGAGGCCAGAGATAACACGATACGCGCTCTTCACATTATACATGCAGCCCCTAAAGTCCAGGGAGGCCTTGCACTCCTGTAGACGGACGCTGAAAAGGCGTTCGACAGGGTGGGCTGGGACTTCCTTTTCGCCACGCTCCGCCACCTCGGATTGGGACCCCTGCTCCGCTCCTGGATACAGGCGCTGTACACGGGCCCCTCGGCAAGGGTCTGCGTTAATGGTGCATTTACTGATAGCTTCCCTATATGCAATGGTACGCGTCAGGGTTGCCCTCTCTCACCTCTCCTTTTCATTCTTTCTTTAGAACCCTTTTTAGAGGCGGTTCGCCAACACCCGGATATCTCAGGGGTTGCGGGGGGGGTGGAAACACATAAGGTGGCGGCATACACAGACGACCTTCTCTTCTTTGTCTCTAATCCATTGATCTCTCTCCCAAACATTTTATCAGTCTTTGAGGAATATCGTAAACTAGCTAATCTCAAGATTAATTTTTCGAAGTCCTCTATCTTAAACATTTCGGTCCCATCGCACAGGGTAGTCTCCATGCGCCATACGCTGCCCTTTCGTTGGGCGGGAGCCCGACTGAAGTATCTGGGAGTGTGGTTGACTGTGGACTGGTCCCGCTTATACGAAACGAATTTTGCCGAATTGCTGGCAACTTTCCGCCGCGACCTTAGGGCATGGGACTACCCCCATATATCATGGCTAAGGAGGGTCTCCGTCCTCAAAATGAATATCCTCCCCCGACTTCTCTACCTGTTTCAAACGCTGCCTATTACCATTCCCCGCTCCTTTTTTGCTACTCTGCACTCACTGGTGATATCCTATATATGGCGTTGCGCTAGGCCAAGAATCAGTTATGACACCATGACACGTTCTAGACTCCGAGGGGGGTTGGGGGTTCCGGATTTCCCCCGCTACTACGCCTCTTGCCACATTTTGCGGGCGGCGGAGTGGACCAGGGAGGGGGTGGCGAAGAGGTAGAAGTCTGTGGAGCAAACAATGCTGGAGGTCCCATTAGCGGTTCTCCCATGGCTGCCTCGCTCACGGGGCATGCGATTGGCGCGCACGTCACCGTTCACAACGGCCACCCTACGGTGTTGGCATAGGGAGGCGACTCGTTCGGGCCTGACGACCTATCCCTCCCCGATGACCCCGATCACATATTACGATGGATTCCTGTCACATTTGGGACCAAGATCGTTGGTGGCCCTGACCACTAACCCCATTCCCAGGGTCCCCCACTTCCTCACTAGTTCGGGTGCTATACCCCTCGGCTCGCTGCTGGAGGATAGACCACCTACCTTTTTGCACCACTTTAAATATCGTCAGGTCACTCACTGTCTCCGTCGTGCACTGAGACCTCACATGCTGACCCGTCCCCTTACACACCTTGAACGTACTTGTGCATCTCCCTCTCCCCTATCCAATGGGGTGTCTCTAATATACACCCTTCTACGAGACGCATCCTCCACGATCCCCCCAGCATTCATGGGTAAATGGGAAATGATGTTGGAATGCACGTTCACAGAGGAACAGTGGTCCGACATATGTGAGCTGACACACCGATGTTCCGCGGACAGCAGAACCCAAGAAACTGCTTATAAACTGCTCACACTGTGGTACTATACTCCTATCCGCTTACACGCCTACTCCCGGGACATCTCCCCTGATTGTTGGCGCTGCTTCGGGGCCCTGGGCTCGGTTATCCACCTGTGGTGGGAATGTCCCCTGATACGCCCATTCTGGTTGAGTCTCCACTCCATCGCCAGTGATTTGCTAGGCACCCCACCACCTTTTACCCCGGCTTCTATGCTGCTTCACCATACCTATATGTCTATAGCGTCTTACAAAAAGACCATACTGCCCCGCATATTGAATGTTGCTAAGAGCCTGATCCCCCTGTACTGGAAACAGATCGCCCCACCACCTCTGCGGGAATGGTTCCGCCGGATGGAGGGCCTCAGGGCGGTGGAACATTTATATATGTCGGCCACTGATCAACTACCTCGATACCTCTCAATTTGGTCCCAATGGCACACACTGTCCACTTCATCAGCCTTTCTCGCCCGCCTGGGTCCGGCCCAGTCAGTCCCTGCCCTTCCCACACCTACGCCTGAGTAGACTTTATGCTCTCTTCCTTCCCCATAATGTGATCGCCTGGTTTTCGTTCTCTCCGTTTTACCACCCTAGCTTCCCTACCCTTTGATTCTGCCTGGGAGCCTGCGTGCCCTGTTATACCATATGTCAGACTTGCATGTCTACCCTCTTTCATTTACTTATAACTTTGCATCCTTACAATATATTGCCACTGTTTGGACCTGCGTGTCCTATTATCATTTTCTCTGAAAACGTAATAAAATGATATTTACAAAAAAAAAGAAATAGCCATTATATATGAGGTGTATGGCATGCAGCATATTCTATAACACGACAGCAGCCATAATGCACAAACAGAAAGTCATCTCCAACTCTAGTGTATGGCTCTTAGGTGTGAGACCTTCACTAAAAGGTATTTTTAACTCCATGTGGTTGCCCTTATTTGTATTCCGAGCAGGAAAAGGTGAATTATAAAACAGCGGACACAAATTAAATCAAAATAATATTTGAAAATGTTTTTTATTGATGCTGTTTTACTGTTTTAAAGTAAATGTACTTCTTTTTAGGTTCTGTAAATATTTTAAGGGTTATTCAAAGAGATCCGAATGGCTGCCGAAAGGTAACCGAACACTGAAAATCAGCGTTCGGTTACCTTTCTTGGCCATTCGGCTATCCAAAGAGCAGGCAATTCGCCAAATCCTGGCGAATTGCCTGCACATGTGGTGCCTGTTCGATGCCTGTTCGAAGGCAGTGAATCCCCATAGAGAAGCAATGCTTCGGCTATTCAGAGAGCAAAACCCAGCTGTGAAAAGTTGCCGAATGCCCTGCCATTCGGTGGTTTAATTCGGCAGGTTTATTCAGGCGAATCCCATAGGCTTCAATGTTAAAAATATTCCTGTTTTAACTCAATATCTAATAAACCGTTCATTATATTATTCTTCAGTAAAAGGTCTCTTTATTTTTAGATTTTTCAGGACCTTTTAGGCATTTTTTGGGATTTTTTTGCAAAAAAAATTTCCGTTTTTTTTTTAAATCGTTTTTTTCTTTTTTCTGTAACAGCCCTTTTTATTATCATTCATTGCATCTTAAATGTAAATTTCAGACATTTTCGCTCAGTAGTTTGTTTGCAAACAGCGTTTCACTTTTCAGAAATTCAAGCGTACTGGTTTTTTTTTTTTTCACCTCCTTCGTCTGCGGTGTCAGGTTTTTCCGGCGGCTGCTCTGTGCTGTGATCGGCTCCTGCTCGGGTTTCTCTGGTGTCTTCAGTGGGTTAATCCAGATGTTTTTGCGGGTTTCAGTGTGCGTTCGCCCTCGTTTTGCGGTGAGTTTTCGGCTGGTTTGCGCGACTTTTCCCTGCATTACGGCGGCCCTGTGGTGCTTGCTGAATACACTGCAGGGTCGCCAAAATGGGATCGCCGAATCGCACCGAATTGAAGAGAACAATAAGTCACCGAACGTGCGTTGACTTTTCGATTCTCTTTAAATAACCCTGTTAGTTTGTGTCTGCACATTAGACATGTGCACAGCAAAAAATATTTGCTCATAATTTTTGGTTCTGCCAAAAATTACCTTTCCTTCGGTTAATTCAAATTTCTTTGGTCTGTTGAGTCGGTTCACCCAAAATATAGACTAATTATTATAGTATAATTTAATATTATTTAATTATAATTTAATTATTATTAAAAAAAATTCGATGCTGGCAAATTAATTAATTTATCAAAAATGGTAATAGTTTAATAAACTAATAATTTAAATAGTTTAATTAATATTAATAACCATTTAACCATAATCATTAAATAATTTAATCATTTAAACTAATAGTTTAACAGTTTAAAATTGACAGCAGTAGATCAGGATGAAAAGCTGGGCTGCAGCATAAGGGTCAAGAAAGTAGAGCTGTGAAGCAGCTCCTTGCTCTGATTTCATTTCTACAGACACAAATCTCAGAAATATATTACCGGTAGCTCAGAAATTAATAATCTCATTATGATCACTACAAAACCCCATAAGCAGGAGATCTGAACAGTATTATTATTTATCTCTATCACAGTTACTGTATCTAAAACAAAGGTCTTTTCTGCCTGTATGATAATAATGCAGACCCCGTTTGACATTAAACGAGATAGAAGACACCATCTAGAGCGCAAAATATTACATTTCAACAATATTTCTGTAAAGGATCAACGAATACATGAAACATTAAAAATGAGAAAATTAACATTAATTACATTTTTTAACTATCTCAGAACAACAATTCCTGTGCAGATTATCTATTTTATCCTATATAGAATTGTTTACGTCACATCACTTGTTTCAATCAAATGGTATGATAATATTTTTTCAATGAAAAACAGCCAATATTTTGAAAACACCGTTGTCCGAAACGCATCATTATTTTTTGCGAAATATCTTCAGATGAAATGGAATTGAACCCTTTGTATGTAAACTATGAATACTATCAGGGTTATTCAGAAAGCACCGAAATGTCACTGAAATTTCGGTGCTCTGATTCTCGTAGGGTCCCCGTGGTGCGGCAAATTGGCCAAATTTGAAAAGCTATTTGCAAAAAACTACTGGACGAAACTGTCTGGAATTAACATATAAGGTCCTATGAATAATGGTAAAAAGGGTCTGTTACAGAAAAAAAAGAAAAAACGTTTTTTTAAAAAAAAAGAAAAAACGCTATTTAAAAAAAGTCTGAAAAAACGTTTGCCGAAAAAATCCAGAAAAATGCCTAAAAGATCCTAAAATAAAAATAAATAAAGATACTTTTTACTGCAGAGTAAAAGAATAAATGGTTTATTAGATATTAGATTAAAACGGGAATATTTTTAACATTGAAACCTATGAGATTCGCCTGATTAAACCTGCCGAATGAAACCACCAAACATCAGGGCATTTCACTGTTGTTCATTGTTCTCTGAATAGATTAACCATTACTTCTCTATTCGGGATTTCACTGCCTTTGAACAGGCATTGTATTTTGCTGGCAATTCGCCACAATTTGGCAAGCTACCTGTTTTTTGAATAGCCGAATGGTCACGAAATTGCACCGTACGGGGAAATTCACAGTTCGGTGCATTTTCGGGGCCAGATCGTCTCTCTCTGAATAACTCCTTATGTGTGTTAATATCACTTATTCAAATTGATCATGAAACATAATACAACGCAGTATAATAATGTTATAAATATTTTTATATTTAATATGATTGCAATAATTTATTTTAATATTTGTTATAATCATGCTGAAAATAAAAGTGCCGTGTTCCAGCCTCGCCTTTGGTCTCTTCATCTGGAACACACAGTTGCTATATCTTTCAGAAACTCTTAAATCTTCCTGGCTTTTTCACAGTTGTACACTATATATGTCACTTTTTCCAAGCCGAAGAATTGGGTGCTCTAGTAATTAGATCCCTGGAGTCTGCATATCTGGATGTGTGTGAAGAGATATTACTGATTTCTTTTTTGTCTATTTATAAAAGGAACATGGAGGATCACAAGTGATATCCTTCAAGTTGTCCTGACTCTTTTAATACCTTCCTGGCAAAGTTTTAATTGCGCAGATAAAATGAATAGAATTCTAGTTGAGCTGTTTAATAAGCCCTCCAGTTCACATGAAACATTCTAACCTTTCCATTTCAAGTAGCTCATATTAGGGAAGGACATTAAGTCATTACGCCAACGAAGAGAATTAATTATAAATATAAAATTGTTATGCCACTTTAATATACTTTTCGTTTAGCATCTACTTTGTCATGTTAATGTTCTCATTTTCTAATTTTTCCATTGGTGATGGGATATTGTATCTTCATTTCAGCGATACATATTTTAATAAATAATGTTAAATTAATGAATAAAGCCTGTACCCCGTACATCATAATTTAACTCGGCTCAGTTATGATTTCTGATGGGAAAATTATCTTTTATTGTAGGGTTTCTTTGGAATGTGATTGGTTTGTTCTTCAGTAAGATATTTTTGGAGAACGTCAAAGGGCCCTATTACAAATGTAACGCTAACGTTTGCCCTCAGATGTATGAGCGTTAACGTTAGGTTAAGTGGCCCCAGCGGGGGCCGTCCATATTACATTCTGAACGCCAACTGGATGTAGAACCCGTTAGCGATTCGGAGATTGCGCAAGTTTACTGTAGGTTGCTTGCGCTCCCTATGTGTTAGATGGGGAGCACAGAGAGTTAATTAGCATTAGGTTTACAAAGTCCCAATGCTAATTACGTCCCGTTGCGGTTAATTCAAAAGTTATCCACAGCTTGGAGCTGCTGCTAACTGATTCTACTTCTGCAGAAGCAGTTATCACCAGCTAAAAATCCCCCTAAAAATCACATACTCACCTCTCATCCCGCGGCGACTCGATCCACTTCTTTTGGCCACCCGAAGCATAGGGAGACTGGGGGAAAAAAAGTCCCCAGTCTCCCTCCACGAATTGCTAAACCGACCTGCAGGATCTTGTGAGAGGCGAGATCCTGCAGGTCATGTGACTGGCAGTCGAAGCCTCAATGGAGTCCTATGAACTCCATGGAGGGGTTCTTGCGGCAGCACTTGACGCTGCTTCGAGTATCCTGAGGCTTAGTACTGCGTTACGGAGCAGGCTGCTGAAATAGCACCTGCCCCACGATATGGAGCTAAAATGAGGATGCTAAGGAGAAACCTGCAGGCGCACATAATACTGCCCATAGTGTTTGAGTATGATTTCACTTTGCATGATAATAAGCAGGACAGGACGTCTTAATGACCTGGAGAGAGACAGTGCCGGTGCTAAGCTTTTGATCTCATTGATGGACTATACAGTGATAGAATTGACTTTGTGCATTCCAGATGTGGAGATACTCCAATATCACGTAGAGCTTCATGCTGAGTGAGAGACACCTTTGACTGTAGGTTCAGATGATTTGGGAAACTACCCAGTCCAAGCCAATGGGCCACATCCAATCTTCTTGATCCCTCCGCCACTTTAACCCATTGTGCATAATACTGTCTTGACAACTAGGATACCTGACTTGAAGAATTAGGACAGCCCTGAGAGTTCTAGGATGGATCCTACCACACGAGAAAGTTATACCTACCAATTTCTGACAGTTTTTTCGACCAATATTTGTCGTAAAATATTAACTCCTTCAATTAAAAATATTCAAGCGCAGCCCTACATTAACCCTTTCGCTGCTGAGCCATTTCACACCTGTGTGCTGAGCTCATTTTTACCGGTTTTGCTCATCATGTTTAAACGCATTTTGAAGCCACGACTTATTATATGACCCAGACATATCATATATCGTTCTTTCCGGCAGACTCGGCAGATTCATAATATATCATTATCCCAGCTGATTGCTGCCTCCTGTGCTAGGACGTGCTCAGTGCGTCCATAGCACAGGAAAACCACTTGGCTGGACCCGCTGAGCGTCTCCTTAGCAGCCAAGTGGTTAAACAATGTTGCTGATCCAAAAGAAGCTGCCATTGGAAAATGGCCAAAAAAGCATATTTTCAGCCAACATCATGTCAATTTTCCAAAAATGTCATGCATATTACAATATCCAATGTTTAAATTAAGGGTTTCAATTTAATTTTCCCTTTTTTTCCTTTCTTTAAATATATTTGTCAACCCTTTTCAGCACTTGAATTTTTTTTTCCGAAAATCGTTTTACCAATAATGGAGATTTCGTCTTTAGCAATCCAATTCCGATTAACGAGTATAGGCGCGAGTGCCGATAATCGAGCCGGATCAAAAATGCCAGTAAACCCTTATTTAAATCTCCCGAACTGAAAAATGGCTGCATTGCAACTGAAAATACACACATGTTTGTGTGGACGGGACCTAATTAAATGGAGCCCGAGGGTTGGTATTAAATTCTTTGTAGATTTGCAGGACTGTATGTTACATTGCTACGATGTTGCCTACATGTCCGCTTTTTTGTTTTGTATGTTTGTTTTAACAAAATTGAATATGTTCCTTTAGAAACGGAATCCTGCCGGATATAAAACCAGCATGCAGCCGCTAAGGAGAATTTCATCAGCATTTAGGTTTCTGTCATTGCGGAAATATGTATTCCCGAGGGTCCTGTTAAATTCTTTCTGAACTCTCCACTCACCGTATCGCGTTTTGCAGTGATGGAAGTTATGTTTGAGAGACGCGAAATGCTAAGGCTGTTATCGAAGTAAACACAGATGAAGCCGAGATCCTGTTAAAAATATAGAGACAGGTTTATGCTGCAGGTTTTAAATCCCAACATAAACGGCAGAATGCGCCTTCTTTTGAACATATGTTTACCTGCTGGTAATATGTTACAACATATGCTTTTAGCACAAGCCCTTGAGAACTTTTCAAATAGCCTCGATGTGACAACAAGCAATTCAGTTATTATTCAGTATCCGTTGATACGGTGCTTGTGGTGCGATGGGGAACAATTCACTTGTATTCTCGTGCGTCAAGTTAGTATTTTGTCAACGCGTTTTTTGTTAATTTCAGTGATATTTCACATTCAATTAAGTTCTTAAAGGGCCACTACCACTTACATGAGCCACAACGAGAGTACTCATTCATTACAAATAAAAAAATACATTATAAAACACATTATACAACACATGCGGCTGTATTTTCTTTCTTTCTTTGAAGTAATTGCATGTAACAATGAAAAATAAAGTATTGCTTTGATCTCTTGTTCCTTTTGTATATTTACCCCATGATGCAACATTTAACAAAAGATTTGCTTTGTGGCTTTTTTTATTTAATCTACATTATTTAACAGTTAAAGATATGGAGGAGGACATGTTAAGATAAGGCGGCAGGCGGGTATTCTTCTCCTGGGTAATTGAGATAAGAGATGCCAGCTGAATGAGATAAGACCAAGATAAGGCTTTAGGCTAATGTCAGATGAACGCAGTCTGACCGCACTCTGCGTGCGTGCATAACGGACGGACATACTGACGGAAGATACTGTAGACACCACACGGTCCGCTTTTTTAACGGATGTAGAACAAAAAAGGGAAATATGGGAATCAAAATGAATTATAATTAAAATACAGGTACAGTCAGCCAGACCATAAAAACGTCTGAGTGTCAACGTTATGGACGTCGCAAATGCGTTGCATCTGACGTCGCAGTATAACGCACACAGGCTGCTATGCGGACGTGGTGCACTGTGCGCGTCTGTCTTAGTGGTCTTACGTTCTTGCCTAACTTGCGTCCGTTTGCCAGGTGTGTTGTGCGTGCGCAATGCGGGGCTACTCCAGATGTTTTTGCGGGTTTCGGTGTGCATTCACCTGGGTTTTGCGGTGAGCGTTCGGCAGCTTTTCGGCAGCTTTTCCCTGCACTACGACGGCCCTGTGGTGCTTGCTGAATACACCGCAGGGTCGCCGAAATGGGATCGCCAAATCACACCGAATTCTAGAGAACGAAAACTCACCGAACGTGCGGTATCTTTTCGATTCTCTTTGAATAACCCTGACAGTGATGTAAGTCGGTGATTGACCCATTCATTCCATTCTATGGCCAAAGCCACACAGTGAGGAGCAAGTGGTGGAAAGATACTCGGGGCGGGGGTGCTGTATATAACACAAACTATCACACAATGGATGCACCCGGTGACACATATAGAGGAAAATATCACACAATGGATGCACCCAGTGACACATATAGAGGAAAATATTACACAATGGATGCACCCAGTGACACATATAGAGGAAAATATCACACAATGGATGCACCCAGTGACACATAGAGGAAAATATCACACAATGGATGCAGCCATTGACACATATAGAGGAAAATATCACACAATGGATGCAGCCAGTGACACATATAGAGGAAAATATCACACAATGACCAGTGACACATATAGAGGAAAATATCACACAATGGATGCACCCAGTGACACGTATAGAGGAAAATATCACACAATGACCAGTGACACATATAGAGGAAAATATCACACAATGGATGCACCCAGTGACACGTATAGAGGAAAATATCACACAATGGATGCGCCCAGTGACACATATAGAGGAAAATATCACACAATGAATGCACCCAGTGACACATATAGAGGAAAATATTTTCTTAACTAAACATACAAGAGAAAAACAAATCACATGTAACATATCAGCAACATCAAATAAACACAATAAGGACATTTCATTTTTTGGTGGTAGTGGCCCTTTAAATGTATATTTTTGCGTTTAAAGCATTTATTTTGACACGCAGACAAAGCTTTTGGTTAAAAAATCATTCCGCTCTTCAAAATAAACCAGAGAGTCTTAAAATTAGGAAGGAATTGATTATAAAATTGTAACGTACTTTTGGTGCGCTTCAGATATTCCATTTTGCCGACCCTGCGGTGAATTCATTATTCACCGCAGGGTCCCCCAAGGTCGCCGAACGTGAAGCTGCCGAAGACCACCGCTGACTGCTGAACAGACCGCCAAATGCCGGTGCTGACCTCCGATCAGCCTACTCAACGCCTCCAAACTGACTTCCGATCAGCCCGCCAAATGCTGCCAAACTGACTGTCGAATGCAGACGAACTGCAAAAAAAAAAAAATAACTCTGCAATTCTTTAAAAGGTGTATAAAACAATAAAAATGCATGAAAATGTGCAGAAATATAAAAGGTCCTATAAAAAATAATACAATGGTCTGTTACAGAATAAATAAAAAAAACAACTTTATAAAACATTGTGAATCAAAAATTTTGCCTAAAAAAATATAAATAAGTCCAATAAATAAATAAAAAGACAGTTTGCTGAAAATGAATAGAATAAACGTTTGAATAAAAAAGATTAAAAACGCTTATATTTTTTAACATTGAAACCTAGGGGATTCGCCTGTTTAAACGTATCGAAACGAAATCACCAAAAATCTGGGCATTTCACGGACACTTCGGGACAGTTCGTCATTCACGGAATAAATTATCCTTTACTTCTCTATGGGGCAATTTTGCTGCTGCCGAAGTTTGCCAATCAGCGAGCTGTCCCATATTTCCCTGTCAATTGCCAGTATCTGGTGACTTGGCAGCTTTTTGAATAGACGACTGCCACGAAATTGCGCCGTATGGTGAAATTCACTGTTTGGTGCCCTTCGGGGGCAAGTTCGGCGCTTTTTGAATAATCCTTATAGTTTATGCAAAAACATTAAAATATTTTGAAATGGAAGCTGCTGTTAGATCTTCGATTTTTTTCTATATATACAGTCAGGTCCAGAAATATTGGGACATCGTCACAATTCTAACATCTTTGGCTCTATACACCACCACAATGGAGTTGGAATGAAACAAACACAATGTGCTTTAACTGCAGACTGTCAGCTTTAATTTGAGGGTATGTACATCCAACTCAGGTGAACGGTGTAGGACTTACAGCAGTTTGCAGATGTGCCTCCCACTTGTTAAGGGACCAAAGGTAATGGGACAGAATAATAATCATAAATCAAACTTTTCCTTCTTAATACTTGGTTGCAAATCCTTTGCAGTCAATCACAGCCTGAAGTCTGGAACGTATAGACATCACCAGACGCTGGGTTTTATCCCTGGTGATGCTCTGCCAGGCCTCTACTGCAACTGTCGTCAGTTCCTGCTTGTTCTTGGGGCATTTTCCCTTCAGTTCTGTCTTCAGCAAGTGAAATGCATGCTCAATGGGATTCAGGTCAGGTGATTGACTTGGCCATTGCATGACATTCCACTTCTGACCCTTCAAAAACTCTTTGGTTGCTTTTGCAGTATGCTTTGGGTCATTGTCCATCTGTACTGTGAAGCGTCATCCAATGAGTTCTGCAGCATTTGGCTGAATGTGAGCAGATAATATTGCCCAAAACACTTCAGAATTCATCCTGCTGCTTTTGTCAGCAGTCACATCATCAATAAATACAAGAGAACCAGTTCCATTGGCAGCCATACATGCCCACGCCATGACCCTACCACCACCATGCTTCACTGATGAGGTGGTATGCTTAGGATCATGAGCAGTTCCTTTCCTTCTCCATACTCTTCTCTTCCCATCACTGGTACAAGTTGACCTTGGTCTCATCTGTCCATAGGATCTTGTTCCAGAAATGTGAAGGCATTGTTAGGTGTTGTTTGGCAAACTCTAATCTGGCCTTCCTGTTTTTGAGGCTCACCAATGGTTTACATCTTGTGGTGAACCCTCTGTATTCACTCTGGTGAAGTCTTCTCTTGATTTTTGACTTTGACACACATACACCTACCTCCTGGAGAGTGTTCTTGATCTGGCCAACTGTTGTGAAGGGTGTTTTCTTCACCAGGGAAAGAATTCTTCATTCATCCACCACAGTTGTTTTCCGTGGTCTCACGAGTCTTTTGGTGTTGCTGAGCTCACCAGTGCGTTCCTTCTTTTTGAGAATGTTCCAAACAGTTGTTTTGGCCACACCTAATGTTCTTGCTATCTCTCGGATGGGTTTGTTTTGTTTCTTCAGCCTAATGATGGCTTGCTTCACTGATAGTGACCGCTCTTTGGATCTCATCTTGAGAGTTGACAGCAACAGATTCCAAATGTAAATAGCACACTTGAAATTAACTCTGAGCCTTTAATCTGCACATTGTAATTGGGGTAATGAGGGAATATCACACACCTGGCCATGGAACAGCTGAGAAGCCAATTGTCCCATTACTTTTGGTCCCTTAACAAGTGGGAGGCACATCTGCAAACTGCTGTAAATCCTACACCGTTCACCTGAGTTGGATGTACATACCCTCAAATTAAAGCTGACAGTCTGCAGTTAAAGCACATTGTGTTTGTTTCATTCCAACTCCATTGTGGTGGTGTATAGAGCCAAAGATGTTAGAATTGTGTCGATGTCCCAATATTTCTGGACCTGACTGTATATATATTTTCTTGCTGGAACACAATAACATTGTGAAAGTATTTCAGTATGCATGTGCTGTGAAATGAGAGGGGAAAAAAACAGCAGTCCATTACCAAAGTGAAGGCTAAAATTACGTCTTATCACCCTTTGAGCAGATCCATTTCGCGTTTCATTCTCTTTTTCAGCATTGCATTGTAATATAGGACATCTTTATCTTAAATTATAGTCTCTATGCAAAGCAGACACGCATACTGAGCTTTCAAGCTCGGGTGTGCTCGGCTTAGCATTTCCTTTTTCCTTTAAAGCAATGAGTTTGAATATTGTGTAATTTAGGATAAGTATAACAGAACACCGGGATTTTTCTTAATATGTTTTAAGAGTAGGAAAGTCTACTGAATAAACACACGCGTCCCGAAATAGGAAGTATTGCGCAGCCGTAGTCTGCTTGACATTCAGATTTACTATTTATTCTTTTAGTACCGGCTGGATGGAGTAGAGGAAACATCATTGCTCTATAACCGCAGAGACCCAAGTTTGAGTCCCGGCCAGAGCACCTCTCCAGTCAGTGTCCTTGGGCAAGACACCTAACGGTACATACTCGCCTACCACACAATGGGCCCCATTCCGATCCTAGCGGTAAAATGGGGGCGCTAGGGAGGAAAACCTGCGCCTGCAGTTTTCCCCCTAGCGCACCCGTTTTACCGCTAGATTACAATGCAGGCGCTAAAAAAGATGCCTGCATTGTTACTGCACGTTAAGTCCCGGGATGCCTGCGGCAGCATTAAGCGCAGCCACGCGCATCCTCTCAATGGAGTCACATGACCATCCGGATCTCGCCTCGCGAGATCTGGCCGGTCTGCGTAGTGATACGCAGGGAGAGACTGGGGGGACTTTTTCCTCCAGTCTTTCCCTGCTCCCGCCGGTATGAGGAGGCAGACAGAGCCGCGGACCTCGACGTTGGACAGGAGGTGAGTATATCGATTTTTCTGGATGGTGCTAACGGATTCTGCAGAAGCGGAATCCGTTAGCACCAAGTCCTGGCTCTGGTTAACTTTTTGTTAACCACGGCCGGACTTTGTAATCCTAACGCTGATTAACACTTTCTGCTCACAATGTTAAGTATAGGACGCACTAAGTACAGTAAGCTTGCGCAAGGTTCGCGCAGGTTCACACGCGGTACACGATTCTGGTTGATTGTAACGCTGAGTATGTAATTCGGCAGTTGGCACAAATGGTTTTACCCCACGCGTTAAAAATTACTTATGCCAGCGCAAATGTTTGCGTCAAGATTGTAATGTGGCCCCATATCGGCTGTGGAGTCCAGTGGTAACGTCTCTACTCTTCGACTGCGGAGAAGCAATTCAAAATACCATTAAGCACGTCCCTCCAATACAACTGTCTCGACTTTATGAGAAGTGGGTTCAACCTAACCACCAGGTCGCTGCTCTACAATCAAGGAAAGATGACCCGATTCCACTCAGAAGACGCCACCAGCGAGTGTCCTTGGGCAAACCACCTAATGATATGGATGTGCCTACCTCACAAAATACTTGTACATCTCATAGATTAAGTCCCCTTGGGAACAGGGACCCCCTGAATCAGGTCATCATCCATGTGTGATATTCTAATGTATCAACCCCTTGTACTCTGATCTTGTAAAGCGCTGCAGAATTTGTGGCGCTATATAAACAAAGGATAATAATAATAGTATGTTTAATGTTCACATATTTTATATCAAATCATATGTTTTAGACATGGGCACAAGCAAAAAATTGGGTCTTGTATGGAAGAATTCAGAATAGAAATAATTTCTGATTCTGAGATATTTGGACCCAACCAATTTAGAATATCGGAAGCTTCTGTTATTTTGTTACTTGTTCAAAATATCGGAAATGTCTGAATATATTCGTCCGTTTCTGATATTTGAAACTGCAGTCTAGTAAAATCATAAAAAAACCTACAGAATGATCAGAAAATTCAAGACATTCAGGGTTATCCAAAGAGATCCGAATTGCTTGAGAAAGGTAACCGAACGCTGAAAATCAGCGTTCGGTTACCTTTCTTGGCCATTCGGCTATCCAGAGAGCAGGCAATTCGCCAAATCCTGGCAAATTGCCTGCACATACGGTGCCTGTTCGGTGCCTGTTCGAGGGCAGTGAAATCCCCATGAAAAAGCACTGCTTCGGCTATTCAGAGAACACAAACCAGCAGTGAAAGGTTCCCCTAATGCCCTGCCATTCGGTGGTTTAATTCGGCAAATTTATTATTCAGGAGAATCCCATAGGCTTCAATGTTAAAAATATTCCCGTTTTAATTCAATATCTAATAAACCGTTCATTATAAAATTCTGCAGCAAAAAGTCTCTTTATTTATAGATTTTTTAGGATACTTTAAGCATTTTTCTGATTATTATTTTTTTTTTTTCAGTTTACTTATTTTTTTTGTAACAGCCCTCTTTATTATCATTCCCTGGACCTCCTGTGAAAATTTCAGACATTTTCGCTCAGTAGTTTCTTTGCAAACAGCGTTTAATTTTCCCAGATTCATACAAATGGTTTTGCTAATTTATTCACCTCCCTCTGTCTGCGTCACAGCTGCTTCGGCTCTGTGTGATTCGGCTCCTGTTCGGCTCCTGCTCGGGTTTTTCAAAGGTTAATCCAGATGTTTTTACTTGTTTTCTGCGTGCATTCGGTGGGTTTTGTGGTTCGTTTTCGTCAGGTTTGCGGCGGCTTTTCCCTGCAATTCGGGGACCCTGTGGTGTTTGCTGAATACACCGCAGGGTCATCGAAATGGGATCGGCAAAAGGAACCGAATTGAAGAGAACGAAAAGTCACCGAACGTGCGGCGACTTTTCGAATCTCTTTGGATAACCCTGATTAGGTGATTGCAATTCTATCAGGGTTATTCAGAGAGTGTGAAAAGCAGGAGAATGACTGGAGTGGAGAATGAAAAATTCTAGGTCAAAATAGCCGATTTGGAAAGTGAGATGAAAGGGAGAATTTTTCTGGTTCGGCTATTTTGACCTAGAATTTTTCATTCTCCAGTCATTCTCCTGCTTTTCACGCTCTCTGAATAACCCCGTGTATGTTTATTTCTCAAATTGTGTGCCTGCGCGCACGGAAAAACGCTGTACATTTGATGTCTTGCAAAATAAAGACTTAAGGGGTTATTAAAAGAGTGGCGAATTTGCCACTGATTTGCACGGAAATCGTGAATTTCGTGGCAATTTGGTTATTCAGAGAGCTGTCAGTTCGCCAAATATTGTCGATTTGCCAGCGAAATGCGGTGCAGTTCGGCGGCAGTGAAATTCCACGTAGAGAAATAATGGTTAATCTATTCAGAGTCCCCAAACTGCACCAAAATGTTGGTAAAATGCCCAGATTTTCAGTGCTTTCACTCGACAGGGTTAACCAGGTGAATCCCATAGGTTTCAATGGGAAAAAAAATAGTTTTTAAAAACGTTTTATTCAACTGTTTATTTTTTTCATTTGCAGCAAAAAGTCTTTTTATTGATAAATTTTTTCGATTTTTTTAGGCATTTTTCTGCATTTTTTTTCTGCAAAATTTTTGACTCCAATTTTTTTTAAATGGCGACTTATTTTAATTCTATAACAGACATTTTTATTATTATTCATAGCAACTTATGTATTATTTCTATGAATTTCATCCTTTTTTTTACTTTAAACACCTCTTAAAAATTGCAGGTTTTTTATCCCAGTTCGGCGGCTGATCGGCCTTTTTCTGGCGACATTCGGCAGTGTGGTTGGTGGCGTTTGGCAGGTCGTAGTCTGTGTTCGGTGGGTTTACCTACGGCATTTGGCGGATCTATTCGGTGCACTTCGGGAACCCTGCAGTGTATAGTGAATATCATCTGCTTCAAAAATGATGCACAAAATGAAGCATATGTTAAAAAAATGGGTAAAATACTCTTAAATGGCAAACAGAATGAAGTATAGGCTGAAAAAGGGATGCATATAATGGGGTAATTTGTTCAAAAATGGCACCCATAAAGGCATATGCTCCCTATAATGATGCACCGAATGACGCATATGCTTCAAAGCTGTGGAGCACCTCAAATTAATCTGAATATATCTGAGTAAATTAGGATCTGGCCAATTATTATCAGATCACTTTGGATAAATTCGAGATATCTTAATTCAGTGAGCAATTCAGTTCAGATATCTGCAATACGGAATTCGGATTGCGCCAAATTGCTGTTTATTTGGTCAAATTCTGAATTGATCCAAACCTAATCGCACATGTCTAATATGTTTATATCCTGGAAATATACTCAATGGATAGTTTGCATCAGTTACTCCCTTGCATTGAGTTGAGGATTGATTCTGATTCATAATATCCAAATGTCTAATGAGAGCAGAGTCCATACCCTACGCACTATAGCAATTTATGGCCTACTAAGTGCTTTGCTGTGTCGCTTTATTTATTTGGCTCATATACCTGCATGATCTCTATTCTCCCCTTATAATACATTATGTTACATTATGTTTTCCATTACTTCCCATGTGCCTAAAGGGCATGTGAGCGCATGATCACATTTATCAGCCACCATTAGTGTCAAGATTCGCGTACAGGGTATACATTTAAATCACGAACCTTCATGAAAAGGTTGCTTCATGTGGAGTTTTTAGTTGACAGTCAATTAAAGCCCGTGCAATATGTACAATTTGAATCCTTTAACCCCTTCGTGACCGGGCGGTTTTATGATTGTCCGTCCGAAAGTGCCCGCTGCTGTTTTTATGTTTCTGCACTGTTTCTGTTAGGTCTACTTTTCCTCTTACTCGTTTACTGTACCCGCACATATTATATACTGTTTTTCTTGTCACTAAATGGACTATCTAAAGATTCAATTTTTTTCATCATTTCATATAATTTACTATAAAAAAATGTGAAATATGACAAAAGAATTGAAAAAAAAACACTTCTTTGAACTTTGACCCCCAATATCTCTTATGCTTCTACAACCGTCAAAAAAACCTGTGCTTAATACTGTAGATACTCGAGGATACCTCTAGATTTTGGTGCCAAAAATTGACCTTAAAATTGGAGGGGTCGCGTTATATTCGAGACACTTGCATCACGTGTTAAAAAAAAAACTTGACTTGCTCAGGATCCCAAGTATCCCAGAAGTTCCGGTAGTCTCGCTGAAGTGAATGCGGGCTCCCTGATGCTTGCAAACACTTCAGGAACTCCCTGGATTTGGGAGAGGTGGGATCCATCACGGCCAGAGGGCACGCTCGGTTTAAGCCAATCATTCACCTCGCTCGTCTCCGCTGGCCATCTAACGGCTAGTAAAGAAGACGGGTGGCCGGCAGCTTCATACTTAGTAACAACTGCAATCATTCTAGAGCAGAGCACCCTGGCCTGAGGGGTAGCTTGAATGTGTTAAGAGAACCTGGAAGGATTTTAATGGTTTACCGGTACAGTATAATTTTGCTCCCCGCATTATATTCGAGTCTTGCGTGTTCCCTCATTTCCATAATAAATCTCTATCTATAGCGTTATATTCGGGTCACATTATACTCGAGTATCTACGGGTAGTTTCTAAATTTTGTCCTTAGTTGAACAATACCCAATGTTTACATTTTCTTTTCTTTTTTTCCCAACTTATACGACAATAAGTGCAAGAAGCACTTTGCTATTTCTGTCACATTTTCCCTGGTTTTGGCTGCACCCCCTGGGGGTGAGAGACATTCATGTCTGTGTTTCCCCTGTTTTGTTTTTGGCTGTGCTGTCTGGGGCTGCTCCAGGGTTCTGCTGTGATCTTCTGGTCTGAGGTCATATGGCCCAATCACACAGACCCACTGCCTATATAGCTCCCAGCAGCACAGTGCTTCATTGACCGGTTGTGGAGTTCTATGGTGGTTGTGGTTCTTGTGTCCTGTTCCCTGTTTCCCGCGTTGCTGCATGGCTTCATGTCGAGTATTTTCTGGTTTTGACTGTTGGCTTATGTTCCTGGATATTCTCTTTCTTGCTCCCTGTACACTGTATTCTGCTAATCTTGTTACTGACCTGGTCTGGCTGAGAACCGCTCCTGTGTATGACTTCTGGTTCTGGTTTATTCCGTGTACCCTGTACCGAGCATCTAGATATTCCTGTGTATGACCTTAGCGTGTTCTCTGGAACTCTCTATTGCCTGTTCCCTGTATTAAAATAATGGGTAGAGTCCTCGCACTTACGCCAAGTGTCCAGTGAGTAATACTTCAAGAAAATCTAGAAAACATAATAGGAGACATTCATTGCGCAGTACATCCTTATGACACCTGGTTTCCAGAGAGAAAGTATTCAACTCACTTTTTTCTGAGCACCATAAAGTCGGCTCTGGACTATATAGGCATATATCTGTGGATATGATCTCACCAGCCCGTCCTACCAGCAACCATCCGTGGTGATAACCTGGTCCATAGATGAAATATTGGATCCCCGGGATATGTCACAGACGAAAAGTCGGCAGGATAAAATAAAGTAAAATTTATTGCAGCACTAACGCGTTTCGACCTAATTGGTCTTTATCAAAGTGCAGAAAAATATACATAATACAATGCAGTGTACAACGTTCATTTATACAAAAAAGATAAGGGAAATAGGCGGTGTCAAGCCACAACCTCATTAACTTAATTGGTACTAACACACCCTACTTTCAATCATTTAGAGGCACAGCACTCTGCGAGAGAGAGACGTAAACAGAATGAACAGACTGGATGGGATTGGAACAACTAGATATAAAATATACAGGAGGGGGTCTGAAAACGGACAGGAAGGGGTTATCCATTAAATATACAGGTTCAGGTAGAGAGAAAGCAGAGTGAACTAAACATATGAGCAGGATGGCAAAATATACACAGGAATACTTAGACAAGACTCAGGACAGGGAAAAGATTAACTTACAGACAGACAAACGGACGGACGGACAACACAGGGACGGTTCTTAGAGCAGGATAAACTGATGTAAGAGTCCAGTATGCAGGGAGACTGTGATACACGGGTAAGTCCCTTAGGCAATGCAGGGGTTCCGCAGGATGAAGCAAAGGGGTTCACGTTGATGAAGCAAAAGGGGTTCACGTTGATGAAGCAAAAGGGGTTCACGTTGATGAAGCAAAAGGGGTTCACTTTGATGAAGCAAAAGGGTTCACTTTGGATGAAGCAAAGGGGTTCACTTTGGATGAAGCAAAGGGGTTCACTTTGAATGAAAACGAGGGGTTACTTGCTTGAAGCAGTGGGTCACTTGGACGAAGCCCAACAGGTCCAGGGGTATGGAAGGCGGTTGTCCAGTAGGCAAGCAAGCCGTCAAATCTTCAGGTAAGTCCTGGACATAGGTTTGTCAGAGTAACAGTCTCCTGGCTGCACGAGTTCCACTTGGAAGTGAAAGTTTAATGCTGAAGCATCTAGGTAAGGGTGTGGTTCAGTTATATAGGGGCAGCAGGCTGAATAATGAGATGCACCTGATACTCAGTGCAGAGCTGGATAAGGCAACAGTTTATTCTGTGGCAGCAACTGAAGGGTGCTGCCCTGCAGTATGATGAATGCAATAGTGTATTTGATCATCTGCGGCGCCGGCGAGGAACCTTACACCAGCATAGGGATTCCTTTAGTTTTCTTCCTGTCCCTTGTGTCTCAGTCTGGTTCCTGTATTGCCCTGGAATCTGTATTGTATATCTGTCCTGTATCAAGCCAACAGCTCACCTTCCTTAAGGGCTACACTCCTTGTTCCAAGCCACCACAATGGCCCAAGTGGGCCCCCAGCCTTTCCAAAACCAAAGGGTTTATTTTCAAAATTAGTGATAGTGACATTGTAACACTGATATCTGTCACGAATACCTGCATAACCCTCCACATGTACATATTTCTTAAAAGTACACAACCCAAGGTATTAGGCTAGGGTCAGACTGAGGCAGTGCGAACGCGCGTTCTGGCGCACTTAATCACGGCCGCACTAGCAGCAGATGCCGGGCAATGACGGCCAATATACGAAGTACGGTCGCACAAAAGTCCGGCTGCGCAACGCAAGTGGAAAATGAACGCATTTTTTCGAGAACGTTAAACCACTAGTACTGACGTACAGAGTGCGCTGCGTCCGCTAGCGGCATGTGTGCGTGAATTGGAGACATCAGACGCTGCTAATGTCCGGCCAACATAACGTCCAGATGCACAAAGTGTTTTATTGAAGATCCGTACAAAATCACGGATGAAACTGCGCATAGTATGACCGCTATTGCGTATTCCGTGAAAAAATACGTCCATTCTTCGAACGCACATTTTCACGGACAACGCGAAAAATGCGTTAGTCTGACCCTAGCCTTAAACGGGGTATTTTGACTCTTTTCATGCAACCAATTTGCAACCAATCTATGCCAAATTTTGAGAAAAAAAGCAACATCTTCTGAGTAAAGTGATATCACCCCTGTGCAGCTTATTTGAGGGCTAAAAAGCCTTATTTGGGGGGGTGCACATTCCAGTTTTCCAACTTGGAATTTTCACATTTTATCGATTTAAAAATTTTAGTCTAGTTTTAGTCGACTAAATATTATAACATCTTTTTAACTAAAATAGGACTAAAATTAAAATAAATCAGATGAATAAAATGGGGCTAAAATTAAATGGCATTTTAGTCAAAAGACTATGACTAAAACTAAATTTTAAGATAAATGTTATCATAACATAACAATTATATCAGCGCCTGTTTTACATGTTCAGACTTTGATACCTTAAATAATAACAGGTTAATAGAAGTTTACTCCAGGGGCATAGAATGAGAAATGCTGAAATAATCTATTAATTATACTTTAACTAAACCCATTCAATTTTGGTTGACTAAATTTACAGTAGATTTTAGTCAACTAAAATCAAATGATATTTTAGTCAACTAAAACTAGACTAAAATGAAAACAATTCAGATGGCTAAAATTTGACTAAAATTAAATGCTATTTTAGTCAAAAGACTAACAGGGTTATCCAAAGAGATTCGAAAAGTCAGCGCACGTTCGGTGACTTTTCGTTCTCTTCAATTCGGTTCCTTTTGCCGATTGCATTTCGGTGACCCTGCGGTGTATTCAGCAAACAGCACAGGGTCCCCGAATTGCAGGGAAAAGCTGCCGAAAACCTGCCGAAAACTAACCGAATGCACACTGAAAACAAGCAAAAACATCTGGATTAACCTTCGAAAAAGCCGAACAGGAGCCGAACAGGAGCCGAATCACACAGAGCCGAAGCAGCTGTGACGTAGAGGAGGCAGTGAATAAATTAGAAAAACCATTTGTATGAATCTGGGAAAATGAAACGCTGTTTGCAAAGAAACTACTGAGCGAAAATGTCTGAAATTTTCACAGGAGGTCCAGGGAATGATAATAAAGAGGGCTGTTACAAAAAAAATAAGCAAACTGAAAAAAAATTAAAAAAAAAATCGGACTTTTTTAAAAAAAAAAAAAAAATCTGAAAAATGCTTAAAGTATCCTAAAAAATCGATAAATAAAGAGACTTTTTGCTGCAGAATTTTATAATGAACGGTTTATTAGATATTGAATTAAAACGGGAATATTTTTAACATTGAAGCCTATGGGATTCTCCTGAATAAATTTGCCGAATGAAACCACCGAATGGCAGGACATTAGGGGAACCTTTCACTGCTGGTTTGTGTTCTCTGAATAGCCGAAGCAGTGCTTCTCTATGGGGATTTCACTGACCTCGAACAGGAACCGAACAGGCACCGTATGTGCAGGCAATTCGCCAGGATTTGGCGAATTGCCTGCTCTCTGGATAGCCGAATGGCCAGGAAAGGTAACCGAACACTGATTTTCAGCGTTCGGTTACCTTTCTCAAGCAATTCGGATCTCTTTGGATAACCCTGTAAGACTAAAAGTAAATCTAAATTTTCTGTCAAAATTAACACGCTGACATGTGTGACAAGTCGAGTGTGAGAGGAGCACGTTGAAGATCGAACGCATCCAATATACCGCCGAACGCAGCCGATAAACCACGGATCGCATCTGATAAGCTGATGAACACAGTCGCTGATCCGCTGAATGCCTCAAATCAGCCTCCAAACGCCACAGAGAAAAGCCGACCAGCCACTGAACGCTGTTGAAAAATGACGATCAGCCGGAGAAAAGGGGTTAAAATAAAAAATAAAAAAACTCAATTTGTAAAAGGCATTTAAAACAAAAAAAATGCATTAAAATACATACAGATAATAAATAAGGTCCTGTGATTAATAATAAAAAGGTCCGTTACGGAATTAAAAAAACCCTGCAATTTAATTTTAAAAAAAAATCAGAATCAAAACTTTTGCTGAAAAAATCCATAAAATGCCTGAAAAATTATAAAAAATATATAAATAACAAGACTTTTTGCTGCAAATGAAAAGTATAAATGGTTGAATAAAAGATTAATAAAAACAGGAAATTATTTTTACGTCAAACCTTATGTTCACCCTTTTTAAACCTGGCGAACAAACTCACTGAAAATCTGTCATTTAGCCAACATATTGGTGCAGTGCGGTGTTCTCTGAATAAATTAACCATTACTTCTCTATGGGGAATTTCAATGCCACCGGAGATTGCCAAATTGCACTGTCTTTCACTGGCAATTAGCAAATATTTGGTGATTTGGCCGCTTTTTGAATCGCCAAATGGCCACGAAATGGCACCGTATGGGGAATTTCATTGTTCGGTGCATTTCGGTGGCAAATTCGGCTCTCTTTGAATAACCCCTTAAGTTTAATTTTAAATTAATCTAGCTCAACAATCTCAAATTTCTGCTCCTGAAAATCTTTGAAACTATTATTATTAATAATTACCTAACTCATACTGTGCGTATAAAGTTAAAATGCTTTATTTCTTTTTATATGATTTAATTTTTTGACATGCAGGAGAAATATGATAAAGGGGAGGCCGAACAAATAATCACGCAATTGAAAAGAACATAATGTTTTGAAAGATCTTAATGAGTTCATCCATCCTCGCTTAACGGAAAGGCTTTATTACACGTTGAGACATTGTCTTGTATCCACACTGGTAACGTTGAGGCAGATCTAGCAGACCTAATGCACACTCTGCTCACAGGAGCTGAAAGTGCTGCAAGGTTAATAAATTCTAGACATACACATTTATATTAAATTGGTAACTGGACATAAACCTTCATTAGATATAACCTTCAACATACTGATCATATTTCCAGAGGGACGAGGCATAAAGCAGACGCCTGCCAAAAAAGTTATTTTAACAATTGTATTTGTGATGAGCATAACTGATAAAAATAGCAAAGATAATTTCATAGATGAATAAAAATACAACCTCTCAATGGATTGCCAGCTTCCTGAACGCGATTTATTTCATGCGCTTTAATATCAGCATAAAGGGTGTAGAAAATAAACAGTCATATAAGTAGACAAACAGACAGACACATTGGCAGAGTGATAGATTTATAGATAAACTAGCAGAAAGGTAGATTGTCAGATAGATAGAGATAGATAGATAGAGATAGATAGATAGATTCAGAGACAGATAGATAGATATGGATAGATAGATAGAGATAGATAGATAGAGATAGATAGATAGAGATAGATAGATATGTAGATAGATATGGATAAATATGGGATAGATAGATAGATAGATAGATAGATAGATATGTAGATAGATAGATAGATATATATGTAGATAGATAGAGGGGGTAGATAGATAGAATCAGAGACAGATAGATATGGATAAATATGAGATAGATAGATATGTAGATAGATAGATAGAGGGGTAGATAGATAGACAGACAAATTGGCAGAGTGATAGATCTGTAGATAAACAAGCAGAATGGTAGAGTGTTAGACAGATAGCTAGATAGATAGCTGGAGTAGATAGAGGGGGTAGATAGAGGGGGTAGATAGAGGGGGTAGATAGATAGATAGATATGGATAAATATGGGATAGATAGGTAGATAGATAGATATGGATAAATATGGGATAGATAGGTAGATAGATAGATAGATAGATAGATAGATAGATAGATATGATATAGATAGATAGATAAATATGGGATAGATAGATAGATAGATAGATAGATATGGATAAATATGGGATAGATAGATAGATATTGATAAATATAGGATAGATATATAGATATTGCTATTTAAATAGACAAACAGACAGACAAATTGGCAGAGTGATAGATCTGTAGATAAACAAGCAGAATGGTAGAGTGTTAGACAGATAGATAGATAGATATGGAAAAATATAGATTGATATAAATGTAGCGATGGTTTTAAATCCCCTACCGTGCAGTACTTGTTTTTGGCCACCGGAGGGAGACAAGCACAATGTGAGACACTGAACATTGGGACTACATTTCCCGGCATGCTTTGCGGGCGGACACAGGAAGTGGGTGGGACACAGACGCTGACATCCTGTGCCTCGTGGAGAGAGCTGGCAGAGCACGCCAGGGAGTGAGAGGAGCAAGACGCAGAGCAGCAGAACGAGACAGCGACTAGGCCGGAGCGCAGCTGGGGCCTGACAGAGCTAAAGACCGGGTTATTCAGCCTTACCAGAGGAAGACCCAGAGATTCACAGTACTACCCGCGCTGATGTTAGGGAAGCTGGAAGACCCCGAGTTAGGAGTACCGCAGATCGATCGGACAGGGAGAGCAGGCGGTGAGCTGGACATCTTGCGGCAGGTGCAGAAAGCCCGACAGCGGATCCAGTAACCAAGAGAACCCCAGTCAACATCGAGCGGAGAGACGTCCTGGGTCGAGCGGAGCATCAAGTATCTGGCGGATGGGTGAGAGGCCTTCCAGGCCGTTGTGAAAATAAAGCACGCTGCTGTTTGTTTCCAAAACCCACAGGGCCCCAACTTTTGGGGACTCACTCCCCAAACACAAAAAAAAGGGGGTTAAAGATTTATTTTTCCTTTCTTTTCTCGAAATGCGCGTTTCTCGAATTACAAAGCATTGTATTTCTTTTCTGCTGCGCGTTTCTCGAATTACGAAGCCTTGTATTATTTATTTTCCGCTGCGCGTTTCTCGAATTACGAAGCATCGTATTTCTTTTCCGCTGCGCGTTCCTCGAATTACGAAGCATCGTATTTCTTTTCCGCTGCGCGTTTCCCGCATTACGAAGTACTGTAAATATATATACGAACACCGTTTTATTCATTATATGCCATTTATTCCAGTAAACTATATAATTTATAAAATCCACAACGGTGCTGGAGTATATTTATTCCCTAGTGCGGGCAGACTGACCCGAGGTTCATTTTCAGCGGCTCCTCTGGGAGTGAGCACTACATAAATATGAGATAGATAGAGATATTGACAGATATGAAAAGATCTAAATAAATTGAGAGATATGAATAGATTGATTGGTTGTTTGAAAGATAGATAAATATAGACAGAAAAATCGATAGCTAGATATATTGTTAGAGAGACAGATGGAAAGGTAGGTAAACATTGATACTAGATAGACAGATAAAGACAGAGACACATAAATAGACAGATAGCTGGTTTGATATAAAGGCAGGTAGGTACACAGATATATTGATAAACAGAAAGGCAGATAGATATATAGATACAGACAGACAGTTCGATAGCCAGATATATTGATTGACAGACAGATATAAAGGCAGATAGGTAGAAATATATTGATAGGTAGACAGATAAATAGAGTGATACAATGGAAACAGATAGATAGAAAGGCAGGTTGGTAGACAGATATATTGACATACTTGAAAACGAGAGAAATCTCAATGTATCCTTCCTGGTAAAATCCTTATAAATAAATAAATAAATTGAGGTAGACAGATTGATAGTCAGATAGACAGATAAACAGTTAAAATCGATACAGAAATTCAGAAAGGTAGATAGAAAGGTAGGTAGGTAGATATATATTTATATATATATATATCAGGGCTCAAAATTTCTTCTCGCATTTGGTGCGTGGGAATTACGTGAGGGCGAGTGGAAATGCACATCCAGGCAGCACAATAAAGTATTTTGTGCTGCATATTCCGGCAGTGCCACCGTGCAGCCCCCCCTTCCCCAGGCTGCATGGTAGCAGGGATCAGCTGTCTAACCAACTCATCTCTGTCACTGGCAGGGGGGTGGAGACGAGCTTCTCTGCCTCCTCGATCTGCTCACACTGGGGTCTGATGACTGGGTATACATGTATCTGGGGTCTGATGTCTGGGGATTAATGTTATTTTTGTAACTTTGTTCTAAATAAAACCTTTAACATTGTAATTTCATAAAATAATTTAAGGGGGTGTATTTAGGGGCAGAGTTCAGGGCTGGGTAGGGGTTAGGTGGAGCAACTGGTGGCGAGTAACTCTTATGGCCTGGTTAGTAGCTTGGGACTTGAAATTTTGAGATATATACAGTATATATATATATTGATAGAGGTACACAGATTGATAGTCAGACAGATAAACAGATAAATCGAGAGAGAAATTCAGAAAGGTAGATAGTGTTACGGATCCTGCTACCCCCAAGCTTGGGAACCTCCATCTGGGCACCCCTTTCCACTGTACAAGGAGCTGATCATATCCCCACAGAGTAGATGACACATAGATTGTGAGAAGATCCTTTCCTTGCCGAGTGAACACCACCTGCAGAATGCCTTTATTCAGAGGTTTTCAGTTAGACATTCAAACATAAGAACACGCCCCTGCGTTTCTCTACACCAGATCCTCCCAAAGCCTCTCCCTCCCTCCCCACACACACACACACACACACACACACACACACACACACACACACACACACCCTGGTCTCCTAACAAAGAAAGCTGATGAAGAGTTCTGGTTACAGCCAGAGCTGGGGGAGGGGGTGGAAGCAGGGCAAAAGTTTACAGATTACACATGGGGGAAAAAACACAGTATCTCACACACTCTACACTAAATACAGGACAATGAAATGTAAGAAAATGAAATGCAAGTAAACATTGTCATGGCTGTTCCGTCACAGATAGAAAGGCAGGTAGGTAGATATATAGATATATATATATATTGATTGATGTAGACAGATTGACAGTCAGACATATATATATATATATATATAAATAGATAGATACTGTAGATTATCGATAAACCGATAGCTATGTATATAGACAGGTAGGAATATAGATAGGTAGTAATTAATGTTATTTTTGTAACTTGGGGGTACGACAGTAGATAACATGCACACAGATAACATGCTATGCAAATATATTAAGAATATTTATGGCTTTGTTATATGTATTGGCTAATTAATCTACACTTTATTTCACTTACTGTATTTATTGCACTTTAGAGTTACATTCATTATATTTCATTTGATTATAGACTTGTTGCTGAGGCCAACTGAGACAAAGCACCAAGCTTTTCACTCAAATCCTTCTTTCTATTTAGGGATTGGAACACAATCCTAAATCTATTTATTTGAAATCTCTACTGAAAGGTGCAGAACCCACAGCCCGAACATCACATTTCAGAGACATATATACAGCACAGACTAGAATTCCCTTTCGGTATATGACTGTAAAAGTAGGAACAAAAAAGCAGGCTGTCATAACAAAAAATGAGTAATGCCAAAAGAAAAACCTGCGATTACAGAAAATCCCAAAATAAAAAGGAAAGTAAGTATGAAGGAAAGAATTACAGGAAAAAGTGGCGCTCTCTACATGAAATGACCTATTTCAATATTCCCGGTGGTCCTGTAGAGGAGCAATGCAGTCTACATCTCCGTCGGGCAGAGACATGTTGTGTTTATATGCTATAGATTGCGCTTAGAGTGAGCCAGAGTGCATGCATGGTGATGACGTGTCAGAAAGTTGCATACACTGTGACTTACACTGAGTGGCCCACCAGCTAGCACAAGGGAGCATTATGCAATCTGTGCCTTATGGAGGTGCAAACAGCATTGCTCCACCAGAGGACCACCAGGGATACATCATGGCTGCAGCATTTGTCACTGGACTACCACAGATACAAGTTGTGGACCCACTAGATACACAGGGATTTAGCCCCCTGCTGAAAGAAAGTTAAGCAGAACAGGGGGCTACATATATATAAATTTAATATTTTTCTAATAATATTAATTATTATCTTTTTTTGGGGGAGGGAGTGTGTTTGGAGATTAGTGTCTCCCTCGCCATTGACCTCGCTGGATGTTAATGGACTTGATAGACATTTAGGGATTGCGTTGCGGCTATTTGAATACACCACACAGCATTTGCAAATGAATTCAGATAAAATGGACATAATCCCAGCAAACAATAAAAAAAATTAGACTACATGGTAAAAAAAACTTATGAAAGTCCAACAAGACTGACACAGCGATCTTATTGTTTGATTAAACTATGCTCCGACCCCAGTAAATACCAAGGGCACTATTTTAATGTGCTCGCTAAAACGGGGACACTAAGGAGGAGAACCTGCGTAGCATGATATTAGCAGGATATTATGGGCAGGCGGTAATCCAGCAGCCTGCCCTGTAATGCAGCACTAAGCCTCAGGATGCTGAGGCTGCCCTAAGTGCCACGCGAGCATCCCCTCCATGGAGTCCATTAGGACTCCTTAGGACTCCATAGGACTTTATTGAGGCTTTGACTGCCGGTCACATGACCTGCAGGATCTCGCCTCTCGTTAGATCTGGCAGGTCGGTGGAGTGATTCGCATAGGGAGACTGGGAACTTTTTTCCCCCAGTCTCACTCTGCTCCTGGAGGCCAGAAAAGTAGTGAAGAACCGAACACCCCCGTGTTTGGTTCGCATTCGAACTCGAACACCCAAAAAAGTTTGACCGCGAACTCAAACACAATTCAAACACCATGCAAGTCAATGGGGCTCGAACGTTCGACAATTAAGGTCCCCTCCAAGAGGGCATATATGCAAGATATTGGCCATAAAAGGTGTATGGGGTCTGGGTACTGCCCTGGGAGACAGGAAACAATGAAACCCCCAAAAAATGTTTTTAACCCTTTCACTGCTGAGTGCTGACACATTTCACCGCTGTGTGCTGAGCTCATTTTTTCTGCTTTTGCTCATGTTTAAACGCAATTTGAAGCCTTGGGAAATGTTTGATCAACAATGAGTGGGAAATGTTTGAGCAACAAGGAGTGGGAAATGTTTTCAGCTACAAGGAGTGGGAAATGTTTGAGCAACAATGAATTTGAAATGTTTGTGCAACACGGAGTGGGAAATGTTTAAGCAATGAGGAGTGGGAAATGTTTGAGCAATGAGGAGTGGGAAATGTTTGAGCAACAAGGAGTGGGAAATGTTTGACCAAAAGGAGTGGGAAATGTTTGACCAAAAGGAGTGGGAAATGTTTGAGCAACAAGGAGTGGGAAATGTTTATGAATCCCACAGGCTTCAATGTTAAAAATATTCCCGTTTTAATTCAATATCTAATAAACTGATTATTATTACATTCTGCAGTAATCTTTATTTTTAGATTTTTTTAGGATCTTTTAAGCATTTTTTTGAATTTTTTTTCTCGAACTTTCCGCGAACGTCCCGAAAAGTTCGAAGTTCGCGAACGTTCAAACAGCCGATGTTCGAATCGAACTTCGAACCGATTTGAACAGGCAGCTCATCCCTACAGAAGAGGCAGATTGAGCCGCTGTTCTTGCGGTATGAGAGGGAAGTATGTGATTTATTTATTTTTTCTAGCTGGTGCTGATTGATTCTGCAGAAGAGGAATCAGTTAGCACCAGGTCCTAGCTGTGGGTAACTTTTGAGTTAACTTTGTAATCCTAACGCTAATTAACACTTTGCACTCCCCATGTTAAGCATAGGGAGCGCAACGTACAGTAAGTTCGTGCTGAAAACGCGCAAGCATCAAATCACTATTTTTTTTTAACCCGTTAGTGTTCGGAATGTAATATGGTTCGCCTGCGCTGCTGCCACTTAACCCCTTAACGCCGCAGGACGTACATTTACGCCCTGCATTAGGCGGGCTTTGGCTCCGCAGGACGTAAATGTACATCCTCGGCGTTTTCAGCCCCCCGGGAGATACTCACCTCCTCCGGCGGCTCCCTCGCTGCTCTGACTCCCACGGAGTCAGATCGGCAGGGTTTCCTCCTCCGGTGCACTGACGTCATCGCGCCGGGGGCGCGATGACGTCAGTTTCAGGCGTCCCCCCCGCCGGAGCAGGGGAAGCGCCTGAAGGGGAGGGGGGATCCTTTGGATCCCTCTATCTCCCCATCGCCAGGGACCAGGTGGCTGTGGCCAGCATCGCTGGAAGGGTCACAGCCTGACCTTTCCAGCGATGTATGGGGGATTAACCCCTTAGTTGCCAGGTCGCGACCGGGCACTAATTTGTGCCCGATCGCGGCCTATTTCCGGTGGGGGCTGCCATCTTGGATGGCAGCCCCCACCTCTGGGTCACCCCCCGCTCAACTGACTCAACGCGCCATGCGCGATGATGTCAATTATCCGGGGAACCCCCTAGCTGCAAAGGGATTTCCTATGGAAATCCCTTAGAGGAGATAGGGGGGTTCTTTGAACCCCTTTATCTCCTGATCGGTGGCAGTTAGGGGGCCATGTATGATATTTCTGGAAAGGCCAGAGCATGGCCTTTCCAATGATATCAAACATCACCATGTTATATGTAAAATAAAAGTTTAAAAAAAGTAAAAATAAAAATATTAAAAATATAATAAATTAAATAATAAAAAAATAAAAACGTGTTTTTTTTTTTTTTAATGCAGCACTATTGTTCACATTTCAATTATAATGTGAACAATGATGCTTCACTAATGATTTTTTTGGGGGGGTTTAGCTAAAATCACGCAATTTCTCCCCAAAAAAAAATTGGGTTCCCCGTTCTAATTTTTTTAACAAATCTACCCCACGACATATGACCGCAGAGCCTCGGATAATAAATTTTTTTAAAAAAAAACACTTTACACACTGTGGAAGATTGAAATTTTATTGAAAATTCACATTTACTTTTTTTTACATTTTTTGTTATAGCATTTTGGCAGGGCATGACCTATACATATAATAATGATATATTATTAATCTGCCGAGTCTGCCGGAAAGAACGATATATAATTTGTCTGGGTTGTATAATAATACGTGTTTTAAAAACGGTCAAAATGAGCTCAGCAAACTTCTACTTCCGAAACAGCGCCAAAGTTGTAAAATTACTCCCGTCCTTAAGGGGTTAACCTGATGTTAACGCTCACACAGCTGAGCACTAATGTTAGCATGAACATTGTAATATGGCCCCAAGTTGGTCAAAATGTCCATGGGCTGCCGGCAGACTCAGTAGAGCAAGGGACCTCTCACTCAGCAGACATGCTTTGTAATGACTTGTGGAGAGATCTCCATTAGATTCAGCTCTTACTCAATGGTGGACTAAAGACATAGGTGCATGAATCAGAGTTCATTTTCACTACTTGTCACAGAAACCTAACACCCAGCCTCTGCAGCCACATCTATCCCATGTTGGCCTCCAGAGCCAATGATTGGTCACGGTCTAGACTTAGCTTATAGAAATTGACATAGAGTCCTGGGTTATACATTCAGGGTAATTCAAAGAGATTCGAAAAGTCACTGCACGTTCGGTGACTTTTCGTTCTCTTCAATTCGGTTCCTTTTGCCGATCCCATTTCGGTGACCCTGCGGTGTATTCAGCAAGCACCACAGGGTCCCCGAATTGCAGGGAAAAGCTACCGCAAACCCACCGAAAACGAACCGCAAAACCTGGCAAATGCACGCTGAAAACCCGCAAAAACATCTGGATTAACCTGCCGAAAACCACAGAAAAACCCGAGCAGGAGCCGATCGCAGCCTCCGACACCGCAGAAGAGGCAGTGAATAAATTAGGAAAACAGTTCGTATGAATGTGTGAAAGTGAAACGCTGTTTGCAAAGAAACTACTGAGCGAAAATGTCTGAAATTTACATATGAGATCCAGGGAATGATAATAAAGAGGGCTGTTACAGAAAAAAGAAGTAAACTTAAAAAAAAAATCGGACTTTTAAAAAAGAAAAAAAATCCAGAAAAATGCTCAAAATATCCTAAAAAATCTATAAATAAAGAGACTCTTTACTGCAGAATTTTATAATGAACGGTTTATTAGATATTGGATTAAAACGGGAATATTTTTAACATTGAAGCCTATGGGATTCTCCTGAATAAACGTGTCGAATGAAACCACCGAATGGCAGGGCATTAGGGGAACCTTTCACTGCTGGTTTGTGTTCTCTGAATAGCCGAATCAGTGCTTTTTCATGGGGATTTCACTGCCCTCGAACAGGCACCGAACAGGCACCGTATGTTCAGGCAATTCACCAGGATTTGGCGAATTGCCTGCTCTCTTGATAGCCGAATGGCCAGGAAAGGAAACCGAACGCTGATTTTCAGCGTTCGGTTACCTTTCCGAAGCAATTCGGATCTCTTTGAATTACCCCGATAGAGTCCTGGGTTATACATTGTGTTTCTGCTCAGTGAGGACAGACATTCCAGTGTATATTAAAATTAAGACAGAGACGTTTGTGCTATGATCAGTCTATCAGGTCTATTCACTAAAGGTGAAACTCAGGAGAATTGGCAGAAGAAGTGAAAATTTGAGGTAAAAATAGTCAAACCAGGAAAATTCTCCCATTTATCTCACTTTCCAAATCAGCTATTTGGTCTAGATTGTTCTCTTCTCCTGCCAGTTCTCCTGAGTTTCACCTTTTAGACTTGAATAGACCTGCCTGTGCTCTTGAAATTCTGAATGATTATTCAAAGACTCAAAGCAAAGAGAACATATGCATATGCTGAATTTATTCAAGCGAGCAGTAATTTAATTTGAGCTATCACTAAGGAAGGGGTATTAGGAGGATCTGGTGAAATCACATCGATGGGGTATATTGTCATCTTGAAATGGGAGTGTAATGTTGTAGTAATATCTCCTAATGATACAAAGTATAACACAGAGTGAAAACTATTTGCAAGAACAATTTTCTTAAATGTCTTCATCTCTTTTCAGCCCTCAAGCACACACATTTAATCTCCTAACATAGTTGTGGTTAAGTTTTACATTTAAACTAATACGTAGGTAATGCTCACGTCCGACAAAGCGCTAAGAAAACCGTATTATCAGCATGGAATGT
This sequence comes from Leptobrachium leishanense, assembly GCA_009667805.1. Classification (NCBI taxonomy): domain Eukaryota; kingdom Metazoa; phylum Chordata; class Amphibia; order Anura; family Megophryidae; genus Leptobrachium; species Leptobrachium leishanense. The sequence goes on from CM019065.1 coordinate 367,706,778, forward strand.
TTATTGCACCACACTTCAGTGATTGGTACCAGGTTTTGGGTATTTATATAGAAATAAAATGTGGACGACGCCTGCCAAATACTATTTTTATTTTTAAAATGAAGGTAAGATAATAGAAAAGTCAATTCAGTGCAAAAATGTATATATTCATTTAAGTATAAAGTTAACCTTTGTTAGAAGGTTTAGACATTTTGAAAATCATTGATATGGTGACATCAATGACAAAGCTGTTTTATAAATGTAACTTGTCTTATTTTATTTTTATATCTTAATAAAATGTTGAAAAAAGAAATAAAAAATAAAATATTCCAATTAATGAATCTAAAACATAGGTCAAAATTATGTTTCACTCTATGCATTGTTCATCAAGGGCTTTATTCCAACCTTGTACGTAACAGGGAGCTTTCAATGGGAAATATCCGCCACAACCCTTAGCAGCTTCAGGTTGCCAACTCTATTCTAACTTAGCCATGTGTTGGTGCTCAAGTCAGAATATTTCAGAGCCACTACACCAGGCCTCAAAATTTCCACTTGCCTGCTCGCCTTTGGCGAGTGGAAATTACATGATGGCGAGTAGGAATGCAGAGGCAGGGCAGGATAAGGAGTTAGGTGGGGCAACTAGTGGCGAGTAACTCTTAAGGTCTGGCTAGTAGCTTGGGACTTCAAATTTTGAGCCCTGCACTACACCACTGCTGGTGTGGGCTCCTGCAGTCCATAGGACTCCATGGAGCCAAGCGTGACCTCTGCAAAATCTTTGCTTGAGCTTGCTGCTTTCGGCATTGGATTACTATCTATTTTGATTATAATTATCTATCACTAAATACTGTATAGAATAATACTGGCATAACTCTTACTTTGTATCACTGCATTCAAAGATATTAGGTTTAACCTAAATGATATGTTTACCAATCCAATGTAATTGAGCTATTGATAATTCTGTTGCGCCACTAGGAACCCCCCCCCCTGTTTTTCAGGGCACTTGGAACTATTTGAAACCAGTGTTCTGCATAGAACATAGCTGCCACTGTACAGAGCACTGGTGAGACCTCACTTGGAGTACTGTGTGCAGTACTGGTGTCATGAATTAAGCCTATGCCCGCACCTAAACCGTGGCAAACCCTTATTCACCTGTCTAGGTTTGTATGCAGGTTCGATTCCCCTATCTGGCTGTTAAGCTTCTGTTGTGATACCTACAGGTGTATACTAATTCACCTAAATGAAGCCTGCTTAAAAGAGGGATCCACCCTTCCATCAGGGCTTCAACATAACGTCTCTGGAAGTGCAGACAACCAGACCTGTTCCTGAAGCTCCCTACCCTACGTGTTACCTGAATCCCTCCAGTGATACACCCAAGTGGAACCCTGCTACCAAGGAGAATCTCCCCACCAAGGTACCCCGCTCTCAAGAACCCTCGTTCTTCGAGTGTACCCCACTTCCAAGAATCCTCGTTTGTCAAGTATACCCTGCTTTCAAGAATCCCTATTGTCAAGCTGAATCCTGCATACAGTCTGTTGCCTGCCTGCTAGTGCTGCTATTATTTACCTTTTGTTTATTATTTAATAAACCTTCAATACCCAGCAACCTGTGTGACTCCTATGATCACTGCATCCTGGGCTCACTTCACCCACCGCCGCACTCCCGTACCTGACAGAATGTTGAAGCCTTCACACAGTGAGTCCGCGGTGATCCAAATCGTTATGGAGTACCTCAGAAAAGCCATTCAAGACATCCTGCAACATTTGGACTCCGTTTTTGCAAGTATGCAGCAGGGTTTAAATGACACCTCTACTAAGGTGTGCACTCCAGCTCCAAAGAAAGTGGGTAGAGGACCCCTAACATCCGAAGAAATTGCTAGGAGAAGGTCCCAGAAGCTCTGCTTCTACTGCGGGGAACCGTCCCATTCCATCTCGGAATGTTTAGTGCGGCCCCCCAAGCTGCCCCGCACTTTCCCTGGAGTTTCAAACGAAACCCTGCAATCCCCAGTGCTACCTGGTGCTACTCCCAAGTCTGCACCTGTTAAATCAAAAAGGACTTTTTCTATCAAGGCCAGAGAACCCTTTTCTACTCCGCCTGTGGTCCCAATGCCTAGTGAAGCACTGCCCACCAAGTTCAAGAAGGCAGTGCCTGTCAAGTCTGCTTCCACCAGACCAAAAAGGGAAATTGTTCCTACCAAGTCCTTGTCCAGAAAACCCACACCTGCTAAAACAAGGACTGTGTATAAAAAGTCTATGGAGGCCTACTCGGATAAGCTCCAAAGGTGCCAGCCAAATAGGATGGTGTCACTGGACACCTATCCTGAGGTCACAGACCTTGAAGACCCCTATCCTGCCGAAACCATGGAGTTCGAGTCCACCCTACCTCCAGAATATGAACCTGAAATTCCCATGGAGTTAGCTGCTGCCTCCCCTTCTCAGACACCCACCACTCTCAACCAGCATTCCAGGTACCTTGGTGTTGCTGTCTACGCCCCAGCAACCGTCTTCAAGTCATCGGTGAAACCAGAACCCCGAAATCTGGAAGCCAACTCCTGTCTCCATGACCTAGAAGAATCACTGTTGCTGCAGAGTCCAGCTGCCTCCATACTAAGGAGGGCTCTTGGGTTCAAAAAGGTTGAGACTCCCACTCCTCACAGCCGCAAATCCGGGCTGGTTTCTGGACAACCATGCCAAGCATATATCGGTACCACTGTCTCTACCCCTGAAGGCACCATTACTATGGAACCCTTGCCCCCTGGGTTCACGTATGGTTCCAATGGGACTGTGGTCAGATACGCAGACCTGCAGGTGTTTCAGAACCCCAAAAGCGCCTGGAGATCACTCCACAATAATGTTGTCACTGCCCTGCAACCCGCAGGTTCTCCAGCCGTTGCTGCCCTGCACATCGCAGGTTCTCCAGCCGTTGCTGCCCTGCACATCGCAGATTCTCCAGCCGTTGCTGCCCTGCACATCGCAGGTTCTCCAGCCGTTGCTGCCCTGCACATCGCAGGTTCTCCAGCCGTTGCTGCCCTGCACATCGCAGATTCTCCAGCCGTTGCTGCCCTGCACATCGCAGATTCTCCAGCCGTTGCTGCCCTGCACATCGCAGATTCTCCAGCCGTTGCTGCCCTGCACATCGCAGATTCTCCAGCCGTTGCTGCCCTGCACATCGCAGGTTCTCCAGCCGTTGCTGCCCTGCACATCGCAGATTCTCCAGCCGTTGCTGCCCTGCACATCGCAGATTCTCCAGCCGTTGCTGCCCTGCACATCGCAGATTCTCCAGCCGTTGCTGCCCTGCACATCGCAGATTCTCCAGCCGTTGCTGCCCTGCACATCGCAGATTCTCCAGCCGTTGCTGCCCTGCACATCGCAGATTCTCCAGCCGTTGCTGCCCTGCACATCGCAGATTCTCCAGCCGTTGCTGCCCTGCACATCGCAGATTCTCCAGCCGTTGCTGCCCTGCACATCGCAGATTCTCCAGCCGTTGCTGCCCTGCACATCGCAGATTCTCCAGCCGTTGCTGCCCTGCACATCGCAGATTCTCCAGCCGTTGCTGCCCTGCACATCGCAGATTCTCCAGCCGTTGCCCCTGCACATCGCAGATTCTCCAGCCGTTGCTGCCCTGCACATCGCAGATTCTCCAGCCGTTGCTGCCCTGCACATCGCAGATTCTCCAGCCGTTGCTGCCCTGCACATCGCAGATTCTCCAGCCGTTGCTGCCCTGCACATCGCAGATTCTCCAGCCGTTGCTGCCCTGCACATCGCAGATTCTCCAGCCGTTGCTGCCCTGCACATCGCAGATTCTCCAGCCGTTGCTGCCCTGCACATCGCAGATTCTCCAGCCGTTGCTGCCCTGCACATCGCAGATTCTCCAGCCGTTGCTGCCCTGCACATCGCAGATTCTCCAGCCGTTGCTGCCCTGCACATCGCAGATTCTCCAGCCGTTGCTGCCCTGCACATCGCAGATTCTCCAGCCGTTGCTGCCCTGCACATCGCAGATTCTCCAGCCGTTGCTGCCCTGCACATCGCAGATTCTCCAGCCGTTGCTGCCCTGCACATCGCAGATTCTCCAGCCGTTGCTGCCCTGCACATCGCAGATTCTCCAGCCGTTGCTGCCCTGCACATCGCAGATTCTCCAGCCGTTGCTGCCCTGCACATCGCAGATTCTCCAGCCGTTGCTGCCCTGCACATCGCAGATTCTCCAGCCGTTGCTGCCCTGCACATCGCAGATTCTCCAGCCGTTGCTGCCCTGCACATCGCAGATTCTCCAGCCGTTGCTGCCCTGCACATCGCAGATTCTCCAGCCGTTGCTGCCCTGCACATCGCAGATTCTCCAGCCGTTGCTGCCCTGCACATCGCAGATTCTCCAGCCGTTGCTGCCCTGCACATCGCAGATTCTCCAGCCGTTGCTGCCCTGCACATCGCAGATTCTCCAGCCGTTGCTGCCCTGCACATCGCAGATTCTCCAGCCGTTGCTGCCCTGCACATCGCAGATTCTCCAGCCGTTGCTGCCCTGCACATCGCAGATTCTCCAGCCGTTGCTGCCCTGCACATCGCAGATTCTCCAGCCGTTGCTGCCCTGCACATCGCAGATTCTCCAGCCGTTGCTGCCCTGCACATCGCAGATTCTCCAGCCGTTGCTGCCCTGCACATCGCAGATTCTCCAGCCGTTGCTGCCCTGCACATCGCAGATTCTCCAGCCGTTGCTGCCCTGCACATCGCAGATTCTCCAGCCGTTGCTGCCCTGCACATCGCAGATTCTCCAGCCGTTGCTGCCCTGCACATCGCAGATTCTCCAGCCGTTGCTGCCCTGCACATCGCAGATTCTCCAGCCGTTGCTGCCCTGCACATCGCAGATTCTCCAGCCGTTGCTGCCCTGCACATCGCAGATTCTCCAGCCGTTGCTGCCCTGCACATCGCAGATTCTCCAGCCGTTGCTGCCCTGCACATCGCAGATTCTCCAGCCGTTGCTGCCCTGCACATCGCAGATTCTCCAGCCGTTGCTGCCCTGCACATCGCAGATTCTCCAGCCGTTGCTGCCCTGCACATCGCAGATTCTCCAGCCGTTGCTGCCCTGCACATCGCAGATTCTCCAGCCGTTGCTGCCCTGCACATCGCAGATTCTCCAGCCGTTGCTGCCCTGCACATCGCAGATTCTCCAGCCGTTGCTGCCCTGCACATCGCAGATTCTCCAGCCGTTGCTGCCCTGCACATCGCAGATTCTCCAGCCGTTGCTGCCCTGCACATCGCAGATTCTCCAGCCGTTGCTGCCCTGCACATCGCAGATTCTCCAGCCGTTGCTGCCCTGCACATCGCAGATTCTCCAGCCGTTGCTGCCCTGCACATCGCAGATTCTCCAGCCGTTGCTGTACCGAGGTCTCGAGAGCCGTGCTGTACCGAGGTCCGAGAGCCGTGCTGTACGAGGTCCAGGTCCAAGAGCCGTGCTGTACCGAGGTCCAGGTCCAAGAGCCGTGCTGTACCGAGGTCCAAGCCCAGACTGCTGCCACCAAAACATTTGTGGACACTGATACCGCTGCAGCTACCCTGCCAACTCCTGGTAAAGCCAGTCCATCCAGTGAAGTCCTGGTACTTGTCTCTGCCATGGCAGCTCAGGTGAACACCCTTACCAATACCATACAGGACATGCAGCTGAACCACAAATACCTGCAGTCTCAGGTACAGGTTGCATTAGCCCGTGGACATTTCTCTACTCCCGATCTGGTTGCCACCAGCAACCCCATACATCAGGACGACTCCGAACCCACTGTGCTCGATAGCACCTCAGATATGGATCCCACGATACCCTACAGTGTCCAAGGTATCGTGATACGCCGAACAGACCTTGAAAACCCTGTGACCATCTTGACCACCCAAACCTCATCCTTGGAGGTGACGGGTCCTGGCCCCAACCGACGGCGGCGCAGGAAAAAATAGGTGGCCCCCTTGCTATATATATATCTGATTGTTCGCGCCCGGAAGGCGCTCCTTGGGTTGGGGTACTGTCATGAATTAAGCCTATGCCCGCACCTAAACCGTGGCAAACCCTTATTCACCTGTCTAGGTTTGTATGCAGGTTCGATTCCCCTATCTGGCTGTTAAGCTTCTGTTGTGATACCTACAGGTGTATACTACTTCACCTAAATGAAGCCTGCTTAAAAGAGGGATCCACCCTTCCATCAGGGCTTCAACATAACGTCTCTGGAAGTGCAGACAACCAGACCTGTTCCTGAAGCTCCCTACCGTGTTACCTGAATCCCTCCAGTGATACACCCAAGTGGAACCCTGCTACCAAGGAGAATCTCCCCACCAAGGTACCCCGCTCTCAAGAACCCTCGTTCTTCGAGTGTACCCCACTTCCAAGAATCCTCGTTTGTCAAGTATACCCTGCTTTCAAGAATCCCTATTGTCAAGCTGAATCCTGCATACAGTCTGTTGCCTGCCTGCTAGTGCTGCTTATTATTTACCTTTTGTTTATTATTTAATAAACCTTCAATACCCAGCAACCTGTGTGACTCCTATGATCACTGCATCCTGGGCTCACTTCACCCACCGCCGCACTCCCGTACCTGACAACTGGAGACCGTATCTCCAGAAGGATATAGACATCTTAGAGAGAATTCAGAGAAGGGCTACTAAAATGGTGTACGGCGTGAAGGAGAAAAGTTACCAGGAAAGGCTTAATGATCTTAACATGTACAGCTTGGAAAAAAGACGAGACAGAGGAGATATGATAGAAACATTTAAATACGTAAAGGGAATCCACAAGGTAGAGGAAGGGAGTATATTTAAAAGGAAACAAAGTAGCAAAACAAGAGGACATAGTCTCAGATTAGAGGGGCAAAGGTTTAAAAGTAACACCAGGAAGCATTATTTTACTGAGAGGGTGGTGGATACATGGAACAGCCTTCCAGTAGAAGTGGTAGAGGCCAAAACAGTGATTGAATTTAAGCAGGCATGGGATAGGCATAAGGCTATCCTAAACGAAAGATAAATCCAGGTAAAGTATCCATGTAATTGGGCAGACTAGATGGGCCGAAAGGTTTTGTAGCTCAGGGTAAGGATTTTGAATTTAATTCTGCTGTGGATGGGGAGCCAGTGAAGGGACTCGCAGAGAGGAGCAGCAGAGACAGAGCGACGGGTGAGGTGAATGAGCCTGGCAGAGGCATTTAGAATGGATTGTTGGGGGGAGAGGCGAGAGAGAGGGAGGCCAGCTAGAAGTTTATTACTGTAGTCAAGTCTGGGGAGTCTTTCAGTGCTGTTTGGTCTTGGATCCTGTGTGACGACAATTATAAAGGCACTTGGAATGCGAACAAGTAGAATATGTGATATGTATGCTCGAGTTGCAGAACTTGTAGATGGGATTTGCAGGAAGAGGAAGTGAGTATATTCTTTTACAACATACTTATGTGAAAGTTCTATTTTGAAACTGTTTTAATCTTAATAATGCAGAAATAGTTTTTATACCCTCAGCGTTCATGGCGGAAAATCCAGAAAACATCACCGGAACGCTCCAGTCAATTCCGTGCAAGTCCAATTAAGACTTGCACTATTGACTGAATTAACCAATTAGGGTACGAATGGATAAAGTAATTATTTGAACATAATTTTTCTTATTTTTTTGTATCAGAATGTGTATCTGTGTATTAGCAAACCATTCCTAACCCTATCTCACTCAGGACCTGCCTACCTGTACAATAGGGTAAGTTGAAATAGTAAGGCTTTTCTGAGTTGTAATATTCTTGAAATAGGTCCACATGTCATCGTTTTGTACTGCCGCAAGCTTAGAATGCTATTGTGGGATTTTTAGAGCGCGCAGTTACCGTTAATTTTGTGTATACTTGCTGTAGGCAGCTCCCAGCATGATTTTTAGTTACTGCCAAATTGCAATGTCCTTGGACAGCGAACGAAGCGATATTAAGACAATATCGCTGACTCCATCACTTCCCCATCGAGGTACATAGCTCCCAAATGCATGTCTATTGAATCTTGGCTTATACGCGCACTATATTTTGTTTTATGTAATTTCTACTAAATGCTACGTCGGTAATCCTGATGTGTTCTACAGAGCTGCAGAATCCTCCGGCGCTCTATATATTAAAAAAGATATAATAAAACGATGTCAACCGGCGATCATGCGTATATAGAGAGATCACATTTTTTTTTTCTCTATTCGAAGCTAATAAAAAATTTTACAACGTAAAGAATTTTCACGTAGAGATCTGGCATCAAGACGAAAAGACGTTAATTAACCTACAACAATTGTTAATGTTTTATGTTTCAGTTGAATTTATTTTTTGGAACGGATATTATTTTAAATTCAGCTTTGTCAATGACAACGAGGTAAATATTGATTTTCCCAGAGGTCACAGTTAGTACCAATATAATTTAAACTGTTACAGGAAGCCAATAAAAAACCTTTCAGAATGCGAAGTGATTTTTTTTTTTTATTTCATTGCATTGAGAAAAAAGAAAAAAGAAGCTCGCACTTGACAGTATTGATATTCGGCAGTTAAACTCTGTGGTGCGTATAGTATTTCATTCAAGTGCTGTGAAAAGTTGAGATATTATAACTAATGCCGGCTATTTTATGACAGATGCAATGATTGTGACATTTGAATTTGGTTTTATGGATGTGGAGCACTCCCAAACTTTTAATATTTCAAATGCAAAAGTTTTTTTTTCTTCTTCAACATGTATAAAGGGATAAGTGGAAAGCCTCTCCCTGTTATTGATGTGTTAAGTATTAGATGTCTTAAGTGTTCATTTCAAGGACCTGGAACATGCTTTCTATTAACTTACTGATGGTGGCCCACGTTCACCATTCCTCGGATTTTAAAGGGATACTCTTTTGAGATTTCTGACAGCGTCTGCCCTATTATTTTTTTAATGTTTTTCTATTTCAAGTGATTTTACTCACCTTTTGTCGCTCGCCGTGTGCTGCTCATCCTCTTCCACTCAGGGACTTCCGAACCTGGAAGTCCCTTATGCTTTCCTGTGTAATTTGTACTCCTACGTTGCTTGCGTAGTGTAGGTACCTCAAACCGCGCACCGCTACAGGACTTGCACACTTTGGGCACGATTACATTCTCAGCGCAAAAACGCATGAGCAGTGCATTAAAGTTTGCGCACAGCGTTGAGCGTTAACGCACAAAAATTAACAGTGGTATTACAATCCGTGCGCATTTTTTCATCCGTCAAAAAAAAATGCTCACAATGTTAAGTATGGGATGCGCGCATGAACTTACGCTCGTGCAGGGTCACTCAAGGTTAAATGTTAACGTGCATTTTGTGCGTGAACGTCGTAATACGACATTCAGCGCAAAGGGTTTTGCCCCTCGCGTTAATGCGTTTTTGCGCATGCGCAAAATTGTGCGTGAAGAGTATAATAGTGCCCATACTTAACATTGTGAGTGCAAATGCGTTTGTGCGCTGGCACGCGGATTGTATTACAATCTTAGCGCAAATTTTAACGGACAACGTTTGCGCGCATAATTTTAACGTCTTTGAAAAGCTGGTGTTAATGACAAATCTGAACGTCCTGGCCGAACCCAAATACACCGGCACGAAAAAAAAATACATCACAGTATAGTTACACATTCTACACATACCCAAACAATAAAATAGAGAGGTTGTGCGTGTTTTTATTATTGCTGGAGCATATATACTCAGATTGATTTTGACAGGCGCAAAAAGTTAGCGGGAGACAATTGTGGTTCTTAATTCAGATTGGCTGAATCGCATGAAAAAACAGTCCGCCCACCAATTCCTGCGCGCAGCATTAATGCGCGCGTGTTTTTGCACGTCGTTTCAACGAGCGTTATTTTTTGACGGATGAAAAAATGCGCACGGATTGTAATACCACTGTTAATTATCGCGCGTTAACGCTCAACGCTGTGCGCAAAATTTAATGCGCTGCGCGTGTGTTTTTACGCTGAGTATGTAATAGTGCCCTATGTATTTTCCATAGCGCCTGTGCAGAGCAATGGATCGGAGCTGTACGAACATGCACAGATCCAATCCATCGGTTGCCTCTCTGAGACTGCTCTCGTGAACAGCAGCTGGAAATTCTAAATCCCGGTTGCTGGTGACACTGGGTGGGGTGGACATAGCTCCTCCACATTCACTTCACATTTTCACCAGATCGAGAGAGCTGGGGGAGAACGGGAAGACTCTACACATCCTGGCCACTTTCAAATAATAGAGTGGTGTGGATGAGTAGAGTGTCCCTTTAAAAGATGCAAGAAATGAGCATTCCTGTGGGTAAATCACTGCATGAAAATTGCAAAATTCACTAAGCACTGAGGCTGCCCAATGGATCCACAATATCTTCGCCATTCTAACAATATGCACTCAGGAGCCCATGGGAACTGACCCACATTTTGTCCAAAATGAGGTCACATTTAAAAACCCCAATATGAAAGGAAAACGTCTCCAACATGTTGGTAAGATACCACAGTGCAGAAAAAAAAGCAAATTGCAAACAAAATGGACAACTCACCAACTTCAAAATGCCAAGTCTCCACCGTGAGGCCAACCCCGGAGCATGGCAAATGCCTTCTTTAGAAAAGGTAAGATTTCCCACTGCAAGAATACCATAGAACCCTTATGGAATTCCTACATTCTGCCCATCAGAAGAGCAATGAGGAATGGGACCCTATCTCTGAAATCCAGAACGAGAAGACCAGAGCAAGAAAAATGCATGAGCGAAAACTGACAGACGTGTCCCAAAGAAGCTATGAATGCTACACATGCAATTTTATGCCATGCAAGTCAGCAAAAATCCCAAACTGAACTGTTTACGACAACATAAATTAATTTATAGAAACAGATAACATAAATAATAATGGTTTCCCACTAGTGTGCATGAAGTCATCCCAACTCTGATGGCGAATGCAGGGCTACAGTTCAATTACGGTCCAGCCCTTCTTTTGGCAGTAAAGCCCACTAATGCTGGCACGCACATTAGGGATACAGGACGCAAAGTGAATTTGGAGTTTTTCTCGCAACATGGAAGACTACCAATGTGGTCGCAATGATCATTAGATAATCTCTACCAGCTTCACTTCCAATTTTGTGAATGGAACTAGAGAGGAAATCTCTTGTTTATGCATGTGTAAGGTCACATCTGAGAGCCTTATGTTGAGTTGACATTTCACTACTTGATGTGAACTTAGACATTTGGGAATAGATGTGTATGGAGGCTATCCGCAGGTGCCAAAAGATCATCTGGTTGCCCCAAACTATGTGTAGAATGTGCCATGGTCTGACGAGACTAAATTTTAACTTTTTAGCCAAAATTGCAAAAGAAATGCTTAGCGTAAAGCCAAGAAAACTCAAAATTCAAGCAGTACCATTTTGACTTTGAGGAATGGTGGTGGTGGCATCATACTTTAGGACTGTTTCTCTATAGCTGGGTCTGGAGCTATTGTCAGGATAGAAAGGATAATGAATATCAAGATATATCTCCATTAACCTCTATCAGAAACCTGAAGATGAAGCGGAATTTTACATTCTAGCAGGGGACACAAACAAAGTACACAGCTACATCAACCAAGGGCTACGTATCACAAGACCTGGACTTCTTCCAGCGTCCTCGAATCTTTGCACAGAAGTGGAAAATGGCAACACCGCCTCCCACACTATTCTGTGGCCTTTGAAGCTCCGCCTCCATGAAATATTGCGCTTTTTATAGGACGTGCTCAAGGGCACCTGAACAAATATTCCTATATGGTCAGGGTTTTTTATTATCGGCAGCTTTTGACAATTTTTATGTGTATCAGTGGTTCCCAACCCTAGTCGTCAAGTCCCTCTAACAGGCCAGGTTTGCAGGATATGTGAAGCACAGAACAGGTGATATGATTTGCGGCTCAGTGATTGCAGGATTCAGTCTACAAGGTAATCCTGAAAACATGGCCTATTAGGGTGACCCAAGGAGCAGGGTTGGGATCCACAGATATATATAATTTATCTTCCTAAAATGTGATGCTTACAGTATTGCAGAACATCACATACATCATTAACCTGCCAAATAAAATGAGACAAGCGAGCATTATTTAACAGTTGTTGTTTGATTTATGAAATACAGCAAAAAATGTTTTCTATGTTTTTTTTAATTTTATCTCGACAAATTTGGATCATGTTCTTGAATCCCTTGAAGGACAGTTCAGTATCTGATCATCTGAATAATTAAACAAAAAGTCATTTTACTCTTGAACACCAATGCTTCACAAAGCATCTACTAATGAGAGACTCAATGGTGCAGACAATTACCTCGATTAAAAGGAGTGGGGGGAGTTATAATGTTCTGTGAATTATGGACGTAACCTATGGAACCCTTATATACAAATATTAATTAGATAGGCTTGGTTTAGACATACATATGTTTATTTTTTATTCCCATGTACCCTTGTACAGCACTTTAATAGTATAAAAATAATACAGTTTACCTGCTTTTCTATACTTTAAATATTAATAACATCGTTGTCTGTGGGCTGCATGTTTTATGTAACCTATTATCATTATTCGTAGCATATTGATAAATTATTTGTAGCTACAGATTTGAAAGGGATTAGTGTTGTGATAAAAAAAATATCAAAAATGAAAACATTACCAATTCAGCCCAATGGTTCTAGCTGAAGCCAGGTAAAGGATTCTGAGCACAGGGTTAACAGCAGAAGCACCCTGACAGTATGTAATGTTCTTCAAGTCAATTAGCTTCAGTCAGTCAATGTGGAATAGCTTCGCGTTCTGCATTTTCATGGTTCACAATGCAAAATGCAAAGCTATTCCACATGGACTGACTGAAGCTAATTGACTTGGAGAACATTAAATACTGACAGGGTTTTTATCAGGGTTGGCCCCTGAGGTGGATAAAGGGCAGAGTGGAACTGATGAGGAATACCGCTTTATGCTGGCACTTGAGTGTCAGAGCGGATAACCAGAGGGATCAAGCAAAGAGAGTTGTTGAGTGGAGAGCCAAGGTCGGGGCAGGCGGCAAGCAGGAGGGTCGGTGTCACAGGTCTGGGTTGGTAAACAAAGAGTAAGGAGATCAGGGAGCTGAGAGAGCGACTAGTCACACGAGTAACTGCTTAAATACTGCAGCAGTGAGAGTATTGAGAGGCTGGTTTTCATGGGCTTCTCCTTCCTCAATGCACCTGTCACTGATGCCATTGGTGAGCACTGTGCACTGTCACCATACTGGAGGAGGCAGGCCACGTGCGCTGTCATCATGTGGCCTAGTACAGGATAGAAGCATCACGCTTCTCCTAGCTCCCCCAGGGGCCATGGAAAGTGCCAATTTGCCTTGCCGCCTCCTGGCCAGCCAGGAAATGAGGACTAACCACGGCACTCGAACTCGAGGCCGCACTGGGACTGCCAGCAGATGGTGAGTAAGCTGGATTCAACGCTGTTCGGCCGGGTGAGAAGGCAAGATTCAGTGTCGGCTGGCAATCCATTCAGATATATTTAATTGCTAGACCAAAAGCAAAGAGACCAGATGCAACAAGCTTTCCAGTCTATGATGTGGTTGTCAATGAGGGTTCTTCGGGGTAAAATGTCCTCTTTAACTAATCATTGAGATGGAGTTACAGGGAGCACGAGGACCTAGCAATGGGAATTGAGACAATCTTCTTAAAAAGCATATTAGCACATTTTAGCTATCAGACCACACACCACTCTCGCCTATTTAAGATGTAGCTTAATGCAGTGGCGTAGTGTGGGTTGTCAGCGCCCGGGGCCAGCCAAGAATTGTGCGCCCCCCAACCTGTGGACACGTTAGCATGCCCTGATTCCCTTCCACCGTTAGGGCATTGAACCCCTTAACTGTGATACAGCAACCACTCGGGATACTTGGTTCCAGCCAAACAGAAGGTAACACGGAAGATATAATATCCTATATGGTTAATTGATGATACAGGGTCTGCAGTGGGGATTTTAAGTTGTTAAACTCACAAATCTTTTCTTAAAGGTGAACGTCCTTAGAATCAATGAGATATTCCTCTCAGAATCAGCGTGGATATCTCCAAATCCAGTGTATGGTATTCTTTATATGGATTCCATAGCAGGAAAAATGGTTCCATTTGTTTTTTTATCCTTGATTGATATATTGCCCCTGAGGAAGTCTGTATTTCTATCAGACGAAACCGGTTGGGCTTATGTGCTTTTCATATCGATTTTATTCATATACAAAATACATTTTATTTTATTTATTTTTTGACATGGTCTGGCAATTTTTTCCTGTTATGGAATCCATATAAAGAATAACATAATACACTGGATTTGGAGAGTCCTTATATCCACGCTGATTCTGAGAGGAATATCTCATTGATTCTAAGGACATTCAACAATTTATAATCCCCACTGCAGACTCTGTATCATCAATTAACCATATAGGATATTATATCTTCCGTGTTACCTTCTATTGTATTTTTTAAGGAGTGTCTTGAACCACCTCCAGGGAGATTATCCTTTTACTTTAAGATAACTAAGTATTTGTATACACGCACCTTCTTGTATGTTATACCACTCCAGTACAGGCCCTCGGCTGGGCTTGGGCCTTGGAGAATGGATGGCACACTGGTGCACCACAGCATGACAGCACTGCAGCATTTACATTATAATACATAGGCTGAGCCTGCCTCTGTCACTCACACTTGGGAGCAGCCAGCAGCAGCCAGCAGGTACCCGTACGGTACCTTGGCTGGGCTTGGGCCTTGGGGAATGGTGGACTGGATGCACAACAGGGATGATTGAATTAGATTTTGACCTCACTCACCGACCAGCTCGTGACACCGCACGTTGACACTGTCCAGTCCAGGCTCCTCATCCTCTCATCTCCTCTCTGCCTGTGTCCGAACTCGGTCCGACAGCTCAGCAAAGCGGCGCCTCATCACAGTACACACGCCAGTCTCTGTCAATCCATCTGCGCGCAGCACGTAACTACGCACGGCACTGCCCCTCCAGCTGCCATGATGTGCCTCCTGCTCTAGCCCGGCGCCCCTGCCCACCTGAAAAGCGTGGCGCCGGCACGCTGGCTGCGTCACCGGCGTCACGTGACACTCAGCAGTGCACTAATTTCTGGATTTTCCTCCCTTCTGGTCTGGATTCGGCGCGGTGCAGCTGATCGGCTGGATGGGAAATATTAGGGGCGCAAATCTTAAATTGTTACATGGTCATGTTTGGTATCGTTGGAAAGGCTATGCTCTGGCCAATCCAATGATATTGAACATTAAACAGGCGAATCCCATAGGTTTCAATGTAAATAAAATCTTCACCATTATTTAAAAATTCTTATTCAACCACTTATTCTTTTCAATTCCAGCAAAAAGTCTTTTTAACCCCTTAAGGGCCGCTGACGTACCCTGTACGTCCTGTCCACAGGTCTCCCTTAGACCCGCGGACGTACAGGGTACGTCAGCGGCGCCTAATCCCCCTCCCTCCCGATACTCGCCTCCCTCGCTGGTTCCCACGGCGATCTGGCAGGGAGGAAGCCTGCCCATGTGATTTACATGGGCAGGCGAGGCTGATGACTTCACTACGCTGCGTGGTGACGTCATCAGCAGGCGTCCCCATGCTTTTTAATGGAGGGGAGTGGGGGGCTCCTTCGGAGCCCTCTATCTCCCCAACCATTGAAGCTAGGGAGATGCCGTTTGCACTGCTGGAGAGGAGCGAGCCTCCCCTTTTCAGCGGTGTATGGCATTAACAGTTTCACCGCCGGATCACGTTTCGGCGCCAATTGGCGCCAAAACGCGATTCAAACATGGAGGGGGGCTGACATCTTGGATGTCAGCCAAGCCTCCAGGTCCCCCCCACCCACTGACAACCTCACCATATGTGTGAGAATGTCAGTGGGCCAGTTAACCATCTAGCTGCCATGTAGAGATAAGGGGATCCTAAGGATCCCCATATCTCCCGATCCATGGCAGCTAGATGGTCATATTTGACATCATTTGAAAGGCCTGATTATGGCCTTTCCAATGATATCAAACATGACCAGGTCTGGTTTTAAAACATTTTTTAAAAAAATAAATTAAATTTAAAAAAAAAAAAAAAAATTAAATAAAATAAAAAAATGTTTTTTTTTAAAAGTTTTTTTTGTCTGGGGGGAGTTTAATTAAATAGGACCTAGGCTGTCATCTAAAAATAATTAGCACAAAATGGTCAGAATGAGCGCAGCGCACATAGGTGAACTGTCTCAGCAGTGAAGGGGTTAAAAAGCAAACGCATGTAAAAATTGGGTATTTCTAGTCTCGGGACAAAATTTTGAACCTATTTAGCCAGGGTCTTTTTGGGTGGTTGTAGATTTTTGGGATTAAATGACGAAAAAGTGTGTTTTTACCATTTTTTCCTCATATTTCATATTTTTTTTATAGTAAATTATTCGATATGATGGAAATAATGGTATTTCTAGAAAGTCCATTTAATGGCGGGAAAAAGGGTGTATAATATGTGTGGGTCGAATAAACGAGTAAGAGGAAAATTTGACCTAAACACTAACAGCGCAGAAACGTAAAAACAGCAGCGGTCACTAAAAGACGGATTTGTGTAAAACCGCCCGGTTACTAAGGGGTTAATTCTTTATTTTTCAGGATTTTTTTGGTAAAATTTTTGGATTCCTAATTTATTTTAAAATTAGGCTTTTTTTTCTTTGCCGAGCTCAGCTGTTTTTTTTCTTCTTTCCTTCAGTCTGGCTGCGTTCGGCGGGGGCTGTCTATGGTGCTGAATCCTGGTACTGAATAGGTTTCAGCACCAAAGACAGGGGGATTGCATATCTTTTTTTTTCTTTACCCTAATCTTATTAATTAATTCATCCGTTTCACATTCCGAAATAACTAATAAAAATGAAATAACTAATAAAAGCAAAAGACGATTTGATCCAAAATACGAATTAACAATAAAAATGAAATAACGAATCAATCTGAAATATGAATTACCGATCATCCGAACTAACAAATCGATCAGAAATGCGAATCACGGTAACATAATGAATCGAATTTAAAAACGGGACTAATCGATCCGAAAAAAAAAACTATTTTTTCCGTTGTGCACATGTCTATTATAAATCTAATAAAAAGGTAATGACGTGATACTGGCAGTTGGAGATATAACTTATGAATCCCGTGTAAAGATCAGTAGCGCAATACAGCCACCTTTTAATAAAGTGAGCATATATATAAAAAATACTCATAAAGTGCTTAATAAATTGTGATATCCGTGTAGTCCGCAGAACTACTGTGCTCACACAAAGTGCAATAATACTTTATCTTCCATTATTGGTCTCTGGTATTCATCTACCTACGTTCCATATAAATAAAAACAAAGAACATATTATAGTGCAATTTCGTTAAAAATCTGGTGACTTATCGTGCTCAATACATAGATTTGTATGTATACTCCACTCTCATGACGCAGAGCCTGTATATAAACTGGCTCTGTAACAGTTGCCTTGTGTTTCTTTTTGGGTTGGCAGCCCCTTCTCTGCAGTGATTCTCAACATATCTCTCCAAGACAAAAACAGGAGTATAGGAGGGATCATAAAGTAATAGATTTTCACAATGTTTAAAAAGCAGTGGTACCTATTTCCCACTCACCTGGGACAGAGCCTTACATGTATCCATGTGTGTTGATCCACAGAATGGTTCATCCCGCTTTGGAAACACCATTGAGGCGGTTTACTGGGGTCTATAATAGTAAATGGGTCACAAAGAGGTTTTGTTATCTTGCTGACAGTCAGGGACACAGTGTTGACCGTACCAGAGCTCCACAACATTAAAACTTATAGATATGTGCAATGTGTATGACATATGCGCGTTTCGCCCTTTGAGGAGGCAGTGGCCAACCTGGTGCAATAATCTTCATAGGTTGTACCCAACCTGGTACGTTAATACACTTTTCTGGTGTGTAGCCAGAAGGATAATCCAAAACGGGGTAATATAAACAAAAAAGCTTTTATTGCAATAAGAAATACCGATAAAACTAAGAATATGTAATAAAATAATAAAAGGTTTGAGAGACGCGTTTCGCTGGACGCACTGCAAACGCAACTTGCGCCAACCAAAGTTTGTTAATGCAGCTATTTCAAAATTTATCTAATAAATGAAAGAAAATGACATTCTACAGACACCAATTATTTCCTTAATATACAGCTTTGGTGGATATTCTTCCACTCGCTAAGTTTTATTATCAAATAAGATGCTTGAAACTTGCATTTAGAACTCATATATCTTTTTTTTTTACATCCGTGTTATCATGTGAGATTCACTACATGTGGTTAATTAGTTTTGCTCTTTGCACTGACAGTAATAGGATTATATATTTGTAAAAAGCTGTTAAATAAGGAACAATTAAGAGTTTAGGTTAATAAAATACTTTAAGCTGGAAAGAGCATTTGATTTCTTAAGTACCCTTAGGATCTAATATATATTGCATTGGCAAGGAATACAATATAAAATCCTCTGGCGTGATTATAAGTGTCTCATAAATTTCCTGAATTCAATGGAACATAAAATGGCAGATTCAACAGATGGATTGCATTTTTAAGATGAGATTTTAGAAAGAAAACCAAAGGTTATAGATATATATCAACACTCTCAGGCTGATTTGAAACTAAAGAGACAGTTCCGAAAGTGATAAGGTGGCCCAGTGGATTTGAAAGTGGTTTTTGCCTTATTTTAAAAAATATAACTTACGTCCTAGATGCTATCAATGGGAAGTGAGCACTGACTACTAAACTTTGTAGAAGTGGATTGGTGTGATGATTGATAGTAGGGTGAGGATTAATAGAATAACGCCATTAATCAGATGCATTCTTCTATGTTTATGGTATTAATTATAGAGATTAGATTTGTAACAGATCAGCTACCCTGCAGGGGTAGCTCCGTCTGTGGCGCCGAGTATTGCTGGAGAGCTTAGCCAGGTAGCAAGCTAGCAAGGTGGGAGAGAGATTGGCAGCGGTCCCTGGATGGTCTGGAAGCGAAGGATTCAGTAAAGCTGGCTTATTCAGTGATTATGCCCTCCCCAAATACTAGTCGTGACTCAGTACAGGTTTGAAGGTAAATCAGAGTGTATTTAGAATGGGAACAGACAGTGCTTATATACAAAATACAGCCATGCACATTCAGACTTCCCGCCCACCCCAACAGTTCTGATTGGTTGGTTCCAAGACCACTGCAGGCTTCTTTCAGGTCCTCTTCAGTCTTCACTTGGGTCCACTGGTTGTATGCAGATGAAGTCTTGACCCCACAGTGACCACATACAGTGATTTACATAACCCATTGTAAAGGGAATCAGATAGTGGGTGGCTGAGACAATGTGACTCCCAGCCTTTTCAGACAGGTAAACAGATAACAGATATCCAAAGAGAAAGCACTTTTGCATAATCCACAAGTTACTCAAACCTATTGTACATTCTATACAAAGGAAAGCATTTTCCACTAGCGGCAGGTAGTATCTTTAAAAAAAACACATTTAACTAAAGAAATATAAGTCTATTTAAAACTAAAAATGAGCAATTGACAATACATTTAAAACCACACAATATAACTGAGCATAAAGTATATTGGAGTTTGAAGCGTGGAGCGCTACGTTAGTGACTTATACATTGTAGCAAGCATGTACTCCGTGGTTACTAGCAGAATGGTGCAGGGGAAAAACATGATTAATTAGAAGTCTAGCAACAGTTTTACACTAAATTTAACAAAGAAAATTAGTTCCTATAAATAAAGGGTAAACAAAATATAACTAAATAAGAATGAAATTAAACTAAATAAATCCTGTGGCGGCCGTTCCGTCACAAGATTGTTATATGGTTTGAAGTTGGTAAATGTGAAAAGAAGGAAAATAAATTTCATGGCCTTCCTAAATATTTTGAGGTAAGCAAACATAGGGCAGGATTCAGTAGGTGGTCGGCAAAGCTAACTATATTTGGTGAACAGAACAACACGTAGGTGGTCTTAGTACCAGGAGAGGTAGTCAGCCATATGCCAATATCGATACACAGTGCGGGTTCGTCAGGAATAGCCAAGTTGGTACACAGAGCAGGATTGTCAGGAATAGCCAAGTCGGTACACAGTGCAGGATCATCAGGAATAGCCAAGTCGATAAACAGAGCAGGTTCATCAGGAATAGTCAAGTCAGTACACAGAGCAGGATCATCAGGAATAGCCAAGTCGATAAACAGAGCAGGATCGCCAGGAATAGCCAAGTCGATAAACAGAGCACGATCGTCAGGAATAGCCAAGTCGTTACACAGAGCACGATCATCAGGAATAGCCAAGTCGGTACAGTGATTGGGTTCATCAGGAATAGCCAAGGTCAAATATACATATTAGCCAAATATATCAATAGAAAGCCCTGAGGGACATGAGAACCACGTCAGGGCAATGAGTCTGCCTGTGCAGAGAATCAACCCTATACATAGAATTTAAAACAACAGAGCTAACAGCTGATAGCTCCAGTCCCCGCCAGGTGGCGATAAAACTAAACTTTATTGGTTATATACAAGTATGCTACTATTTGTGTCTAAAAAAACGTGGCCACAATAACCGAACACACAAAAATAACACATATATGATAAATGCTCCAAAACCGCCTAGGGAAGAACATACCATGTAAATATATCTAATATGTCAAAGCCTATGTAGGAAGTAAATATATTAAATATATATATTTTCCGGTAAAGAGAAATGCTTAAATTCAACCCAGGCAGTAGTGCAGTACAAGGGGTGTTATTCAGAATAGTACCCACACAGCTGAGCGCTAACATTAGCATTATAAATGTAATATGTGCCTTCTTCTTTTAGCGAATCCAGGCCATAATCACTTTGTAAGAAGTCAGAAGACAGATGGATAAAATAGAGACAAATAGACAGTCAGACAGTTCAAATCCTTTCCGGCTACATTTTTGGCATATATTCATGGCGCACCATCCTTTTTTTAATCGATTCTGTTACACAAGGAAAATGCAGTAAACATTTTTTAAGTAAAGCATTTTAGAACAAATAAGGGAGCAGCTTCAGACTTCATACACAACATTGTTATGTCAGGCACTTTTCTGCTATATTAAATGACTACAAATGCGATTTTGGCTTTCGTACATTATGATAACCTAATAAGCTTGTGTTGAAATATTAAACAGTTGCTATAAAATATTATGATCTCTATAATTATCTGCTACTTCGCTATTAAGTTAGTCATCCCTTGGTAAATGCAAAGGCTTAAAAATGGGAAAGTAATTAGTTTCTTCTTTTTTTTAATTTGAATGATGATTCTCCCTGATAGGAATACTGAATTGTTCTTAAAAATTAAATGGAAACAAATTTTACACGGCTTCTGAAATAATGTGTTCTGTTCTTATGCCAATTATACTTATAAAGATGTTGGGCTATATTACAATCATTACGCTAAAACGGGGACGCTAAGGAAAAAAACATGCACCTGCAGGTCTCTCCTTAGCATTAGTGATGGGCCAAACACCCCCGTGTTCAGTTCGAATTAGAACTCGAACATCCGAAAAATATTTCGAACACAATTCGAACACAATGCAAGTCAGTGGGGCTCAAAAGTTCGAAAAATAAAGTGCCCTCCAAGAGGGCATATGTGCAAGTTAGTGGCCATAAAAGGTGTATGGGGGTCTGGGTACTGCCCTGGGGGACAGGAAACAATGAAAAACAAATTAAAAATTTTTTTTTTTTAACTCTTTCACTGCTGAGTGCTGAGCCATTTCACCGCTATGCACTGAGCTAATTTTTACCGCTTTTGCTCAAGTTTAAACACAATTTGAAGCCGTGGGAAATGTTTTACCAACAAGGTGTGGGAAATGTTGAATCCCATGGGCTTCAATGTTAAAAAAGCTGTGGGAAATATTGAATCCCATAGGCTTCAATGTTAAAGGTGTGGGAAATGTTGAATCCCATAGGCTTCAATTTTAAAAAAGGTGTGGGAAATGTTGAATCTCATAGTCTTCAATGTAAAGGTGTGGGAAATGTTGAATCCCATAGGCTTCAATGTTATAAAAGGTGTGGAAAATGTTTTAGCAACACAGTGTGGGAAATGTTGAATCCCATAGGCTTCAATGTTAAAGGTGTGGGAAATGTTGAATCCATAGGCTTCAATGTTAAAAAAGGTGTGGGAAATGTTGACTCCCATAGGCTTCAATGTTAAAAATATTCCCGTTTTAATACAATATCTAATAAACCGTTGCTTATAATATTCTGCAGTAAAGAGTCTTTTTATTTTTTAAGCATTGGTTTTTTTTTTTGTTTTTTTCGAACTTTCCTCGAATGGCCCGAAAAGTTAGAAGTTCGCGAATTTTCGAACGGCCGATGTTCGATTCGAACTTTGAACTGGCAGCCCATCCCTACTTAGCGTCCCCATTTTAGCATGATATTACGGTGCAGGTGCTAATCCGCCAGCATGCACCGCAACACGACGCTCAGCCTCAGGATGCGAGCGGCAGCGCTAAGCACCATGAGCATCCCCTCCATGGAGTCCATAGGACTCCAATGATGCGTACATTGCCGGTAACATGAGCTGCAGGATCTCACCTCGCGAGATCCGGCAGGTCGTGTAGTGATTCGCAGAGGGAGACTGAAGGACTTTTTCCCCCAGTCTCTTTCTGCTAGTGGCGGCAAGAAGAAATGGATGGAATGGAACCATGCCATCCCTGTGGCGGGTGGACTTTGAAGACACAGGGTGTACTAGTATGCCCCGATGACTTTGTATGGGCCACCTTGGCACCTCCCAGCACACGGCACTCACTGAGCACCAGTGGTTGCTGCACGATGGCCTAGACTCAGGCTGTCCCCTGCAGCCAATGACCCACGTTGAGCATCAGCTGCATGGGCGGGTCAAAGGAGAGGCCCACTGCAGCACCTGGCGGTGGGGCGTACTTGTATGCCCCACCGGTGTTATCCCCCTCTAGACGGGTGCACCCGCCTGTTGTTACGGGGTTAAACATTGGTATATGGCAGTTATAGCATAGATGACTATGTTTTTTTGGTATGTTTAATACATGACGCAGGGCTGTATACTGAAGGTTTACACTGCCACCCAGGTAGGAAACAGAATGCAAGACCGCTTATGTATGTATATTACAATAATTTGTGTATATATATTTAGTTTGGACACAGCGTTCACATTCATTTGGTAGTAGATAACATATTTTTATGGTACCACTGGACACGATTCGAATATCCCTTTCACCCCTTCACCACCAAGCTTTTTTTAGAAAAATATTATCATAATATATTTTTTTAAAAATAGGATACCTAGTTAGTAATTAGATATAGGGTAAAATTTCAAATTTACCACGAAATTTTAATTTCTGAGATAGTTAAAAACTAAAATAATGTAAAATTACTCAGTTCTAATTGTCATGTATTTGTTTATCCTTTACATAAATATTACTGGAATGAAAGGTTCTGAACTCTGGATGGTGTCTTTCATCTTGTTCAATTTCTATCAGGGTTTGCATTATTAGCATACAGACAGAAATGGTCTTTGTGCCACTGTATATGTTCGCTGTAGGTAAGCCCTATTTGACTTTCTCTGCTGGCCAAAAGCGTTACTACATTTACATT
The DNA here is from genome assembly GCA_009667805.1 of Leptobrachium leishanense. Classification (NCBI taxonomy): domain Eukaryota; kingdom Metazoa; phylum Chordata; class Amphibia; order Anura; family Megophryidae; genus Leptobrachium; species Leptobrachium leishanense. The sequence goes on from CM019065.1 coordinate 367,730,329, forward strand.
ATAACGGGTTCTTTGTTTCTGAGAAGGAAAACCAGACCTGGAAGCATTTCAAATAATTTCAACACATCTGCTGTCATGTCCGATGTGTTGACGTTTTAGAGGCACATCTGCAGCGCGTTCTGGAGCCCATCTGCAATTGAGTTTTGTTTGCAATAAGCTAAATTCCTCTGCATTTTCACCTGAATCAGTCCAGATTAAGTACATTTGATCTTGGGGCACCAGCAGGTGCTTTTGATAATTGACACTTGATAATGATAGTGAAGGAGTTAAAAGGGGTTATTCAAAGAGGTCCAAAATGTCGCCGAAATGTAACCAGACACTAAAATTCAACATATGGTGACATTTCAGGGCCATTCGGCTATTCAGAGAGCAAGCAGTTCGAGTAGAGGTAACATCACTGCTCTACGTGGAGAGAGCCTATGGAGTCATGGGTTCGATCCCGACGAGCACCTCTCCAGTAAGTGTCCTTGGGCAAGACACTGAACGGTACATACTTGCCACCCAGGACATACTTGAAAACGAGAGAAATCTCAATGTATCCTTCCTGGTAAAATCCTTTCTCAAAAAAAAAAAAATTGCCTGCACCTAAGGTACCTGTACGATGGCAGTGAAATCCCCCATAGAGAAGCAATGATTACTCTATTCAGAGACACCGAACAGCGGTGAAAATTTGCCAAAATTCGCTGTTGTTCGGTGTTTTTATTCGGCAGGTTTATTCAAGTGAATCCCATAGGCTTCAATGTTAAAAATATTCCCGTTTTAATGCAATATCTAATAAACCATTTATTATTTTAATCTGGAGTAAAAAGTCTCTTTATCTATAGATTTTTTAGGATCTTTTAGGCATTTTTCGGGCAATGTTTCCTTCCCATTTTTTTTAAAGCGTTTTTCTTTTTTCTGTAACAGGTCTTTTATTATCATTCATTGGATCTCATGTGTAAATTCCAGGCGTTCTCGTTCAGTAGTTTTTTTTGCAAGCAGTGTTTCAATTTTGAAACTTTCAAGCGTACTGTTTTTTTTTCTTTACCTTGTTCGTCCGGTAGTTGGCTTTTTCCGGTGGCTGCTCTGCGCTGTGGCAGCTCTGCAGCTCGCTGGCTTTTTTTGGCGTGTTCGGCGTGGTTTTTGCAGCGGTTTCTCCGGGTTTTCGGTGAGTGTTCGTCGGGTTTGCGGCGGGTTTTCCCTGCACTCCGGGGACCCTGCGGTCGTACTTGAATACACTGAGAGTCGCGAACTAGAATCGCCGAATCACCCCGAAGTGCGGGTAGCGAAAGGGCAGAGAAATGTCGCCGACATTTTAGTGCTCTCTGAGTAACCCTGTAAGTCTCTTATGTGGGTGGGATTTTGAAAAAAATGTGGCTTAACTTGCAAGAGGAATGCCATTTCACTGATAGAGAGAATAAGAAAAAAATAATTCATCAATAAATATTGTTTTTAATTTATTTTATATGTACATTTTTTAATCTGGGGAAATATAAATGCATTTTCGTTCAAAACTTTGAGAATGACCAAAATTTTTAAATTATTTAAAAAATATTCATAGCTTTTAGCACATTCTACAATGATATAGCTTTAGAATTCTTTGCACACAGAGTGATAATTTGGAAAAATCTTTCCCCCCGAGGTGACATTTCTCATATTTCATTTGCCGACTTAAAATATTAAATATCTAATCTCATAAATATGCAGCGCTACTATAGAGATTATTTCAAAACATTTTGATTAGTGTTTACCTTTGCTTCAAAAGAGTCATTTAGTTAATTTTAATGTCAGTTTTAATCTTCAAACAGACTAGTTCAATGTACTTTGCATTAATGTGTTTAAAATCCAAAATTAAAATAAGTCCAGTAGATTGATCCAGGAAAAAAAGGATAAACATAGTTTTTAGTCCCTGCGCTATTTGATATATGTGTTGAATTATTATTATAATATTAATTGTTTTACGATGATTTTTAAACGTTGTTTGCTTTTTTAATTGTTTTTATAATGATCAAAAAAGCAATTAGAAAGCATAACTACTTGAGGCAGTATTTTTTTATTAAAATGGATTTTTAATCCCTCTGAACCGGCATGATTTGATAATGAAAGGAAAAAAATGTATTTAATTCCATACAATAAACTATTATAGTTATTTGGAAAGCAGTGTTTAAAATAATATATTTTTAAATTGCAACTCTATGCACATATTTTGTCTGTGTTGCCCTTATTTATTTAAAACAGTAACATTTAAAAAAATATACAGGGTTATTCAAAGAGATTTGAAAAGTCACCGCACATTCGGTGACTTTTCGTTCTCTTCAATTCGGTTCGTGTTGCCGATTCCATTTCGGTGACCCTGCGGTGTATTCAGCAAGCACCACAGGGTCCCCGAATTGCAGGGAAAAGCTGCCGCAAACCCGACGAAAACTAACCGCAAAACCCACCGAATGCACGCAGAAAACAAGCAAAAACATCTGGATTAACCTTCGAAAAACCCGAGCAGGAGCCGATCAGACGCAGCGAAGCAGCCGAACAGGAGCCGAATCACACAGAGCCGAAGCAGCTGAGATGCAGAGGAGGCAGTGAATAAATTAGCAAAACCATTTGTATGAATCTGTGAAAATGAAACTGTTTGCAAAGAAACTACTGAGCGAAAATGTCTGAAATTTACACAGGAGGTCCAGGGAATGATAATAAAAAGGGCTATTACAGAAAAAAGAAGTAAACTTAAAAAAAAAATCGGACTTTTTAAAAAAAAAAAAAAATTCTGAAAAATGCTTAAAGTATCCTAACAAATCTATAAATAAAGAGACTTTTGCTGCAGAATTTTATAATGAATGGTTTATTAGATATTGAATTAAAACAGGAATATTTTAACATTGAAGCCTATGGGATTCTCCTGAATAAACTTGCTGAATTAAACCACCGAATGGCAGGGCATTAGGGGAACCTTTCACTGCTGGTTTGTGTTCTCTGAATAGCCGAAGCAGTGCTTTTTCATGGGGATTTCACTGCCCTCGAACAGGCACCGTATGTGCAGGCAATTCGCCAGGGTTTGGCGAATTGCCTGCTCTCTGGATAGCCGAATGGCCAGGAAAGGTAACCGAACGCTGATTTTCAGCGTTCGGTTACCTTTCTCAAGCAATTCGGATCTCTTTGGATAACCCTGATATTCTTTTTTGCCCCTTTTACCTCTGTTATGCTACAGAATTCATAAAGAAAGGCTTGTGCACCATGAAGCCCATAGTTGCCAAATAGGAACGAAAATTAAAAAAGTTTAAGTTTCAACATTAAATCCAAAATGACAATCATTGCCTCTTTAACAATTAACCCCTTCACTACCAAGGCCGTTTTGTTGACTTTTTAAATTATAACATTAATTTTATACATGGATGTGAAGTCAACAATTAAATATAGGGTAAAATTGAAATGTTGCGCAAAAATTGTTGTTCTGAAATTTGCAAATTTTTTATTTTTCTTATAATCGTTTATACTTTACAGAAATACTGTTGACATTAAATATTCTGAACTCTAGATGGTGTCCATTATCTTTCACAATGTCACATACAGTAGGGTCTGCATTATCAACATACAGGCAGAAATGGCTTTTGAGTCAGATGCAGTAAATGTGATGCAGACAGATACTAAAATGGTGAGATCTCCTGCTTATGGGGGTTTGTAGCGATCATAATGAGATTATTAGCAATGCAGCCGCCAAAAAATACCAATATCTGTATGTGCTGCATAATGCCTGTGTATGGAAATTACAGTAACACCTTGTATCTGTATGTGCTGCATAATGCCTGTGTATGGCAATTACAGTAACACCTTGTATCTGCATGTGCTGCATAATGCCTGTGTATGGCAATTACAGTAACACCTTGTATCTGTATGTGATGCATAATGCCTGTGTATGGCAATTACAGTAACACCTTGTATCTGTATGTGCTGCATAATGCCTGTGTATGGCAATTACAGTAACACCTTGTATCTGTATGTGATGCATAATGCCTGTGTATGGCAATTACAGTAACACCTTGTATCTGTATGTGCTGCATAATGCCTGTGTATGGCAATTACAGCAACACCTTGTATCTGTATGTGCTGCATAATGCCTGTGTATGTCAATTACAGTAACACCTTGTATCTGTATGTGCTGCATAATGCCTGTGTATGGCAATTACAGTAACACCTTGTATCTGTATGTGGTGCATAATGCCTGTGAATGGAAATTACAGTAACACCTTGTATCTGTATGTGCTGCATAATGCCTGTGTATGTCAATTACAGTAACACCTTGTATCTGTATGTGCTGCATAATGCCTGTGTATGGCAATTACAGTAACACCTTGTATCTGTATGTGCTGCATAATGCCTGTGTATGGCAATTACAGCAACACCTTGTATCTGTACTGCACTGGGATTTTCTTCCTTTACAGCCCCTTGAATCTTATGAAAGCTGCACAGCAGTGAGTGACCCCAGATCTCTCCCTGTATTCTTCCCTCTCCCTGGCTGCTGTAATGCAAGGTTTCTTAGCTTTTTGTTAGAATGAGGTATGGGGCTGCTATTTGCAGCTTGTTTACAGTAATACAGGGTGACTGGAGAGATAAGACAACAAATTTCATTTCTCCACAGGAGGCAGACAAATTTTGCTTTAGAAAGGTATGCAAATGGCATTTTGATATGCTATGCGTATGATATGCATTGTGTTTCAATGTATTAAATGCAAAATCACGCTAACTTGAGCTTGGTAGTGGCAAGTTTAAAGCCACATATACTATGAAACCACATCTAAAGCACATGCAGGTGGAATATAGACATAACAAGGCATACAAACGCCCACATCACAGCAAAGGGCCATTCGAAATGCTCATTTCAAGCATATGAAAAGAGAATAGGTGACATATGTAGTGCCCAAACACATATAGTATACCTCATACACACTATATATATATATATATATATATATATATATATAAACCACTGTATGAATATTCATTTTAATTCATGCATAAAGACACTAAATGACTAGATGCATAAAAATAACGTTTTTTTCTTTCGCTCTGGACTATCCCTTTAATTTTCTGGTTGTTCGTCTGTTCACATTTTCTTACAAATTGTTTGAAGTGTCTGTTGCAAATAAGCACCTGTTCACCCAAAATTGCAGTACTTAGTATCTGTCATCCTACTGACAAGATGAAAACACAATTTTTTCTCAGATGAAGGACTCATGGGAGCTTTAACATTGTTTTGTTTCATCAAACATGATATGTGTTTGATATAAGATTTGCGATTCTCACTTTACCCTCAACCTATATGCGCGAGTAAACATTCACTGTGATGGTTGTGGAATTATGCTGTGCTTTTGATCTAATGATTATTTGGATTAGAAAGCTTTTATGTTGACACGATTTAACAATCAATTCGGTATATATTTAGTTTGCACGGCCGATTACGAGTTTCTGAAAGTCAATGAATACATTTTGTCATCCATTATTGAAATTCCAATTGGAGGAACTTTTTTCTTAATGAATATACGCTCCAGGAAGACTTTTCAAGGATTAAGCGGTTAATTGGTTATATAGCTTTTTTTTCTTTTTCCTTTGTAATTGAAATTGAAACATGGAAGACATACAGGGTTATTCAAAGAGATTCGAAAAGTCACTGCACGTTCGGTGACTTTTCGTTCTCTTCAATTCGGTTCCTTTTGCCGATCCCATTTCGGTGACCCTGCGGTGTATTCAGCAAGCACCACAGGGTCCCCGAATTGAAGGGAAAAGCTACCGCAAACTTGACGAAAACTAACCGTAAAACCCACCGAAAACCCCCAAAAACATCTGGATTAACCTGCGAAAACCACGGAAAAAGCCTGAGCAGGAGCTGATCGCACACAGCCGAAGCAGCCGGAGCAGCTGAGACCGCAGACGAGGGAGGTGAATAAATTAGCAAAACAGTTTGTATGAATGTGTGAAAATGAAACGCTGTTTGCAAAGAAACTACTGAGCGAAAATGTCTGAAATTTGTATATGAGGTCCAGGGAATGATAATAAAAAGGGCTGTTACAGAAAAAATTAGTAAACTTAAAAAAAAAAAAAAATCAGACTTTTAAAAAAAAAAAAATATATGAAAAATGCTTAAAATATCCTAAAAAATCTATAAATAAAGAGACTTTTTGCTGCAGAATTTTATAATGAACGGTTTATTAGATATTGAATTAAAACGGGAATATTTTTAACATTGAAGCCTATGGGATTCTCCTGAATTAACTTGTCGAATTAAACCACCGAATGGCAGGGCATTAGGGGAACCTTTCACTGCTGGTTTGTGTTCTCTGAATAGCCGAAGCAGTGCTTTTTCATGAGGATTTCACTGCCCTCGAACAGGCACCGAACAGGCACCGTATGTGCAGGCAATTCGCCAGGATTTGGCGAATTGCCTGCTCTCTGGATAGCTGAATGGCCAGGAAAGGTAACCGAACGCTGATTTTCAGCGTTCGGTTACCTTTCTCAAGCAATTCGGATCTCTTTGAATAACCCTGTATATGTTACAATGTATCTTAACCTCGTCAACTGTAGACAGCATTTTATTGCAAAACAATTTGCAGAGGGAAATTTTGTGATGAACCTTGTATGACAGGGAGATTAGGGGCAGGGGTGATAGAACAGCATTTCATCAGTAGGCAGATGGAGAAAGCTCTTTTCCTCTCGCTATAGAGTTATTTCCCAGTTGCCTGTTTGTTGAGACTGCCATAGGGTGCTGTGGTTCTCCCTGGGAAAGCATTATTTGGCTGAGACCAACAGAGGAGGAGTATGACCCTGAATCCTAGGGGATATATTACATTGTTTGGGCCATATTACATACTTAACGTTAGCGCTCAGCTGTGTGAGCGCTAACGTTAGGTTAAGTGATCCTAGCGCAGAACGACCATATTATATTCCAAATGGTGACGGGTTAAAAACACGTTAGCGATTCGGAGATTACTCAAGTTTACTGTACTTTGTGCTCCCTATGCTTAACATGGGGAGCGCAAAGTGTTAATTAGCGTTACAAAGTCCTAACGCTAATTACGCCTCACTGCGGTTAACTCAAAAGTTACCCACAGCTAGGAGCTGGTGCTAACTGATACCGCTTCTGCAGAATCATTTATCACCAGCTAAAAAAAATAAAAAAAATCAGATACTCACCTCTCATCCCATGTCGAGAATGGCGGCCCAATCCAGCGCTTCTGGCCACCGGTAGTGAGATTGGGGAAAAAAGGTCAACAGTCTCCCTCCGTGATCACTCTGCCAACCTGCAGGATCTCACGAGAGGCGAGATACTGCAGGTCATGTGACCGGAAGTTGAAGCCTTAATGGAGTCTTATGGACACCATGGAGGGGATGCGAGTATCCTGAGGCCTAGCACCGTGGTACGAGGCAGGCTGCTGGATTAGCACCTGCACTGTAATAGCCGCTAAAATGGGGACGCTAAGGAGAAACCTGAAGGTGCAGGTTTTCTTCCTTACGTCTCTATTTTAGCGGGGGCTAAGTAATACTGCCCTTTATTTTTTCTGTTGACGGTTTCGATTGGTAAGCAATTTAACTGCCCAGTATTGGTCATGAGGAGAAACCAATTGTTTAGTTAGACTCCGGTTGAAGGAGTAGGTTTTGATTTGTACTTTGGATATTCTGCCTGCATCTGTTGATGGGAACAATAAAGCAAGCCTTCCAACATTTTAATGGTCTCTGCAGTGTTCTGTATCACACTTGTTATTCTTCAGTTCTTTAGTAAGCTCCCTACTGTGTTCATTTACTGTCTGCTCCAATATTTCATATTTGATCTGAGTTTTTATCTTTTTATTAAATCTTGTTTGGTGTTCTGGGATGTCACTGGAAGGGACTCATTGTTACAAACACTTTTCTCAACCTGTTAGCCATTTCTCCGTCTTCTTATGTCTAGGGGAATGATTAAGCACAGATGCTCAGTTAGCAATGGCATCGAATGTCTTCTGTCTCGGCAGACGTCTTAAAGATGACCTGCTTTTGGGTAGAAACCTTTAAGCAAAATACCCACAAGTGTCTTGTTGAGTGAAGAGTCTAATTGTTTGGTTGGTTAGTGTTGGTAATGATTACCTCAGGGTTGCTCTGGCAGAGCTGCAGAAGTGCAGAACAAAACTGATCAACACAATGTTCCTGGCAGCCTAGCACGAGTGAGAAAAGAAATAGAAGACCTTTTGTATGTGTCATGACCTATGCCCTCTGACCCTGGCAAGCCCCATTCCTGCCTGACACACGCATGATTTTTGTTCAAGGTTATTCCTCTGCCTTTTGTTTATATTAGCTTGCTGAATCCCTGGATGTCCTGCGTATTCTGTGGAGCCTCAGGTGTATTCCATTCCACCTAATGAGGCCTCCTCAAAAGTATGATACACCCTCTCCTAGGGGCTTCAACATTAAAGTCTAGCTGTGCAGCAAACTAGACTATCCTTCTGAAGCTCCCTGTTCCTCAGCCTCTAAATACCCCCTACGATCCTGCCAAGCTTATCCTCCGGTAATCCTGGCAAACCCTACCAAGTATCCTATCTGCAACCCCACGAGAACCCTACCGGTACCTTCCCCTGTTCCTAGTGCCCTGCCCTGCTTCTGGATTTCACGTGTATCAGACCCCCTTGCTTTGGACTTGATTATTCTATTGCCTTCTGCTGACCAAAACCCCTGCTCTGGACTCAGGCCGCGATTATTGCCTGCTCCCTGCCATGGACTTACCCATTTTCCCTGTTTCTTTTTTCTGTGCCTTTTCATGTTGTGTCAGTTTACCTGTGTCTTATTACTTCTGTCTTGCCTCGACTGTATCATACATTTTTTGTTTATCCAGTATCCTTGTGGGCTCATTGATCCCCTGTCTTTTAGGTTCTGGTAGTATTTAGTTTTCCCTATTCCTACTCCCACTACTCTCAGTTCTCTTCTCTGTTGTCTCAGTTAGCCCTTTTCCCGTGTCTCCCCTGTTTTCTTTTCTGTTTATTGCTGTGCTCTTTGCCCTATGCTTCATTCCTGTCCCGCCTAACCTCCTCAATATATAAAATCAGTTTACTCTCTAGTCTGCTTTTTGTTTTACCCCTTTTCAAATAATAAAACTGCTGTGCCCTGCAATCTGCCTGACTTTTTAACCTTCGTCTGGGCATCTTGGACTCGCACCAGCAAAATATGCGCTCGCCCCGTGACAGTATGTAAGATCCTGAGGAAGTGCCATCTTTTCATACATGCGCACATTCAGTTGACAAATCTTCCAAGGTGGCAGCTTTGATGACGAGAGATTTTTGGTGAAGGAAAAGAAAAACAATAATATAAGACAGTGCATCACATTACTCCTTCATTTTATGAAGCATTATCATTAGCCTGAACTGACACAGACAAGATAACTAAATAAGGCCTGAAGCATCTAAGGCGTAGGGCCCTTAAATTGCCTCTGATGCCAGGATGCAGGGAGGATTTTTCTGGAAGGTTTTGCAGCGCGTGAGGAGATTAAGTGGAGTGGTGTGGGAGGAGTCGCCAGGAGGGTACTTAAGGCGCGTGTGGAGAGGCTCTGCGCGCCTTTTTCTCCTGAGGTAGAGCGGTTAAAATCCCCACTGTCCCACCCTGTTTTATTTAATTCCGGGTTGGGTTGGTTTTTTCGTTAGTATAGTAATTTTGTTGGGCTCCTTTGTCAAGGCGGGGGCTTGTAGGCAGTGCTGGCTAGGGGTTCCTTTTTAGTTAGGATAACTTTGGTCAGATGGTTGGGAGTTGGGAGGTTTTTGTAGTTGGTTGGTTGGTTTGGAGGTGTGTGGTGGTTGTGGGGAGTCCTCTTTCAGCACTGGGTTATTGTTTTAATTTTGTTATGGGAATGGTTATGTCATGGTGGTGGGTTATTGTGAGGAGTTTTAGCTGTGGCCGGTATATATAATAAATATACATATTATTCCACAGTTATGTGTTTGTGTATTTTTTGAGTATTTTTTGTCTCCCTGTGTCCGAACCGGTCATCAGTAGGCGACTTATGTGGTTTGTGCTTTATAGTAGAGGTTTATTCTCTTATAAGAACAGTGCCACCTTATGGTCATGAATAGTAAAGTAGTGTAAAAAAGTTGCGGCATTAAAAACAATGCAGATAAAAAAAAAAAAGGATATAACCGAACATACAAAAACATCCACTGCTCACCAGACATGCTGTTGAAAATTCCTCTCCACAAAAAATATAAATCTCAAGATAAAATACCTCCTAACAATATGAAATTCAGACTCAAAAACTTCTCTGCATTATATTGCACCATTATCTACTTTAAACTACTGCTTTTTTCTTGATTATTGAGCTTACATTTATGTTGCAGTTATCCATTGTTAATGCTTTTGTATTATTCTGGTCCATGAAGCATTTCTTGAAATTATTCACTGACCTCTTATACAACCCATACACGGGGTGCCAACATATGGAGCAATATTTACAGAGCAATACACGTGGTAATATTCATTAGACATGTCCTCAGGCAAACATTTCGGTTCACTTTGAATAATTCGGAATGCAAAATAATCAGAATCAACTTCTGAATTTCTGATATTTTGGTTACAGACTGATTCGGAATATTGGAAGCGCTGATATATCCTGATGTATTAAAATATAAAATTTATACAGAATGAGACAATGAAATGACACAAAGAATGACGCGCATGCACCAAAATGCTGCATATGCTCCAAGTTAGCAAAGAAAAGTGAAGTATATGCCCTCAAAATGACATACAGAAATACACATATGCTCTAATACAATGCACAGAATGATGCATAGGCAAGGCCGGATTAAAAGAGGGGCTATTGGAGCAGCAACTCCAGACCCATATTTCCTAATAGGCCCAGAGAAAAGATAACTATTCCTGCATTGCTGGGCATTTCGAACACTGTATCTCCAACTCCATAGCAGCTACAGAGTCATCTGAGGAATCACTGGAAAAGCCAAAGCACGGCCTTCCCAATGATACCAAACAAGACCATTTTTTATGTAACAAAAAAATAAAATAATAAAGATTTCTTTATTTTTACTTTTTTTCTAACAACAATATTATTAAATTTTCAATTATAAAGTGAACAATGATGCTGCACTAACTCACCATCTCATTTCCAATGTCAATAACAAGTTTGGAGGCGATGGCACAATGCGTTATTACGTATTGTTCCTTCAAAAACCTAAACTGCCGAACTTCAGGGAGGAGCAGTGGGAGGGGACTTTAGAACCCTGCGTCTCTAGTCTTTACAGATTTAGTTTATTATTTTCAGTTTTGGTTAAAATTGTGTATTTTATCAGAAAAATGCAGTGACAGGTTCCCATTTCAATTTTTTTTAAGAAGAATTGTCTATAGAATATATAACCACAAAGGTTTGGATGAGAAAATGCGAAAAAAAAATTACACGCTGTAAATGATTGAAATCAGAATGGAAATTTCCTCACACAGTAACTGCCTGGTTAGATATACCCATATCTGCACTATTAAATAGCCAAAAATATGTTTTTATTTCAATAAATTCCAAATAAAGTCACCAAATTCTTCAGCTCCAGATCCATAGAGATTTCAATCCAGCCCTGCGCATAGGGGTCACCAGAGACGTGGAACAGCGTTATCACTTTTTTGTTTACCTTTTGTAATCCAAACTAATCCAAATATTTTATTATCATCATTTATAACGCCAACAGTTTTTGCAGCGCTTTACAATAATCAAAGGAAACAAGACAAAAATAAACAAACATGGCATGGAGACAAGAGGTGTAGAGGGCCCTGCACATGGGAGTTTAAAATCCAGCGGGATTGGGTTGGAGGAAAACAAGAGGAGTTTTATTGGTTGTCAACATCAGTAGTGGCAGTGATTCATGAATTGTTCAGCCATTGGAAGTGGCATCTATCTTGAGGTTTGAGTTAGCGAGGAGATGGATAGGTCGGCATCAGTGACGTGGTATGGTAAATCTGAATAGATGGGTTTTGAGGGATTTCTTGAAGGCCTGAAGATTAGGAGAGAGATTGATAGGGCGAGGTAAATCATTCCGCAGGATCGGAGCTGCCCTTGAGAAGTCTTGGAGGCGAGAGTTGGCAGTGCAGGTGTAGACAGAGGACAGATGAGGGTCGCCCGATAACCAGAGTGATCTAGTAGGGACTTGCTTGCAGAGTAACGAAGACATTAAAGGGGGGTCGTGTTATTGAGTGATTTGAACGTGATCAACATAACGTATTTTAAACAGTAGCCTGATATATCTGATTGTATTGGTATCTGGCTGATTATAATCAGATTAATTTGGATTGATTCTGGATCTTTTTATTCGGAGAGTGATTTGGTTCAGATATCTGCAATTTGGAATTTGCACCGATCGAAACTGCCGAAAATACATCCAAATATCATTAAGGACCGAACAGAATTACACAAGTATAGAAAGAAAATATATATTTTTTTTTAAAAATCCAGTGTAATTCAAATTACACAAATTAGAGCAGACTTTTTAAGAAGTAAACTTGACACCAACTATAAGTTGTTTTAGTTTATATAAGTTGTTTTTTGTGAACAACAAAATAAATAGAAATATTGATTTTTCTGCGTATGAAAGTTAACTTAAATTTTAGACGCAGAGTATTTTTCAACCAATTTACCAAAACCGATTTATTCTACAGGTTCAGTTTCAGCTTTAAGATTATCTCTAAAATACATCAAAAGAAAAAGCCATAAATCAAATTTTAAGTGGACAATATTGGCTCAGAACATAAATAACCTTCTGAAATGGCATATGATGTTAGGTTCTAAGGCACAGTAGGTCAGTAATTGGGTCAACCTTCCATTTTTCAGCACATGTCTGCAGAATTATCTATAGAATACAACGGGCTAACAATGATAAATTATTATTGAGAATTCTGTCAGCTATCTTATCTTGGCGATTTCTAAAAAGAACATTGTTTAAATTATTATTCTGTGTCGCAACAAATACATTGTGGACGGGTTGATTTTTTTTCATCATATACATACAGTATATCGCATTTGAATTTATATTAGTGTTAATGTAAAATCAATGCAATTAAATCAATAAATTTATCCAACATGATACATTGTTATTGTATGTAACAAACAAATTGCTACTTTTATTTCATGTAACAGGCTATCGAAAATACCTGAGGCAAGGATATTCATACATCTCAAAAAAGTTCTTTTTATTTATCCTTTTACTACCAAGCACTTCTTTTAAATGAAAAAAATAAAAAAATATTAGCATAGCATTTATCACAAAGAAGCCATGAGTAGTTAAAGGGACAGGACACTACTACCAAAAAATTTAATGATTTATTAATTGTATGTTGCTGATATCTTTGTACTTTGTTTTTCTCATGTATGTTTAGTTAAGAAAATATTTTACACAATATGTGTCACTGTGTAAATCCATTTTGTGTTGTAAACTGCCCCCCACACACGCACACACAATATCTTTACAGCACTTGCTCCTCACTGTTTGGCATTAAGCATAGAATGGAGTGAATGGGTCCATAGTCATGGAAACCGACTGACATCATAGTATTATGTGAGATGTATTCAAAGGACATCAAAAGGGGATGGATTAGAAGTCTTTTAAGCTCCCTGTCTTATCTCATTCAGCTGCCACCTCTTATCCAGGAAAAACAATAGCCTGAGCAGAATTATATTAACATTCCATCCTCCACCATATTGACTGTTAAATACTGTAGAAGCTAAACTACTGCTGCAAAGTAAAACTCTCCATACGATTTTGGTAAATGTTGCATCATGGGAATAATCCAGAAAATGGAAACGGGGATAAAAACCAAACTTTATTTTTCCTTTTTACATGCAATAATTTCAAATAAAGAAATAAAAAAATAGCAGCATGTGTTTTATAAGGTGTTTATTGAAATCCACAAGGTATCTAGTTTATTTATTTATTTATAAAGTATTTTACCAGGAAGGATACATTGAGATTTCTCTTGTTTTCAAGTATGTCCTGGGTTCATGAACATTGAATTGTTACATTAGGTACAGAAATGCAAAGTAATAAAATGCCAGATATTAAAAACAAAACACAAATATACAGATTAACACAGAAAATAAATATGTAGGAAATATAGTCACTATGTTACACGTTTTCAGGTGCATTCTATATATAGTCACTATGTTACATGTTTACAGGTGCATTCTGTATTGAGGTATGTTAATAGAGATACCTCAAGTGACTTTAGACTGGGGGAATATTTGATGGCGTCTGGGAAGTTATTCCATAATTGTGGTGCTCTGTAGAAAAATGAGGATCAAGCCACTTTCTTTTTGTATTGTGGTATTGTAAGTAAGGTGCAGGTCCTGGATCGGAGGTTATAGGATGAGGGAACAGCTGGGGAAAGCAGTCTATTCAGGTAGGGAGGTAGATTCCCAGAAAAGCTCTTAAACACCAGGTTGGAAATGTGAAGGGTGCATTTTAGATTCCAGCGACGGCCAGTTTAGCTCTTTTAACATATCACAATGGTGGGTCATGTAGTTACATTGTAGCACAAAGCGACAGAATGAATTATACAATGTAGTAAGTTTATGAAGTTGTGTTTGCGGGGCAGCTGCATACACTACATCTCAGTATTACAAGATAGATTTGGTCTAACCACATACTTAGATATTTGAGAGAACTGACTGTGGTCAGCGTGCCATTTGATTTTTTCCTGACGCATAGATGGGAAGGTTGTAATTTATGTAGTTTAGGTACTGTTCCATACAGCATTGTGACAGCTTATGTTAGTGGTAACATCCTTTTAACACTCACAGGGTTACTCACAGAACCTAGTTTACAATTGTTGCAAACAATGATGAATATTGCTATTGTTGCTATGATGATAAACTTCACCGATTCTGAAAAAGGAAATTCAAACAGCACCAGGAGAAGCTTCATCATTGAAACCTGTGATGTAATGTAAATGAAGAATTAATTCAGACAGCTTTACATTTTGTGGGGAACTTTGTTCTTTCTTATTGTAGGGACGCTGTAGATTTAAATAAATAATAAGTATAATCAGTGCTTTTTTTCTGTAAAAATAGGTTGGGGTACTCTCACGCCGGGGAAAAACTGATTATATGACTATTTTCATGTCCTCGTAAACAATAGAAACATAGAAAAATGTCGACAGATAAGAACCTTTCGGCCCATCTAGTCTGCCCAATTACATGGATACTTTACCTGGATTTATCTTTTGTTTAGGATAGCCTTATGCCTATCCCACAATAGTTGTAGTTTACTTAAAGGAAGACACTATAAAAGGGAACCATATTTTTTAATACTGTGTTCCTTTAAATGAACTACAACTATTGTTGTAACTCTATGGAGGTTATCCACTAAGTGCCTCTGTTGCAAGAAAAATCTGTATTGCAGGGCTGTTAGCTGTTTTTTGGGGTTTTTTTGCAACGATGGCACTGAGTGTATAATCCCCTAGCATTTGTGAGCACCACAGCAATTAAACTCACAGTTTTGCTGAGTGAGTATGTATGAACTCCACAGCAATAAAACTCACAGTAATGCGCAGTGTGTATGAGCTCCACAGCAATGAAACTCACAGTAATGCACAGTGTGTATAAGCTCCACAGCAATAAAACTCACTACCACCTTACAGTGCCAGCTCCTCTGATCACACCGCTTGCCTGACAATCCGCAGCTCTGGCAGATGTGTGTAAACATGCTGCACCACCCTCCCCATGCTGTTCAAAGTTTCAGCGGCTGCAGAGAGAGGGGGAGCAGCCCTCCCTTGTCTCTTACTAGGGGAGGGGGTTATCAGTCCCTACATACACTCCTGACAAACGGAAACATTAAGGAGCAACATGAGCTGCCGAGCCCTTCTGATTTTCTGCCTGCCACTGCAGGAGGAGGGAGGAGCATCATGCTCTCTCCTGTTAGTTCTGGCTGGTGGTGAGGTGCCGGTACGGAGTACCCCCGTGTACCCCCTGAAAAAAAGCCCTGAGTATAATATGCTAAGATACATTGTCTGTCAAAGCACAAAATTCAATAAAATTAGGATGTGATTTATAACATTAGCAAGTGGAAATTATTTTATCATTGGAAGCACCTAATGTCCCTTCCTAAAAGAATAAAGTGATTGTTTATTACAGTCAATGCACAATCACACATAATACTTCAACTTAATTTTGTGTCATTTAATGATTCTAAAATTGTAGTTTCTTGATGTGTAAAGTATTAGGCTTTGTATGTAAGCATAAAAGTAGTGTTATTAAAAAAGTGGACATGGATATAGTTGTTTAAAATAATATCTTTGGGCTCATTGATTGCACAATATCCTCAAAAAATTATTTCTGAGGTGGTTTATTTTGGTTTTCTTTCCCATCTTTTTATATTGGATCGTCTGTACAATCTCACAATAATGGAAAAAAACGTAAATGACAAATTTCTAATAGTACAAAGCCGTTATTGTGGTTATCGTCGCAGTAAATCCTGGAAGCTATCGGTGCTCTAGAATGCTGGAAGATATGATGCATTGCACAATTGAAACATATCTATGTATGCTTATGCATATTGGTATAATAGTAATGTTGAAGTATAATTTATTATTTAGTGAGCAAAAAAAATAATATGCAATTAACTCTTTCACTACCAACCCCTTTTTGATTAAAATAAAATTAACAGGGCTGTCTGAAAGAAGCAGTAGTAAAAGTTGGACAAAGTCATTGAACCACTGGAAAACAGTAAATTGCAAGAAACAATCTAAGACAAGAATATAAAAATAAAAACTCCACCACGGAAAATGTTCCATCCATGGTTTCAGTATATGAAAGTACAGCAGTGCATGGTGGACTGCTGTGAGCTCATTCAGGAATCTAATGTATGTAACCATGAGTCTAGCCATTGGCCAAAGGTGGGAGCTCCATTTACAAACAAGATTGAACAATTAGTCTTCAAGAAATACCTTTGTTACTGCACCTTCTGTGAGTTTAGCATGCATTATAACTTTATTTAAAGGGACAATCTATGCACGCAGTCCCAGGGCCAGATTTATAACTAGGCAGAGAAGGCAGGTGTAAAATGTGCAATCATTTAGACCACTGTATCTCTGGAGCCCTGAGGGCTAGATAGACATATGAGGAATCATTGGAAAGGCCAGATTATGGCCTTTCTAGTGATTCAAAACATAACCGGGTTAGGTTTATGTAAAAATAAAATAACAAATAAAATAATATTTTTCTCTAACACAGCACTATTATTCAGTTTACGATTATAAAGTGAGCATTGCCACTGCATTAACTCACCTTCTCATTTCCCAAACTGCCAGCAAGTGTGGAGCTGATGATTTTTTGAGAAAGGATTTTACCAGGAAGGATACATTGAGATTTTTCTCGTTTTCAAGTATGTCCTGTGTGGCAAGTATGTACCGTTAGGTGTCTTGCCCAAGGACACTTACTGGAGAGGTTGCTCGCTGGGATGGAACCCATGACTCCACAGGCTCTCTCCATGCAGAGTGGTGATGTTACCTCTACTCCACCCAGCCGGCAACACATTGTTTTATCGAAAATCTAGACTTTGGCACTGCAGTGAGGAGAGACAGGGGGACTTTGGAACCTGCATCTCTGAATTGTACATTGCACAAGGTTAAGTGTACGGCTTGAAGGAGAAAAGTTTCCAGGAGAGGCTTAATGATCTTAACATGTACAACTTGGAAAAAAGACGAGACAGAGGAGATATGATAGAAACATTTAAATACGTAAAGGGAATCCACAAGGTAGAGGAAGGGAGTATATTTAAAAGGAAACAAAGTAGCAAAACAAGAGGACATAGTCTTAGATTAGAGGGGCAAACGTTTAAAAGTAACATCAGGAACCATTATTTTACTGAGAGGGTGGTGGATACATTGAACAGCCTTCCAGTTGAAGTGGTAGAGGCCAAAACAGTAATTGAATTTAAGCAGGCATGGGATAGGCATAAGGCTATGCTAAACGAAAGATAAATCCAGGTAAGGCTAGGGTCAGACGAACGCATTTTCGCGTTGTCTGTGAAAAAGTGCGTTCGAACGAATGGACGCATTTTTTCACGGAGTACGCGATAGCGGTCATACGATGCGCATTTGCATCCGTGATTTTGCACGGATCATCAATAAAACACTTTGTGCATCTGGACGTTATGTTGGCCGGACATTAGCAGTGTCTGACATCTCCAATTCACGCACACACGCCGCTAGCGGGCGCAGCGCACTCTGTACGTCAGTACTAGCAGTTTAACGTTCTCGAAAAAATGCGTTTGTTTTCCACTTGCGTTGCGCAGCCGGACTTTTGTGCGACCGTACTTCGTATATTGGCCGTCATTGCCTGGCATTTGCTGCTAGTGCGGCCGTGATTAAGTGCGCCTGCACGCGCGTTCGCACTGCGCTCGTCTGACCCTAGCCTTAAGTATCCATGTAATTGGGCAGACTAGATGGGCCGAAAGGTTCTTATCTGCCGACATTTTTCTATGTTTCTATGTTTCTATCTAGTCTGCCCAATTACATGGATACTTTACCTGGATTTATCTTTTGTTTAGGATAGCCTTATGCCTATCCCATGCCTGCTTAAATTCAAACACTGTTTTGGCCTCTACCACTTCAACTGGCAGGCTGTTCCATGTATCCACCAGACGAGATGGGCCGAAAGGTTCTTATCTGCCCACATTTTTCTATGTTTCTATGTTTCTAAGTGAGGTATCATCGGAAAGGTCAGAGTCTGGTCTTTACAGTGATACCTAACATGACCATGCAATGTGTAAAAATAAAAAGGTTAAGGCAAAATTTATTTTTTTCTCTGTTCTATGGCAGCAGCAATATATGCTTTTACATATAAAACAAACAATGCCACTGCACTAACTCAACCAAAGCAACAGATTCTGCCCCTTCATCTGATTTGAGCACAGAGAGAAACTGTTTTTCAGTTTTTAAGATGTTTTTTTTAAAAAAAATGATAACATTAATTTGTTTGCTTCAAAACAAAAATATAAAGAGTCGTTTAGTCTTTTTTTTGTTTGGGGGAGGGGTAGGGGCACTCCACATTTCTGTGCCTACAGGCTCCAGAGATGCAAATTCAGCCCTGCTCAGACCACTTTAGCTATTTATAGCTGTCCGGATGCATGGAGTGCTCCCCTTTTCCCTTCTGTCCAGTCCTAGTTTACCAATAGCGCTGTGTGAAGCGGAGGAGTTTCCTCCACCCACACAGCTTAACTCGGCAGACAATTCTTTGAATACCGCCCCTGAGACGGATCAGCTCTGAGGCTGATGATGTCAGCATTCTTTGCATGATGACATCACCCTATCTCTGAACCTTTATAGTTGCGAGCGTTCTGGAAGAAGACAAAGGAGGAATGGTGCTGCGCATGCACTTCCAGCACCAATTCACCCTTCAGCATAGGTGTTGGTGTAACTTGTTTAAAAAAATACATACATACCTACAGTCACACAGTGAGTATTTTTACTTATGTCTTCACTACCGAGATTGAGATAACTCAGGTATTCAAAGGCACCATCAGGTGTCCAATATTGAGTTATCTCGATCTGCAGCTGTGCAGGACCAAAGCTAATTTAATTAATTTGCTGCAAATGAATTTCATTTGCTTTTGGGCTGCAGATGGTGCCCTCAAGGTGCCAAAACCATCTAAAATTGGCTAATTGAATGTCGGATTATTGGACTTTCAGCAGTCGATGCAGGGAACCACGAGCTGCAGCTCTAACTGCTGTAACTCCATTTGTCCAGTAGATGACGTCTGGTTATTACAGTATGGAATACATTGGGAATATTCCCAAATATTTCTTACTGTATAATTAATTAAACAGATTTTTCAAAGAACCACTGGTTCCTGACAATGGTGTTTTGGAAAATCACTTGTTAGTGAAGGGGTTAAAGTAAAAACAATAACAAAATAATAATAACAGCAGCATATGTCCAATTATTAGAAATTGGGGGGTAGAAAGAAAGAAAGGGGGGTACATTTTTAACAGTGTGTGCTTTTAACATTATTTTTACAAATATAGTCACTTTTTTTTCATTCTACAAAAATGGATAGAGGTTTCGTCCTGTAGCCATGTGTTAGATGTATTTTAGGTATTTATTTAACAGTCTTCACACCAGAAATTTATTTTGTCACAGTTCTATGTGCTGCATCACATGTCTCTATTAAATGTTACTCGTAAGCAGTATTTTTCTTGATTTTAGCTTGCACCGTGATACACAGTATCTGAAGACGAGTTAGGTGAAATAAGATGATGATGAAGTGCCGCTCTTAATTGTTGTCAGTGTTGCATACAAATGTATGCAAACTAATAGCAGTGCCATCACTATTTTCAAGAATTCCAAAAGATTTCTCCGTAACTTCACAGCACTTAAAAACTGTTATTTACCACAATCCAATCAATTTTACACCATCTGCAGTTTATGTAGTCCTAAATATGTAAACACAATCAAATTACCATCTGTCTCAAGATTAATTCTCTGACATTTTTTAATCCGTTCCTTGATCAAAACACTATATTTTTTTAACTAAAACTGATTTGACTGCTAAGCTATAAATTAAGCTTGTTACATTTACAGACGTGTAATGAGCGAACTTACGGTTGTTTTTGTTTTTTTAAGGAAAACTTGGCAGACGTAAGTAAGCACAAGTTTTATTCTCGCCTATCACCTGAATGTCTATCATCGCATTTATTATTTTCCTCGGCGAGCCTGGTAATGCAATTTACCTCAACATTGTATCACATTTTAGGCTAGGGTCAGATGAACGCATTTTTATGTTGTCTGTGAAAAAGTGCGTTCGAACGAATGGACGCATTTTTTCCCGGAATACGTGATAGTGGTCATACTATGCGCATTTTCGTCCGTGATTTTGTACGGATCATCAATAAAACTCTTTTTGTGTCTGGACGTTATGTTGGCCGGACATTAGCAGTGTCTGACGTCTCCTAATCACGCAAACACGCCGCTAGCGGACGCAGCGCACTCTGTACGTCTGTAGCAGCGGTTTCACGTTCTCGAAAAAATGCGTTCATTTTCCACTTGCGTTGCGCAGCCGGACTTTTGTGCGACAGTACTTCGTATATTGGCCGTCATTGCCCGGCATCTGCTGCTAGTGCGGCCGTGATTAAGTGCGCCAGAACGCGCGTTCGCACTGCCTCAGTCTGACCCTAGCCTTAGCGCTAGTTTTCTAAAAACCATATGTGAAACTGTATTTACATTTTACAAAACACGATCAGTTAACACCACGGTCTGAAAGATGGTATTCCTTGCAGAATACTGTCTCGAGTCTAGAAGAATGAGTTATGTTCCGGACTGGATTGGCCATGGGGCATACCGGGCGTTTGCCTCGTAGGCTGCTACCCTCCCGGACCGGTCGACTGCTAGCCTCCCTGGCCGGTCGACATCGCCGGTCGACATCACCAGCCACCTAGCGAGGCAGCCTAGGCTGACTGAAGATTGCGGCCGGCCATCCAGCGCAACCTATGACATAATCAGAGGGAGCCCGCCAGCTGTCGGCCCCCGCTGATTAGGTCACAGGGTGCACCACATGACATCATCACATGACCTAATAGAAGGGGGCCGTCCACAGCTCCACAGTAATGTGTGGTGAGTGTGTGGGTGCCTGAAACAGACATCATCGCACCTGTCGCGATGACGCCAGTCCGCTGGCTGCGGTCCTGGAGGTGGGGCTGACATCAAAGATGTCATCAAAGATGTCAGCCGCACTGGGAGACCACAGCGATCAAATGCAAAGTCAGGACGTGCTCAGCTCACCTTCCGGCACGCTTCCTGTGCAGCGAAGTGGTTAATTTTCTGTAACAGACTTTTTTATTATTTTTTATAGTACCTTTTTTTTATTATTTCCACATATTTTCATGCATTTTTATTGTTTTAAACACCTATTAAAAAATAGCAGAGTTCCATTTTTTTTCTCTGCAGTTCAGCGGGCCGATCGGCTGTCTTCGGCAGCATTCAGCATCTCCGGCGGCTCTACGGTTGGCACTTCTGGGACCCTGTGGTGAATTTACTGCAGGGTCGGTGAATTGGAATCGCCGAATCGCACCAAAGTGCGCTGAACAAAACCACCTGTAATTGCATTTCATAGTTTATATGCAATTACTTTAAAGAAAAACAAGCAGCGTGTGTTATTATTTATTTATTTATAAAGTATTTTACCCGGAAGGATACATTGAGATTTTTCTCGTTTTCTTGTATGTCCTGGGTTCAAGAACATTGAATTGTTACAGTCGTTACAGAAATACAAATAAAATGCAAGATATTAAAAACCGACCTAAATATACAGATTAACAGAGAAAATAAATGTGTAGGAAATATACAGGGTTATTCAAAGAGATTCAAAAAGTCACCGCACGTTCGGTGACTTTTCGCTCTCTTCAATCCGGTGCAAATCAGCTTTTCCACTTCGGCCTCCCTGCAGTGTATTCAGCAAGCACCACAGGGCTGTCGAAGTGCAGGGAAAAGCTGCTGAAAACCCGCCAAAAACCTGGCGAAAACCCGGCGAATGCACGCCCCGAAAACCCACAAAAACATCTGGATTAACCCTTCGAAGATGCCGGAAAAACCCGAGCAGGAGCCGATCACATGCAGAGAAGCCTACGGAAAAAGCCGACACCGCAGACGAGTGAAGTGAATAAATTAGCAAAACAGTTTGCATGAATGATAGAAAAGAGTGAAACGCTGTTTGCAAAGAAACTACTGAGTGAAAATCTTTGAAATTTACATATGAGGTCCAATGAATGATAATAAAGAGGGCTGTTACAGAAAAAATAAGTTAAGTTAAAAAAAAAGAAAAATCTGACTTTTTAAAAGAAAAAAAAATGCTTAAAAGATCCTAAAAAATCTATAAATAAAGAGACACTTTACTGCAGAATTTTATAATGAACGGTTTATTAGATATTGAATTAAAATGGGAATATTTTTAACATTGAAG
This sequence comes from Leptobrachium leishanense, assembly GCA_009667805.1. NCBI lineage: Eukaryota > Metazoa > Chordata > Amphibia > Anura > Megophryidae > Leptobrachium > Leptobrachium leishanense. The sequence goes on from CM019065.1 coordinate 367,753,257, forward strand.
CCTATGGGATTCTCCTGAATAAACTTGCCGAATTAAACCACCGAATGTCAGGGCATTTCGGGTAGGGATGTGCGTTTCGGGTTTCGGAATTTTGGAATTTTTCACGAAATTTCCCGATTCGTGTTTTCGGATGCGGCCGATTTTCCGAAAATTTTTAGATCCGAAAATGGCAGATCCGAAAAGTTTTCCGAGCCGAAACGAAATATTTTCGGAATTTTCGAATGGACTTGAAATGTGTCAAATCGAAATTTATTTTTGCTCTATTCATGATTTCGGTTCCATTCGTGATTTCGGTTCCTTTTCGGTAATTCTGGACATCGTATATTTAACTATTATCGGTTATATCGCTGATTCTGTAAATTTTGTATTTGTAAATGCGTATTTTTGATCAACTATTTTTATTTTTCCGTTTTAAAACCTTTTGTTCTGGTTTTTATTTTTAAAGTCAGACCATTTGGGTCAGTTTAGCGTTTTTTAAATCGTTTTGTTCATTTTTTTTGTTCTTTGGCTTTCATAACATTTTAATATGATTAAATAAAGTTGTGAAATGGAAAAACAAACCAAAAATTTATTATAAAAAAATATATAAAGTATAAAAAAAGTAAACCATAGCAGTTTCCGTCAAAACAAATAGAGTTAGACACTTTGAAACGAGGAGAACAGAGGTTCCGAAAAAAAACGAAAATTTCCGAAATCTCGAAAAGTCGATACAAAAAACGAGCAAAGTGACCCGAAAACACGAAAAATGGTCGATATTCCGAAAAAAAAATTTACACGAAAAACGAGTCGAAACGAGCCGAATCGAAAAGTTTCAACATCCAAACGAGCCGAACCGAATCGAACCGAAAAAAAAATCGGTGCACAAGCCTAATTTCGGGAACCTTTCACTGCTGGTTTGTGTTCTCAGAATAGCCGAAGCAGTGCTTTTTCATGGGGATTTCACTGCCCTCGAACAGGCACCGAACAGGCACCGTGTGTGCAGGCAATTTGCCAGGATTTGGTGAATTGCCTGCTCTTTGGATAGCCAAATGGCCAAGAAAGGTAACCGAACGCTGATTTTCAGCGTTCGGTTACCTTTCTCAAGCAATTCGGATCTCTTTGAATAACCCTGATAGTCGCTATCAGGGTTATTCAAAGAGAATTGAAAAGTCACCGCACGTTCAGTGACTTTTCGTTCTCTTCAATTCGGTGCTATTTGGCGATCCCATTTCGGCAACCCGTATTCAGCAAGCACCACCGGGCCGTTGTAGTGCAGGGAAAAGCCACCACAAACCCGACGAACACTCACCGCAAAACCCAGGCGAATTCACATTGAAACCCGCAAAAACATCTGGATTAACCCCGCCGCACACGCCAGAGAAACCTGAGCAGGAACCGATCAGAGCGCAGAGTAGCCGCCGGAAAAAGCCGACACCGTGAATAAAAAAAAATTAAAAAATTGCACTGGGATTATTCCCAAATATTTCTTACTAAATAATTAATTAAAAATGATTTCATCAACAAGAAAGGGCAGGCATCATCAATCTTGCTTCAACACAGACTTCTGAAGATGGGATCACATATTTAGGCATCCGTTTAACCCCTTGTTACTCCACTCTCTATATACAGTGAATTATCTGCCCCTTTTGACATCAATTAAAAAGGATTTGGAATGCTGGGACAGATATATGATTTCATGGATAGGCAGGATAAATTCCATTAAAATGAATGTTCTTCCCCGCATTTTATGTTTTTTTCAAACTTTACCGCTAGCCATAAAAACGGAGGATTTTGCGGCAATGCAACGTTCGATAGATAATTTCATCTGGGCAGGGAAACGTAGGCGGGTGGCATGTCACATACTCTACAGACCCAAAAGATCAGGGAGCCTGGGTTTACCATCCCTTATTTCATATTAGTATGCTGTCTATGACGGAATGGGATGTTGTTCCGCCTGCGGGTGTGCTCAATCTGCGTGACCCCGCCGCTTACCGCTGGCCCGACTACCGAGTGGCGCCCACTCGGCGTCTCGTGCGGCCTGGCGTGACCCTAGGGTAGGGTTAGCGGGCGGTGGCGGGGACCCCTGCCTGAAACCAGTCCGACCACTGAGCTATGTAGCCCTCAGCGTCCCGAGCAACTGGTTTCTTGACCTGGCGGGTGTGGGACGCCTGCGGGAATCAGCCTTAACGACTGCGGAGGAAGATTCGGATCTTATGGGGAAACGTTTCGGTTCTTAAGTGGGAAACGTTTCCGATCCGGGGGCGGAGGTTTCTTCGGATCTTGAGCGGCGATGTTTCGGGTCGGGAAGGGATGAAGGGTCGGTTCGGAACTGGAGGGATTCGGATCGGTAGGGGAAAGGCGCTTCGGATCTGGCGGGACCAGGTGAAAAGACGAGTCTTACCGCTACGGTCGATGCGCGGCTCCCGGCGGGGCCGTTCAGTTCGGATCGCTGTGTTGGTTCCGATCGAATCTTCTAATGGAGCGCCGCTGCCCTGATGCTCAATGCAGGGTCAGCGCGCTCGATTCGGATCGGATGGGGCACCGTACTCTGAGGCCTCGGGGGACACTCAGATCCGAAATACGGCGGAGAATCAAGCCACACCAGACACAGCTGAATGCACTGCAGGAACTGCCTTTATTGTTTACATTACACACTTTTATTACTTCTCACAATAATTAGAATACAATGGGACTCCTTGCCCGCCCTCCCAGGACCCATTGGCCCTTAGCCTTCAGGGAGTCGCCAATTCGGACCGGATGGTCCGAATCGGCCATTTTACGATTCGAACCGGATGGTTCGAATCGGCCATTTTCCGAATCGAAATACCAACTGCGCCACAAGGATCGGAAAATGGCGGCGAGCAAGGCAAACACAGGGAAAAAATACATCACACCATAACCAACGGGGAACACTTTATTAACACCACACAATGTCACATCTAAATAAAATAACGAAAAACAAGGTGCGTGCCACCACACCCGAGTGTCCATGTCACCACTGTCACTGCACCGCCCCTGGCTGAGGGTGCTGGGCCATCCCGTGACACTCCTCCCCCTCCCCAAGGTCCGACGCACTCGGTTGGACCCCACCGGGTCGTACCGAGGTAGTCGGGGCTCCCCATTCCCCTGGTTCCCGGGCCGACTGTCGCGATAACCCATCTGCGTTACCGTTCTGCGACCCGGGCCGATATTGGATGGAAAAGTTGAAGGGTTGGAGAGCCAGGCTCCACCGCAGCAGGCGGCCGTTCTCCCCCGCCACTCGGTTGAGCCATACCAAGGGGTTGTGGTCGGTCATCACGGTGAAGGACCGACCGTAGACGTAGGGTTGGAGCTTCCGCAGGGCCCAGACCAGGGCCAGGCACTCCTTTTCCACTGCAGCGTACCCCACTTCACGTGGCAACAACTTCCGGCTAATAAACGCCACCGGATGGTCCCCCCCGTCGTCCCCCACTTGACTCAGGACAGCTCCCAGTCCGAACATGGACGCGTCTGTGTGGGACAAAAAACGTTTATTATAGTTGGGAGCTGCCAGCAGGGGAGCTTGGGTCAGGGCGGCCTTCAATTGTCGAAAGGCCTGTTCGCACTCCGGGGACCACAGGACTTGGCGGGGCAGGGATTTCTTGGTCAAGTCCGTCAGGGGTTTGGCCAGATCACTGTAGTGAGGTACGAATTTCCTGTAATACCCCGCGGTACCCAGAAAGGCCAGGACCTGAGTCTTGGTCACAGGAGTGGGCCAGTCCAAGATAGCCTCTATCTTGGCGGGCTCCGGCCGCTGTATCCCGCACCCCACCCGGTGGCCCAGATACTGCACCTCGGCCATCCCCACCTTGCACTTCTCCGGCTTTAGGGTCAGGTTGGCGTCCCTAATCCGGCCAGGACAGTCCCTACATGCTCCAGATGTTCCTCCCAGGTCTGGCTATAGATGGCTATGTCATCCAGGTACGCGCAAGCGAATCCCTGGAGGCCATCGAGGAGGCGATCGATTAACCGCTGGAAGGTAGCAGGGGCGTTCTTCATCCCGAACGGCATGACTCGAAACTGGTACAGGCCGAACGGGGTGATGAAGGCCGACTTCGGGGTCGCCTCCTCGGCAAGGGGAATCTGCCAATACCCCTTGCACAGATCCACCGTGGTCAGAAAATGACCCCCGGAGATCTGGTCTAGCAACTCGTCGACTCGGGGCATCGGGTAAGCGTCCGTAACCGTACAGTCGTTTACCCGCCGATAGTCGACGCAGAACCTGGTGGTACCGTCCTTTTTGGGCACCAGGACCACGGGCGACGCCCATGGGCTGGCCGACGGCTCTATGACCCCCAGCTCCAACATCTCCCGGATCTCAGCCCGCATAGACTCGCGGACTGCTTCCGGGATCCGGTAGGCGGGCTGTCGGAGTGGCCTCTGGCCGGGGTGTCCACCTGATGGACGGCCTTGGTCTGTATATCCTGGAAGGGCCGAGAAAACCCCCGGATAGGCGAGAAGCAGCTGCCGCGCCTGCGCCTGTTTCTCGGGCCCTAGCTCCTCCCCCAGCTGCACCTGCTCCACCCCGGAAGGCTGCTTAGCTACCCCCGGGAGTTCCTCCAGGGGAAAGGGCTCCGCCTCCTCGGCCGCCGGCGCGCATATGGCGTCCACCGACTCTGGCCGCTCATGGAAGGCCTTCAGCATATTGACGTGGAACGTCCGCTGGATTCTGGTGTCCGCGCAGCTCACAACCACATAGGTGGTATCCCCCAACTGGGTTACCACCTTGTAGGGACCTTGCCAGGCCGCCTGCAGCTTGTTCTGCCGCTGTGGTTTCAACACCAGAACCTTCTGTCCCACACAGAACGAGCGGCTGCACGCAGCGCGATCGTACCACGCCTTCTGCTGGGCCTGGGCCGTCTCCATGTTCTCCTGCACGAACCCCTGGAGGTCCGCCAAGCGCTCCCGGAGCTTCAGCACGTACTCCACCACGGGGACACCGTCCTCCTCCGGCGCCCCCTCCCACTGAGCCCTAACCAGATCCAGAGGACCGCGCACCCGGCGTCCATACAGCAGCTCAAACGGGGAGTACCCGGTGGATTCCTGCGGAACCTCCCGGTAGGCGAACAGCAAGTGGGGAAGATACTTCTCCCAATCCCTGTTCTCATGCACGAAGGCCCGGATGAGCTGCTTCAGGGTCCCATTGAACCGCTCGCACAGCCCGTTGGTCTGGGGTGATACGGGGCGCTGTGCAGCGCCTTAACGCCACAGAGACGCCAGAGCTGTTGGGTGAGCTCAGCGGTAAACTGGTACCCTGATCGGATAGGATTTCTCGGGGAAAACCCCACCCTCGTGAACACCCTGAGGAGCGCGTCCGCTACCGTGTCCGCCTGGATGTTGGCCAAGGCCACAGCCTCGGGGTACCGGGTAGCATAATCCACCACGGTAAGAATATACCTCTTACCCGTGGCACTGGGCCGTGGCAACGGCCCTACGATGTCAACCGCCACCCGGCTAAAGGGCTCCTGGATGATGGGCATGGGGTGCAGGGGCGCCCTCGGATGGTCCCCAGCCTTCCCAGCCTTCTGACAGACTGGGCAGGTGCGGCAATAATCGCGGGTGTCGTTGCTGAGGCGAGGCCAGTAAAACGCGCGCGCCAACCGGGCCGGGTCTTCGACTGGCCTAAGTGACCCGAGAGGGGAATGTCGTGGGCCAAGCGCAGAAGCTCCTGCCTGGGTCCTTGCGGCACCACCAGCTGCTTCTGCGGAATCTGCTTCTTCTTGGCCCCCTCCCTCACGGTTGTAGCGGTACAACAGCCCGTCCTCCCACTCCACCTTGTCTTTCCCCTGGCCGTCCAGGCCCTGGCCAGCCCTGTCCCGGTAGCCCTGTAATGTGGGGTCGGTTTGCGTCTGGTGGCGCAGAGTCTCCGGGGTGCACCACGGGGAAGGGAGGTCAAGCGAAGGGAACAGCATCGAGTCCCGTCGAGGGCGGGAAGGGGATAACGGACTGGGAGGGGCGGGAAGGGCCTGGGGTTCTGGCCTGTCGGGGAGGTCGAGGGGATCGGTAGGGGTTGGGGAGTCGCGGAGGTCGAGGTGGATTGGGAGGTTTGGGAGGTTTGGGAGGTTTGGGGGTTTGGGCGTTTGGGAGGTCGGGAGGGTGTGGTGGGGGTCTCACCTGGGTCCCGTTCGGAGTGCTCTGGTCGTGGCGTCGGCTCTGTTGCCTAGTGGTAACCGGGTAGCTGCATCTGTGGAATAAGCGGACACTAACTGCCCCAGGTCATTCCCCAGGAGCACCTCGGCCGGCAGGTGTCTCAGCAACCCCACCCGCACCTCTTTCTCCCCGTTCCCCCAGTCCAGATACACCCGGGCTGTCTCCAGCCGGAGCACTTTCCCTCCCGCCACCCGTACCGCTACGGTGCTCTGCATGCGGTCGCTTGGCGGGACTAAGTGAGGCGGACGAGGGTGATCGTAGCCCCGGAGTCTCGCAGCCCTCAGCGGGCCGCCCGTTGATCCACACCGCCTGGCGGTGGTGTCGGCGGTTGTCATCCGCGGCGGCTTGCACTGGGTCGGCTTCGTGCAGCTGCTCCCACCATTCTTCCGGGGCCTCCGGCCACGGAGCTCCGGCGTCGCAACAATGGGCCGCCAGCGACGGCCTGCCGGCCGGCCGGGTCAGTTCCGGGCGGTTGGGGCAATGCTGTTTGTAGTGCCCCTCCTGGTTGCACCCGTAACAGCGGACGTTAGCCATGTGGTGGGCCGGCTAGGAGCCCGTGCTGCCGGCGCCCGGACCACGGGTGGTGGAGGTGGTGGAAGTAGTGGGGCGGGTGGCATGGGACGGCTGGCCAGAGGCCGCTCCCCCCCGTCAGCTTCCGGGTGTCCGTGTACTCATCGGCCCAGGTGGCCGCTTGCTGCACCGTATAGGGCTTCTTGTCGCGCACCCACTCTCGGACAGCGGAGGGTGTGTGCTCGAAAAACTGCTCGAGCAGCAGCAGTTGAGTGATCTCGGCCACCGACTCCGCTTGGCTTCCCGAGAGCCAGGTGCGCAGGTCCCTCTGCAGCCGATGGGCCCACTCCACGTGAGTGGCGCCACTGGGCCGGCGAGAATTCCGGAATTTCATCCGGCTGGCTTCGGGGGTCACGGCATATCTACTCAGCAGCGCCTGCTTGACGTGCGAGTAGCTAGTGGCCTCGTCGTCCGGCACCGTGCGGTAGGCCTCGGCGGCCCGACCGTCAGCTTGCTCGCCAGAATCCGGATCCAGTCGGCGCGGTGCACTTCATGCACCCGACACAGGCGCTCAAAGTCCTGGAGATAGCTTTCGATCTCTTCCTCAGCTTCCCGGAACTCCTTGAACGCCTGGAACGGCACTCCGGTCCGGGCATACCGCGTCTGATGGCGAGCGGCTGCTCCGCCGGCTCCGCACTTCGGCCAGCCGCAGTTCGTGCACTCGCTCTCTCTCCCTCTCTCTCTCCTGACCGAGTTCCCGACCCAGTTTCCTCAGTTCTGCCTCCGATGGAGCCGGACCCATCATGGAGATCCGCTCCCGCATCTTCCGCAGAAAGTCGCTATCCTCGGCCTCAGCGGGGACGGCAGCCGGTACTGGGTCCGCGGGCAACTCCGCGAACGCCTCCGCCTGATCTATCTTCCTCAACTCCTCTATCAGGGTCTCCCGACTCTTGGAGCCCGGGACACCGCCCCGATTCTCCAGCATCCCGCGCAGGACGTCCCGCCTATAGGCAGAATACTTGATCATGATGAGGGTCCCCCTGGGGTCTGCAGAGAGCGATCCCACCGCTGCCACCAGTATGACGGAATGGGATGTTGTTCCGCCTGCGGTGTGCTCAATCTGCGTGACCCCGCCGCTTACCGCTGGCCCGACTACCGAGTGGCGCCCACTCGGCGTCTCGTGCGGCCTGGCGTGACCCTAGGGTAGGGTTAGCGGGCGGTGGCGGGGACCCCTGCCTGAAACCAGTCCGACCACTGAGCTATGTAGCCCTCAGCGTCCCGAGCAACTGGTTTCTTGACCTGGCGGGTGTGGACGCCTGCGGGAATCAGCCTTAACGACTGCGGAGGAAGATTCGGATCTTATGGGGAAACGTTTCGGTTCTTAAGTGGGAAACGTTTCCGATCCGGGGGCGGAGGTTTCTTCGGATCTTGAGCGGCGATGTTTCGGGTCGGGAAGGGATGAAGGGTCGGTTCGGAACTGGAGGGATTCGGATCGGTAGGGGAAAGGCGCTTCGGATCTGGCGGGACCAGGTGAAAAGACGAGTCTTACCGCTACGGTCGATGCGCGGCTCCCGGCGGGGCCGTTCAGTTCGGATCGCTGTGTTGGTTCCGATCGAATCTTCTAATGGAGCGCCGCTGCCCTGATGCTTGATGCAGGGTCAGCGCGCTCGATTCGGATCGGCTCTCCGAAGTTCCCCGATCGAATCTTCTGATGTAGCGCCGCTGCCCTGATGCTCAATGCAGGGTCAGCGCGCTCGATTCGGATCGGATGGGGCACCGTACTCTGAGGCCTCGGGGGACACTCAGATCCGAAATACGGCGGAGAATCAAGCCACACCAGACACAGCTGAATGCACTGCAGGAACTGCCTTTATTGTTTACATTACACACTTTTATTACTTCTCACAATAATTAGAATACAATGGGACTCCTTGCCCGCCCTCCAGGACCCATTGGCCCTTAGCCTTCAGGGAGTCGCCAATTCGGACCGGATGGTCCGAATCGGCCATTTTACGATTCGAACCGGATGGTTCGAATCGGCCATTTTCCGAATCGAAATACCAACTGCGCCACAAGGATCGGAAAATGGCGGCGAGCAAGGCAAACACAGGGAAAAATACATCACACCATAACCAACGGGGAACACTTTATTAACACCACACAATGTCACATCTAAATAAAATAACGAAAAACAAGGTGCGTGCCACCACACCCGAGTGTCCATGTCACCACTGTCACTGCACCGCCCCTGGCTGAGGGTGCTGGGCCATCCCGTGACACTGTCCAATTAGCACAAATTGTGGCGTGGCATCTCCCCCGGGGTTCGTGCTGATGGGTTGATTTAGAAACCTCTCTCATGCTTCCAAATGTATTACAATATTGGATATGGTCTAATAGAGAACATCGCCCCACACTCACTACAATCTGCCCGGCTATATTAAACTCCTTGCGTCTTTGGCACAAATTGGCAACAAAGTGTGATTTAACCTCCTTCCCCTCTCCAATGTCTCCTACCTTTGGTACTAAGGATTTTATGCCTGGACTTATTAGAGAACCATGTAAGTATTTACTTAATTTAGGCGTGTGCAGGCTGTATCATCTGTATCCCAAACTCTATTACAGATATCAGCTGATTCAGACCTTCCCTTTATACGAACTTTACAAATAAGATCTTATGCATCTCGTCCTCATGTTAACCCTTTCGCTGCTGAGCCTTTTCACGCCTCTGTCCGGAGCTCATTTTTACCTGTTTCGCTCTTCATGTTTAAACGCGTTTTGAAGCCTTATTTTAGTATATGACCCAGACATATTATATATCGTTCTTTCCGGCAGACTCGGCAGATTCATAATATGTCATTATTATATGTATATGTCATGTCCTGTCTGAATATTATAACAAAAAATGCAATAAAATTAGAATTTTCAATAATTGACAATGTGTGTAGTGTTTTTTTCACATTTTAACATGCGAGCAATTGCGGTTATATTTTGTATGGGGTGCGCTTGTTAAAAAAAAAAGAAACGGGGTCTCGTTACATTTTTTTTGGGGGAAAATTACGTGGTTTTTAACAAGCGCACGGCATACAAAAATCATTAGTGCAGCATCATTGTTCACATTATAATTGAAATGGGAACAATATTGCTGCATTAACAAACAAACAAAAAAACTTGTTTATTTTTTTTTATAATTTTTTAAAATATTTTTTTATTTTTAATTTTTATTTTTTTTACTAAACTTTTTACATGGTCATGTTTGGTATCATTGCAAAGGCCATGCTCTGGCCGATCCAACGATATCAAACATTAATCCCTAGCTGCCATGGATCAGGACATACTGGGTTCATTGGAACCCCCTATCTCCACCATTGCTGGCAGCTAGGGGCTAACTCCAGGACTGGTGTCATCGTGCTATGCACGATGACGCCAGTCCTCAGGGGGAGTTCCCGGAGGCTTGGCCGACATCCAAGATGTCGGCCAGCTCCGGGAGAGGATCACAAACCGGCTCTTTTTAGTGCAGAATCGTGATCCGGTTCCCCAGGGATTAATGTCAGCCACCGTTTGGAAGGGCAGGCTGTGCCCTTCCAAACGGTGCCTGCCTTAACCCTGTGGCCCCCGGCGATCGGAAGGGAGAGAGGTCCGAAGGACTTCCCCCCCTTTCAGGCGCCTCCTCCGCACACGTGGGGGGGCACCTGAATTAGATGTCATTGCGCCGCTGCAATGACATCTAATGTCCCCCCGGGGTCCCGGAGTGCCGGGCTGACATGCTAGATGTCAGTCCGCACCAGGGGGGGCAGCAAGGGATTCCGGCCGATTGCTGCCTCCTGTGCTAGGACGCGCTCAGCGCGTCCGTAGCACAGGAGGTGCACTTGGCAGGATGCGCTGAGCGCGTCCTTAGCAGCCAAGTGGTCAAGTTGGCGGCAACAGCAGAATTCTCTCACTTCGAACGTCTCTGTAGAGATGGGACCTACCCAAGAGGCCTTATATCTCTTCTATACCAACTACTTACTCCATTACTGGATTGGAAGGACATATCATACGTACGAACCTGGGAGTCTGATATCGGGGAAACTCTGGATCTAGAGGATTGGCAAAATATCTAGGATATGTCTAGCTCGATTTCTATATGTACTTCTTTACAGGTACAGGCAGTAAAGACTGTTATGTGATGGTACATCACTCCTACTCAATTATTCCATATGAATACTGCTATCCCGGATACATGTTGGGGCAAGCAGTGCCAGTCGAGAGGCTCATATTATCATATGTGGTGGACCTGCCCTTATATTATTAGTTTCTGGACTGAGATTCAAGATATTTTATTTTGTGTATTGTGTAAAACGGTACCCTTAGATACATGGACTTTTCTCTTGTCCAGATCGGTCCCCGATCTCACGTTTCATGAAAACAGACTAATGGCCAAGATTACACTTGCAGCACGAAGGGCGGTGGCTGAAACATGGAAGCAACCCAAATTGCCTTGTATCGCTAAAGTCTATATTAAGATTAGGGACATGAAAATAATGGACGGAATGACGGCACTTGTCCGCCACTCGTTGACATCTTACTATAAAACATGGGGAACTTGGCTGGACTCAGGAATGTAAAGTCTCCATGTATCTCAGTTGCAGATATGGTTTAGAGCAATGGAATATGTTTTTTTTGATTATCTTTATATTACTTCAGAGTTTTTTTATTCTCCCCCGGGCCAGGACTAATCTTTTTTTTCTTTTTTTCTCCCCCCCTTTTTTTTTCTCTTCTCTTTTTTTCTTTCTCGCTTTCCTTTCTATTATTAAAAAATGGATACTGTTTTTGAATTGATTCATATATTGGTTATACTCATAGGTTACCGATATTGTACTTTGTTATGATTGACAATTTATGATATAAGATTTATGATTGTACTACTGCAGTACCCAATAAACAAATTATAAAAAAATATATAAAAAAATTATTTCATCCTCCCCAAAAAAATACACACTGGTTCCGTACATTGTTTTTTTGTAAAATCACTTGGTAGTGAAGTGTTTAAAGGTTGTGAATAGTTCAGTAATTATATTCCAATTATAAGATTCACAAAGCTCTGTTATATAAATTGAAGCAGATTATCCCATAATAGTGTGAACCTTCCAGTACATTCTTTGTAGCCCCGACTCCTCGTTTTGGTTGATTCCCAGTACAAAGTCACGTCAAATATCTGCCGTGGAGAATATTCTCCAGGTTCTAACGTAACATTCAGAAGACAACACAAGGTTTGGACAGGATCCAAACGAGCATTCAATGGAACGTGACTTACAAAAAAATACAAATTTATAAACTGAGCTGTTTCAAAAACTAAATGTAGGTCATTTTCTTTTTTGAAGGATGAAGTAAATTCAAAAAGAAAATCTTTGTGAAAATCTCCCAGCTGGGAATGAATAATCTTTCTTCAAAGATTGCAGCAATGGTCTCAGTTCAAACAGTTCATAAAAAAAATTATGCAATTTTATTTTTCATCTTTCCAGTTATTTAAGAGTTAGAAAGCGCAGAGGATATTCGTGACAGATAATTAGGCTAGGTAAAAGGTATTGTCTTTATTGTTTAGGGAAGGATGCAGCCTTTCAGTTCCGCCAAACGCAACATTTGTATTCTAGCGGTTCAGGTTGAAATAGACTTCAAGTATTTACTGATTATACTGTTATATTCACATTCTATTTTTTATTTTTTTTTGCCTTCGTGGTAGTAAAGGACGTTACATATTACTTGCCCCTAGGATCCTCGATTAGTATATGGAAAAGAAAACCATAGAGTGACAAATTTCTCTGCAGCCACCATCCACCTCCCATATGGTTTCTGTCTTCTTCACAGTGGGTTCCCTGATATCTGAACCAAACCTATCAACGATATTTTTACACACTTTATTCACAGTCTCACATAGCAGGGAATTCATGGACTTGTTAACCCCTTCACTACCAATATCGAGATATCTCGGGTTTCAAAGGCACCATCTGGTCCCCCCGATATCTCGATATGCTGATCTGCAGCCCAAAAGAAAAGGATATGTGTTTGCAGCCAACAAAATTCTGTTTGCTTTTGGAATGCAGAAGGTTCCCCAAAGTTTTAGCCCTGTTGGCATAATGCCCAAAAAGATGACACTGTAAAATCAGCTGCTCACAGCTCTGAAATATCGGGCTTTCAGACGCTGATGCAGGGAGAAATAGAAGAAAATAGACCTTCTAGTAAAACTTCTGTAACTCAATTTGGCAGTAGATGCCGCCACCTACTGGCCAAATAGGTTATTACAGTAATAGGTATTACAGTACGATTTATTAGAAATTATTTTTCAAAAAAACCACTGGTTTCTGACAATGTTTTTTTTTAAAATCCCTTGGTAGTGAAGGGGTTAACTGCCAGGCAGGCTGCACCAAATGAAAAGGCTGCTGATTAGACACGTTTCAGAAATCGGTTCAGATCGATTTGGAAATTATACCGATTTTTGGTAATTCGACAATTTTGATTGACCCAAACTCCAAATTGATGATGTCCAAACCGATTCGCACTCCGATAACAAAAAAAATCCTAATTGTCCTGAGCCTATCTGAATATATTGATAGAGATGCAATTATAATCAGGCTTATTCTGATTCAGTTGGAATATTCCACTAAATTAACCCCTTTCCACCCCTGGACGTGCAATGCCGTCCTGGCAGTGGGAGGGCTTTGAAGACGCAGGGCGTACAGCTACACTCCGCTGTCTTCAATGGGGCCACCTTGGAGCCTCCCTGTAGCTTGCGCGCTGATGCATGGTACACATCATTGGCTACATGGGCACAGCCTGAACTCGGGTCATACCCCTGGAGCCATTGGCGCGTCCTGTGCATCGGCTGCAGGGTGGGGTGCAATCTGCACCTCGCAATGGCACCTGTAGGTGAGGCACCTGTACGCCTCACCGGCATTTAGCCACCCCCGACAAGTGGTGCCTGCCCATCATTAAGGGGTTGAAAAGATGATTTGCTTTTTCTACTGTCTGACCCGGTAACGGCATTGCCAGAAGTGACACGAGAGCTACGGGATTATGGATCTTTAGCAGGCTTCAAAATCAATGACTCAAAATCGGAAATCCTTAAGGTTGCCCTTCCACACACCACCTGCCGAACTATCCGACAACAATACCCCTTCCACTGGTGCACCTCCTCTCTCACCAACTTTGCCACGGATCTATGACCTTAACTGTAAACCCCTCTTAGAAACCTTTCGCTCAGACATGGCCTTGTGGACAAACAAATTCCTATCCTGGATAGGGAGGATAAATGTAATAAAAATGAACCTTTTACCCAGATTGCTATACCTTTTTCAGACCCTCCCCATTCTTCTCCCGTTAGCTTTTCTTACGCAAGTACAACGCCTATTCTCACAGTTTATCTGGCCCAAAGGACGCCCTCGACTTAAGTACTCAACCTTATGCAAAACCAAACTCTCTGGCGGTCTCGCACTCCCTGACACGAGACTTTATTATTACGCAACCCATCTGATGAGCATTCTCGACTGGATGTCGAGCTCACCGGATCGGAGATGGATTGATCTGGAGGAACGACAAACCGGTTTGCCACTCGAGAACCTCCCATGGCTCTGCCTGGATGGGATTCGGAGCCTTGCTACCACCTCTACCACAGTAGGTGGTACACTACTACTATGGCACAAACTTAGAGTCAAATACTCCCTCTCATCCTTTCCCTCACCTATGCTACCGCTGACACACAATCCGGACTTCCCTACACATATATTGCCATCTCTCCGTAACCGCCTCACTGATTCCTCCTGCTTAAGGGTACTCCATGTTTTGCGTGATGGCAATTTTGTGCCACTTGACAACCCTCAAAAACCCAAACTGTCCTTTGCAGACATTTTTGGTTACCACCAGATCAAATCCTTTCTGAACGCTCTTCCTGGCAATTCTTCTCTGAGCCGAGCTCTCTCTCCATTTGAATCCTTCTGTAAGCAGGCGATCTCACTGGCCCATGGCATATCTACACTCTATAAAATCTTACAGACAGTAGATTCCGATCCTCCGACCTTTATGGCCAGATGGGAACACACCTTGGAGACACCCATCCTGACGAGACCTGGACTAAAACGCTGACCTTAATACACTACGGATCCAAGATTACCCGACTACACGAATCTTCATACAAATTCATGACTTTCTGGTACCGCACACCCGCTCTTGTATCTCTTTATCATACGGCCCACTCTCCGATTTGCTGGCGCTGTTCCTCATCCCTCGGATCTTACATACATGTCTGGTGGGAATGTGCGATTATACAGAAGTACTGGAGACGGATACAGGACCTGATTGAACGGGTCACTGATCTAGTCTCTGAGTTTACACCTCAGACATTCTTGCTTTTACACATACCATATAGACATTGCTTATTTAGATTTCAGTAAGGCTTTTGATACTGTTCCGCATAGAAGGCTTATCAATAAATTGCAATCTTTGAGCTTGGATTCCAATACTGTTGAATGGATTAGGCAGTGGCTGAGTGACAGGCAACAGAGGGTTGTGGTAAATGGAGTTTATTCGGCGCAAGGTCTTGTTACCAGTGGGGTACCTCAGGGGTCAGTACTTGGACCCATTCTATTTAATATTTTTATTAGTGATATTGCAGAAGGTATTAATGGAAAAGTATGTCTTTTTGCTGATGACACAAAGATTTGCAACAGGGTTGACGTTCCTGGAGGGATCAGCCAAATGACAAATGATTTAGGTAAACTAAAAAAATGGTCGGAGCTGTGGCAATTGAGTTTTAATGTGGATAAGTGCAAGATAATGCACCTGGGACGTAAAAACCCAAGGGCTGAATATAGAATATTTGATACAGTCCTAACCTCAACATCTGAGGAAACTGGGATTTAGGGGTTATTATTTCAGAGGATCTAAGGGTAAGTAGTCAATGTAATAGAGCAGCAGGAAATGCTGGCAGAATGCTTGGTTGTGTAGGGAGAGGTATTAGCAGTAGGAAAAGGGAAGTGCTCATGCCACTGTACAGAGCACTGGTGAGACCTCACTTGGAGTACTGTGTGCAGTACTGGAGACCGTATCTCCAGAAGGATATAGACATCTTAGAGAGAGTTCAGAGAAGGGCTACTAAAATGGTGTACGGCTTGAAGGAGAAAAGTTACCAGGAAAGGCTTAATGATCTTAACATGTACAGCTTCGAAAAAAGACGAGACAGAGGAGATATGATAGAAACATTTAAATACGTAAAGGGAATCCACAAGGTAGAGGAAGGGAGTATATTTAAAAGGAAACAAAGTAGCAAAACAAGAGGACATAGTTTTAGATTAGAGGGGCAAAGGTTTAAAAGTAACATCAGGAAGCATTATTTTACTGAGAGGGCGGTGGATATATGGAACAGTCTTCCAGTTGAAGTGGTAGAGGCCAAAACAGTAATTGAATTTAAGCAAGCATGGGATAGGCATAAGGCTATCCTAAACAAAAGATAAATCCAGGTAAAGTATCCATGTAATTGGGCAGACTAGATGGGCCGAAAGGTTCTTATCTGCCGTCATTTTCTATGTTTCTTTGTTTCTATATCCAGTGAAATCATTGAAGAAATCGATCCTACTCCGCATCCTACTGATAGCTAGATCGCTTATCCCCGTTTACTGGAGATCCACCTCGGTCCCCTCCACCAAGACCTTGATTGATCGGATGGAGATGTTGAGATCCGTAGAAGAACTAGCACTCCCACCCGCGCAGGCTGCCCAGCACTTCTTGGAAGTCTGGTATCATTGGACTGCTTACTGTTCATCTGCGGTCCTTCGGACGGCTATACAAGCTGAGGAGGAGGAAGGCAACGGAACTGGACAGAATCTAGGATAACCCGTGACACCCCACCCGCCTACTTACACCTCCATTATCCTTCCAATCCAACTTTATTTTACTCCATCTCACTCATCCTTGAACCTCTCTTTTATTCTAACCCTTTATTAGTCTACTTATACCTATACCCTTCCCTTTCTCTCTTTGACCTGGGTTCCTTTTTCCTACCCTTTATGTCCCCCCAACTCCTTACCCCCTAACCTCCAACTGTCTATTGTCCTGTTTTCTTGTATATTCTAAATGTTTGCCCTGATTCATCCTGACAGCGCTGACCCCTGTGACATCACGTCATTTGTCACCTCTATACTGCGAAGGAGTCTTTTTTACTCTCACTCCCTCACCATAATTAAGCTAGAGACCTGGAGCAACGATCTTACCACCTAACTTATTGATCTATAAATTATAACTGCACTTAAGTCGAACGGAGGACACGTTGTCAGGTATTCGAGAAATACGCTATTCTATCGCTCGGACACTTGTGCCCCCTTTTATAAATATATTGCTTAACCTGTATACTATTGATGTTATGTCAACTTTATATACTACACTATTTACTGTAAGACATAATTAAGCTTATTATCGCGCTTTATACCTGTTGCCGCTCGTTATCTGTATGTCATGTTTGATGAAAATAAAAAAAAAAATTCATTTAAAAAAAAAAGATGGGAACCTTGACCCAAATTATGGAACAAGTAGAAATGTTATCCACAACATTAATCCTAATTTAACAGTAACCCTAATCCTAACAATACCTTTCACCCTAATAAAAAACAAACAGGAACTGTAACCCTAACTGTAAGTCTAACCCTAATAAAAAACATGCAGGAACTGTAACTCCAACTGTAACCCTAACCCGCACTGTAAACCTAACCCAAATTATGAAACTAGTAACTAGGAACGTTATCCACAACATAAACCCTAATTTTAACAGTAACCCTAATAGAAACTATAATCCTATCCCTAACATTAACCCGAATATTATCCCTAACCTTGAAGAAAGCGGAAACAGTAACCCTATCTCTAACTACATCACGGTCCCGAATATCAGAAAAAGCAGTGGATACTAGATTCCAAAAATTCTGAAAATGTCAACTTCTGATATTCTGAATCAGCTCGTTCATATTTTTTTATCTGAAATTTTGGGATTCCGACATATTCTGAACCAAACTGAACCACAATTTTTGGCTCTGCAAATGTCTATCACTGATATCCAATCAAGGACTGTCCTGATATCCCTCCCCCACTAACAGTAAATAGCAATGTTTTTTCATTTTTTTTTTCAGGAAGAATTTTTTCTGAATATTGTCAATGTTTTTCTTACTATTTTAGCACTATTTGACAGGCAATCGTCACCATCAGAGCTGGTCAAACAGCACTACTGCTATTTGACTGTGGTAGTGAAGGGGTTAAGCCAGGAATAAGGATGGAGGTCTTTAAAATATATATATATATATATATATATTTATACAAAATTTATTTATTTATTTATAAAGGATTTTAGCAGGAAGGATACATTGAGATTTCTCTCATTTTCAAGTATGTCCTGGGTTCAAGAACATTGAAATGTTACAGTTGTTACAGAAATACAAAGTAATACAATGCAAGATATTAAAAAAACCACAAATCTACAGATTAACACAGAAAATAAATATGTAGGAAATATAGTCATTATGTTACATGTTTACAGGTGCATTCCGTATTGAGGTATGTTAGCATCAGGAAATATATCAGGAAAGAGTCCTTGACAATAGTAGGTATAATAGATATAAGAGGAACCACTATGTAGCAGTCTTGCCTGTACGTAGCGAGTATCAGAGTCAGGAGGAATAATATATAACGCTACCTGTCTGCTGGTACCAGTGGCGTCAGGTTTGTAGTAAATCAGGTGGTAGATAGTTTCTCCGAAGAATATACCGGACGTCTTGATGTATATATATATATATATATATATATATCGATAATTAATCCGTTAGAGTAGTTGATGTCAATAGCATAGGTCATAGGCAGGCAGAGTTCGGTGCAAAGTCTTTTATCCAAGCAAAAGGACGTGGGCAGGCAGAGTTCGGTGCAAAGTCGTTATCCAAGCAAAGGTCGTAGGCCAAGGGAGTCAATCAGTATTCAAAGAAGCTCAGGGGAAAAAGGAGGTAATTAGCTCAGCGTATATATAAAATATTAGAGCGTTGACTTACCCCACGGATGTCTTCTTTATAGGGCGTCTTGTTAGGCAGCTGGGGATAGCGTCGACGCCATCCGTCTGCGCCGGCATCTTTCTAGGCCCATAAGGCCCATCGGGACCATGCGCATGCGAGGAAGGTCTGACCCAGCGACGAAGGAGGCTCCGGCCTGCGAGCCGACACGCGGCAGCACCAACGCCTCGGTATGCCGCGCAGCCACCTCTCGGGGACCCGCAGGAGGCGCCGCCACAGGGCTCATAATGCCGGTAAGGGTGGAATCCTGACATAACCCCCTCACAAGGCGACCACTCCATGGGCGATCAGGGTGAAAGGATCCGTAATCTGTGGTTTAATCAATGAGACATGGAAGACGGGATGTATTTTCAGGGAGGCCAGTAGCCGTAGGCGAACCGTCGTAGGAGAGAGGACGGTTTCTATCATGTAAGGCCCAAGAAATCGGGGGCCCAATTTCCTCGAAGGACAGTTCAATTTAATGTATCGGGTAGATAGCCACACTCGGTTTCCTTCTTTGTATAACGGAGCAGGGGTTCTTTTACGATCAGCATATGTTTTATATCTCCATTGGGCTCTCTGTAACATTCTTTTAACCTTTTCCGTTATTCTGGTGATGGATTGCAATCTATCATTTACTGCAGGACAGGGGGTATAGAGTGAAGAACCTGGTAACATTGAGGGGTGTCTTCCTGTATTGACAAAGAAAGGGGTCATAGATGTAGATTTATGAATCTGGTTATTGTAAACGAATTCGGCTATGGGTAGTAGATCATTCCAGTCGGATTGTAGGTAGGTCACGATGCAACGGAGGTATTGTTCTAAGGTAGCATTCGTGCGTTCAGTCTGTCCATTTGCCTGGGGGTGGTAGGCGGTAGATAAGGACCGTTTCATGTGTAGACCTTTACAGAATTCCAACCAAAACTTAGCAGTAAATTGGGTACCTCTATCCATTACTACGTTTTCGGGTAGACCATGTAGACGGAAGATTTCCTTGATGAAGATCGTAGCGGTGTCTTTAGCGGAAGGGATTGTCTTAGTGGCTATGAAATGACTCATCTTGGAGAAACGATCTACTACCACTAGTATGGTAGTATATCCGTTAGATGGTGGGAGGTCTACTATAAAGTCCATAGAGATATCTCGCCAAGGGGCTTCTGGTATCTTAAGTGGTTGTAGTAGACCTTGCGGTTTTCTTTTATCATCTTTGGATCTTATACATACTGTACAGTGAGTGATGTACTCTTTAATATCTCTTGACATTCCAGGCCACCAGAATAAACGTTCTATACTTTCCTTTGTTTTGTATATTCCGGCGTGACCTCCTAGGGGTGAATCGTGGAAATGGTTTAGTATACTATTCTTCGCTTCAGGGGGAACAAATATCTTCTCTCCTTTGTAGAACACTCCTTTTTCTAGTTTCAATGGAGCCGTCTTGTCATTTATCTTAGAATATTTTCTGATAGTGTCCCACAATGGTAATGTCGCATTAAGAAAACAATTCCTCGGTAATACGTAAGATACTTCTGATCTCTGTCTAGATTCTATACTCCTGGATAGAGCGTCAGCTTTGCCGTTCTTTTTTCCTGGTCTATACGTTATATTAAAGATAAATCTAGAAAAGAAGAGAGCCCACCTGGCTTGTCTAGGCTTCAGCCTCTTTGCTTGTCTTAGATATTCTAAATTCTTATGATCGGTATATATTGTTATGGGATGTATTGTACCTTCAAGGGGATGACGCCATTCTTCAAGTGCAGATTTTATTGCGAGAAGTTCTTTATCCCCGACGACATAATTAATTTCAGCTGGAGATAAGGTTCTTGAGTAGAAAGCAATAGGGTGTAAGCTTTGATTTTCTCCTTGAACTTGCGACAGTATGGCGTCGATGGCGGTATCTGATGCATCAGTTTCGAGGACGAAGGGCTTCATCGTATCCGGCATGCTTAGTATAGGAGCTGTAGAGAATAAACGTTTTAAGTAACAAAAGGCGTCATTAGCGGCTACTGACCATTTGAATGGTATGGATTGTTTGGTTTAGGTATGTCAATGGTTTGATGATCCTGGAAAAGTTTTTGATGAATTTCCTATAAAAATTACAAAAACCAATAAAACATTGTATCCCTTTTTTATTCGCAGGAATGGGCCAAGATCGTATTGCTTTGATTTTGGAGGGATCCATCATTATGTTATTAGGTTTTATCACAAATCCGAGAAACTCTAAGGTGGTCACATTAAACAGACATTTTTCAAGCTTGGCATACAATCTGTGTTGTCTTAATCATAATAAAACATTTCTTACATGTTGTGTATGATCTTCTTGACTATCGGAGTATATCAATATATCATCTAGGTATACTATCACGTACTGATCTAAGATACTTTTTAGGATATCGTTCAGAAAGTATTGGAAGGTTGCGGGTGCATTACAGAGCCCATAGGGCATGACTAAGTACTCATAGTGTCTGTACCTCGACCTGAAGGCAGTCTTCCATTCGTCCCCTTTTTTGATTCTCACCAGGTTGTATGCTCTGCATAAATCCAATTTTGTAAATATCTTAGCTGTCTTCAGTCTATCCATTAACTCGGTTATGAGCGGTAGCAGATATTTGTTTTTGATCGTTATCACGTTCATTGCTCTGTAATCGATACAGGGGCGTAGTCCTCCGTCCTTCTTTCCTACAAAAAAGATCGCTGCCCCAGCGGGAGAGGTTAAGGGTCTTATAAAACCTTTAGTTAGGTTTTCATCTATGTATTCTTTTAAAACTTTTAATTCAGGTTCAGATAAGGGATATACTCTGCCGAAAGGAATCATGGCACGAGGAAAAATATCGATCGGACAATCATAGGAGCGATGAGGGGGGAGTATATCAGCTCCCTTTTTCTCGAATATATCATGAAAGTCCGAATATACCTTTGGTAATATAGGTATCGTACTATTGTTGAGTATAAATTTCTGTGGACGTATACATTTGGTTACACAATGTGCAGAAGTGAAGGTTAGCGTAGCTTCGATCCAGTCTATATTGGGATTATGTAGTCGTAACCAATCAATACCGAGAATCACAGGAAAGAGTGGGGTTTTGACTATATCAAATATTATCTCTTCATGTGTCGTACTCCCATGTTCATGGTAATGATTTCTGTCTCTTGTGTCACGAGTCCTGAACTAATGAGAGTACCGTCCAATAGTGAGACAGAAAAGGGGTAGCGTTTCTTCCTATACGGAATTTTTAATTTTTGTATCAGTGATGCATCAATAAAATTCTGACTAGCTCCTGAATCAATCAACGCAGTCAGGTCCACCGTGTGATCCCGCCACTGTAATGACATGTTAATAGTGAGATGTTCACCAGATGTACCAAGTACACAGCAATTTGTAAAGCATTTCACAGGATTCATGGGCTTACCGGTTATATTCCGAGGTTTCAGTCTGCATTCACGGAGTTGATGGCCGGCTCTCCCGCAATACATGCAGAGACCCAAGGTCTAGAAGGTCTGACCCAGCGACGAAGGAGGCTCCGGCCTGCGCGCCGACACACGGCAGCGCCAACGCCTCTGTATGTCGCGCAGCCACCTCTCGGGGACCTGCAGGAGGCGCTGCCACAGGGCTCATAACGCTGGTAAGGGTGGAATCCTGACAGTTTGTAAGGAGCTCTTAAGTGACTTTAGACTGGGGGAAGATTTGACGGCGTCTGGGAGGTTATTCCATAACTGCGGTGCTCTGTAGGAAAATGAGGATCGAGCCACTTTCTTTTTGCATTGTGGTATTGCAAGTAAGGTGCAGGTCCTGAATCGGAGGTTATAGGATGAGGGAACTGCTGAAGGAAGCAGTCTATTCAGGTAGGGTGGCAGCTTCCCAGAAAAGCTCTTAAACACCAGGTTGGAAAGGTGAAGGGTGCGTTTAGAGTCCAGCGACGGCCAGTTTAGCTCTTTTAACATGTCGCAGTGGTGGGTCATGTAGTTACATTGTAGTGCAAAGCGGCAGCATGAGTTATACAATGTGGTAAGTTTCTGAAGGTGTGTTTGCGGGGCAGTTGCATACACTACATCTCCGTATTCAATAGCCGGCATAAGCATTTGTTGTTCAATCTGCTTTCTTACCGCGGGGCTCAGGCAGGATTTGTTTCTGTACAGGGCACCTAGTTTGGGGTAAATTTTAGATGAGAGTTTTTGATGTGGGGGCCAAAGGATAGATTTGGGTCTAACCACATACCTAGATATTTGAGAGAAGTGACTGTGGTCAGCGTGCCATTTGATCTTGTCCCAATACATAGATGGGGATTTTGCAATTTGTGTAGTTTAGGTGCTGTTCCAAAGAGCATCGTTACAGTTTTGTCAGTATTTTAAAAAAAGTTTGTTATCTTTGATCCACTTTTCTACCTCTGTGAATTGTTCTTGCAGCACGGCCTCCAGTTGTGGTAGAGTTGGTTTGCTGGTATAGATTACGGCAGGGCTCAAAATTTCAAGTACCAAGCTACTAGCCAGGCCTTAAGAGTTACTCGCCACTAGTTGCCCCACCTAGCCCCTTATCCTGCCCTGCCTCTGCATTCCTACTCGCCCTCATGTAATTTCCACTCGCCAAAGGCGAGCAGGCGAGTGGAAATTTTGAGGCCTGGATTACGGTGTTGTCTGCATACATGTGTGCAGTTGAGGCTTTGCAGATGTTAGGCAGATCATTTATGAATATTGTAAATAGCAGGGGGCCGAGTATTGAGCCTTGGGGTACACCGCAAGTGACTGGGACTTGGTGGTTTACATTTCAATCACATTTCAGTGACATTACATTTAATTTGCAAACAGGGTATAAAATATAATCCAATCAAAAGTAAACAGTTTTTAAATATTTATGAATTCTGCTAAAACTATGTAAGAAAAGGCAATTAAAAATCATGAAATAACTTGGAAATCTTGTTTAACGTCTGAACCACATGCTAATTTCTCTCCGTAATATGCAGTATAATTTCAGGGTAGGAAATAACAGGCTTTTCTCTATGGGAAGATTCCGTAAGGATAGCGCGAAATAAACACTGGGTCAAATTGTTCTAGAAAATAATAATTGTATGAAATGTTTTATGTTACAAGACAAACATAACGCCAGCTTTGAAACGTATTCCAGTGATATAAAATTTTGATCTGCTGGCAAAACTAATTGGTTCTATAATGCAGTTCAATTAAAGCACATCTGGTTATTAAAAGACACGATATCCTGGGAGAAATCAGGTCATATTCCATCGGATAACACAGATTGAAACCTCACAGCTGCATTTGATTTCGCTTTAATATGAGTGTCTCCCTTTCTAGTAACGAGATGAGAAAAAAGTTAATGATGTCTCGCCAATAAAAATGGATGAAGTTTGGCATTTTTTTATATTTATATAGATGTGAAATGGGTATTAAAATTATTGCCGGGACAGACATAAAACAAAACAATTAAAGTCAAAGCATTAGAACAGTGATACAACATTTCTCTAAGGGTGGATCGACGACTGGTGCCAGTCAGGATGTATCTTTATGTAGTATCTATATTGGAGGTGCTGTAGAAAGGTGTGATAATTTCTCCTTTAATAGGAAAAAATATAGCCATTAGAAAGACATTTTGATTTAAGTTTCAGTGTTAAATCTTTCACGGGATTGTAATATATATATATATATATATATATATATATATTATATATATATATATATATATAACAAAACAAAACCATGGAGAGAGCACTCCAGACAAACACATTCAAAAACCTGCAACAACCAGGTTCTATTTAACCTTGATCTGCGGGAGCTCCATGAAGGGGACCTGTTCCTCAGTAAGTGAGTTTATCCCATGATGGGCAGTCATTAGGTTTGCAGAGTAGGACCTGCCAGAGGGTGGATTACATTGACGCTGTTGGCAGGCTTAAGAAATTCACGGCCGTTCATTGCGAACTAAATTTCCACCATTTTATTCAGCAAAGCTCAGAGTTATGAAATTTTCACCATGTGGTAAAAGCTGGTATTATGTACTCATGCATGGAGCTGTTGTTGCAGGTTTTTGAATGTGTTTGTCTGGAGTGCTCTCTCCATGTTTTTGTTTTGTATTTTATTTTGAGACGCACCCGCACTGAAACGCTTAGTTAAGGCTGAGTGCTACCCCCCCATGTATTTTTCATATGAATTTCTTGGGTATGCACCCCTCCCTGCCACAGGTACTCCTCCTCCAGGTTCTATTTAACCTTGATCTCCGAGCTCCATGAAGGGGACCTGTTCCTCAGTAAGTGAGTTTATCCCATTATGGGCAGTCATTAGGTTTGCAGAGTAGGACCTGCCAGAGGGTGGATTACATTGACGCTGTTGTCAGGCTTAAGCAATTCACGGCCGTTCATTGCGAACCATATTTCCACCATTTTATTCAGCAAAGCTCAAAGTTATGAAATTTTCACCAAGTGGTAAAAGCTGGTATTATGTACCCATGCATGGAGCTGTTGTTGCAGGTTTTTGAATGTGTTTGTCTGGAGTGCTCTCTCCATGGTTTTGCTCTGTATTTTATTTTGAGACGCACCCGCACTGAAATGCTTAGTTAAGGCTGAGTGCAACCCCTCCATGTGTTTTTTATATATATATATTAGTGCTTACAAGGGTTGTGGTGGAGGATAAAAAGTGAGATAGTCATAGTGTGGCATAGCATTGATTTTAGGGTTCTGTGTAATAACAGACCCAGGATGCATAAAAGTGAGACAGATGTCATTTGCATATCCTACCCAGAATTCCTTGCTGCATATGGGGAATGTGGCGCAGGAGCTCTGGGATGCAATTCTTTGAATTGCTGTGATGTGCAAGTGGCTTCTGCAATAATAAACACTATATATATATATATATGAGATCCAAGATTCCGGACGCACACGGAGACTTATTATAAAGATATAAAATCTCAACTTTATTGTTGCGACAAGTCGCTACAATAAAGTTGAGATTTTATACTTTTATAAGAAGCCTCCGTGTGCGTCCGGAATCTTGGATCTCTATCTATCAATTTGCAGTCGGATTGTATTCACCGGAGCAAGCATAGTGGTATGTGGAGTGCGGGGTCTCTTGATTTTTTATATATATATATACCAAACAAAGAAGAGAACACACCAACCCATACATTTAAAGATTTTAACAGATTTTAATCCTTTAAAGATTCTAATAACTCTTAACAACTCTTAACCTATCTGGTCTCCACATGCACCAATCAGTGGCCTTCTTACAGTTGGCGTAGGGTCCCTCTTATGCCAGCAACCCTATGCACTAAGGAAAATTGTGTAACATTGCGTCCATGTCCTCATGGCTGGGCTGATCCTGTCCTTCAAGCCTAGTATGCCACTAGATATCAACCCGTAACGCGCTGTATCCCTACTGAAAAAATTTGCAATTTTACACTAAAAAAATTAAACAAAACACGTGTTTTACATTAAAAAATCCATTTTCCTATAAAAACATTTTACTGTAAAACAATCTGTTTTGCAAAAAAATATAGCTCACAATATCCGTACAGTGAAAACCGCAATTTTGCATTATAATCATTTGCAATGTGTCTGCTGTAAAATACACTATTTTATTTATAACCTGCACCTCACAATATGTCTACTCTAAAATACACTATATTACTTTAAATACATAACTTGTGTCATCCTGCACCATCCCAGGGCACCATAGCACGTTAATCTAGGGCAATTATATCACAAACAGTCTCTTTAACAGGTGATATCTTCCAGGCTTTGTTGGAGTATCAGCAGCAAAGAAAACACAATACAAAACAAAATCCTTGTTCACCTGAGCACTAACTTACTGATCATCCCTCTCTATACCAGGGACTCTATATAACATTTAAACCAACCTTTGGTTTAAGATCCTGCAGAGCAGACTCTCCCACCTCAGTTATAGCACCATCTTGTCTGTGTCTCAATATTCCCTTCCCCCTCTCTCTTGAGCTATTTATCCCCATAATTGCTAGGTGAGAGACACCTGTAGCAAGAACCAAACAAAAAACATTCCCTCCTGGGGTTAATGTCTTCATCTTAAATCAAATATGCAGGGTAACATACACCACCAGATCCATACTATGTCACACTCGCAAAAGCCCATACTGTAACAGTTACATTGCACATTATATCTCGCATAATATCCTTCCTGGTAAAATACTTTGCAAAGAAATGAATAAATAAATGTTACAGTAAAGTCTGCATTTTATGTTATAACCAGCATTAAACAGTAAACCCACATTTTTGCTTCAAACACGCAACTCGTATCCGTGTGCTCATTTACACTCGGACTTGAATTAGTGGTCGCTGTGGTGTTTACTAATGAGGGATGGCCAATGTAACCATATTTTTCCCTTGAAATCGTGCATGCATTTGTTGCACGGGTTTCCTAGCTATCTTGTGGAACGTTTTGGACTTTTGGCCTGCTGTTCACGTTAACTCGTATCCGTGCACTCATTTACACTCGGACTTGAATTAGTGGTTGCTGCATTTATGTGTAGGGATCAGTGTTCACTTCGGATCTATTCGGAGTTCGAATCGAACATCGGCAGTTCGAAAGTTCGCGAACTTCAAACTTTTTGGGACGTTCACCAAAAGTTCCAAAAGTATAAAAAAGGCTTAACAAAATACTTAAAAAAATCTAGAAATAAAGAGACTCTTTACTGCAGAATATTATAAGCAATGGTTTATTAGATATTGAATTAGAACGGGAATATTTTTAACATTGAAGCCTATGGGATAAAACTTTCTTGTTACTAAAACATCAGGCAGACACGGCCCTCTAATCAGGCACTGTAGAGGGCAGCCTGCCGGGGCCTCCCAAGGATCCCCTTGAGGAGCATGCGGTCGCCGGATGATAGAGCTGCGACTGTGCTGGCTAGCCGCCCGGGTGCATGTGGCAGAGACAGGTGGCGCAGGGAGGGAGCCACAGCACCTGTGGCCACGGCAGACCCCCCACAACCAGGATCCAGGGAGCCCCCACTGACCACCAGGCTAAGGTAAGGTGACACATTTCTAAAAAAAAAAAAATCCGAGGACATTTTTAAAGGTCCCCGGGAACATAAAATAAAACTTTTTTTCTTTCTCTACCTTTCTGAATGTATTTAATTATATATATTAGATACATTCAGCCAGGTAGAGGGGGTGGCATGTGGGCTGTGCATGGTCTCAGGCAGTGGTTTGTTTTTTTTGTGTGTATATTTTTAGCAAATTTATAGGGGAAGGTAAGGCAGGTATGATATACTGTATATACAGAGATAAGATATATATCTATATTCTTACAAATATATATATCCAGACTTGTATTACACACACATTTTGGCAACTAATTGCCCCCCCCATTAGGCTGATCCCTCCAGAAGAAATGTTGAACCCGATATATGTATTCTCCGCTCTGTCAGGTTCAACATTTCTTCCGGAGGGATCAGCCAAATTGGAGGGGGCGCATTTAGTTGAGATTGTCCACATGCCACCCCCCCATGTGCGTATGTGTATATATGGTCTGAGGTCTGTGGGTGGGTGTATATATATATCTGCGTGTTGATATATGTGTATATAGGTCTGCGTGTTGATATATACATATATGTCTATGTGTAGTATCAATGCATCCCTACTCTATACATAGCGCTCCGTGTCCCTATAAGATATATATGATCAGGTGTTACCTTTTTTTTATATTTTTATACTATTCCTATTAAAATAACAGTAATTTTTGATGTGTTTTATTCAGTAGAAACTTTTTTTGCCTATATAACATGTGCTTTGTGAAAATAAATGGTTTTGTGTTCACATTTTAATTTAGTTAGTGGATTCCTGTCCATTGCGGTGGGAAGCAAACGTAATGCAGTGTAGACACGCTGCGAGGCAGAGCGGAGTGAAGTCAAGCCTGCAAAATGTTTGCTTCTCTTCGCATCGCTACACTGTGCATCGCTACACGCTCAGTGTGGCTCAGCCTTTGTTCCCGCATCGCTAACTTACCGAATCAGTTTGTATACTTGTTGCTGACCCTGCTTGTTCTGAGGACCCGATCTGTTGCCGACTTTGCCTGCCATTTGACTATTCTCTCTGTGTATTCTCTGCCTGTTCTGTTTGCTTCCTGTTGCTACTGGTGTGCGCCTATTCTCACCATATACAGTAGCGCAGTACAAGTGCCTAAACATTGCTGACCTGGTTTTGTTATAGCTGCTGATGTAACTGAATAGATCGGGGATCTCTTCTGCATTACCAAAACCTCCACCATTGCACTCTTCCACAATACCACAGAGGGGTTACGGTGTGAAGGCACTTGCTGCCACCAAAGGCACAATATTTGGGTGCACTGTCACTGACGCCTAAACCAGATTCATATAATCTTAATATTGGACCGCAGGGTCCACCGCTGCACTCTTCCACAATACCACAGAGGGGTTACGGTGTGAAGGCACTTGCTGCCACCAAAGGCACAATATTTGGGTGCACTGCCACTGACGCCTATACCAGATTCATATCATTTTAATATTGGAACACAGGGTCCAATCCCGGCACTCTTCCACAATACCACAGAGGGGTTACGGTGTGAAGGCACTTGCTGCCACCAAAGGCACAATATTTGGGTGCATTGACACCTGTACCAGATTCATATCACTTTAATATTTGACCGCAGGGTCCAACCCTGCACTCTTCCACAATACCACAGAGGGGTTACGGTGTGACGGCACTGTTGCCGACACTAAAGGCCCAATTTTAAAGCACCTATTGTTACTTTCATCCAAAGCCTGCATAACTTTCACCATAATTTAGCCAAAAAAAACCAATAAACTTGTTCTGCGTGTCCTAAAACGTCTCCTCTTTTCATACAGGCTGCCGCCCCAAGCAGTTGTTTATGAATAGATTAAAGGAAAACCATTTACCGTCATTTGAAATGTCATTTCACGGGCAGATTGTGGGGGCCTCCTAGGCACGATATTTGAAGGAATTTTTCGTTTTATTCTTAACCTTTATTTCATGGAAAACTCACTGTTCTTTTCAAAACGTTTTTTTTTTACTTTTTGGCCTTGTTTCCTGTCCCCCAGGGCACTACCCGGACCCCCCTAAACCTTTTATGGCAAATATCTTGCATATATGCCCTCTTGGAGGGCACTCTAAAAATTGAACGTTCGAGTCCCATTGACTTGCATTGAGTTCGAATCGTGTTCGCGTTCGAACCCGAACTTTTGAAATTGTTCAAGTTCGAATGCGAACCGAACACGCGGGGTGTTCAGCTCATCACTACTGATGAGGCGTTTACTAACGGTCAATGTAACCATTTTTTCCCCTTGAAATCGTGCATGCATTTGTTGCATGGGTTTCCTAGCTATCTCTTGGAACATTTTGGACTTTTGGCCTGCTGCTCACGTAACTCGTATCTATGCACTCATTTACACTCGGACTTGAATTAGTGGTTGCTGTGCTTATGTGGCGTTTACTAATGAGGGATGGTCAATGTAACCATTTTTTTCCCCTTATAATCGTGCAAGCATTTGTTGCACGGGTTTCCAAGCTATCTCGTGGAAGGTTTTGGACTTTCGGCTGGCTGCTTTTTATGCATTCCTGCCCTCTAGGGAGAAACCCACTCTTTCTGCTTTCGCGCGGCATAGTCATGTTTTTGCTGTGTTGGCTTGCAAAGCAATCATTCCCTATCACAAACTTTATTACATCCCGCCCATGAAATCAAACAAATGAAGACATGAATAATCAAGTAGAAATGAAACATATTATATTTTTCATTTATTATATAGTAGTTCATTATTTATGTATATTAGAAACATAGAAAAATGTCGGCAGATAAGAATCTTTCGGCCCATCTAGTCTGCCCAATTACATGGATACTTTACCTGGATTTATCTTTTGTTTAAGGATAGCCTTATGCCTATCCCATGCTTGCTTAAATTCAATTACTGTTTTGGCCTCTACCACTTCTACTGGAAGACTGTTCCATGTATCCACCACCCTCTCAGTAAAATAATGCTTCCTGATGTTACTTTTAAACCTTTGCCCCTCTAATCTAAGACTATGTCCTCTTGTTTTGCTACTTTGTTTCTGTTTAAATATACTCCCTTCCTCTACCTTGTGGATTCCCTTTACATATTTAAATGTTTCTATCATATCTCCTCTGTCTCTTTTTTCCAAGCTGTACATGTTAAGATCATTAAGCCTTTCCTGGTAACTTTTCTCCTTCAAGCCGTACACCATTTAAGTAGCCCTTCTCTGAACTCTCTCTAAGATGTCTATATCCTTCTGGAGATACGGTCTCCAGTACTGCACACAGTACTCCAAGTGAG
The DNA here is from genome assembly GCA_009667805.1 of Leptobrachium leishanense. NCBI lineage: Eukaryota > Metazoa > Chordata > Amphibia > Anura > Megophryidae > Leptobrachium > Leptobrachium leishanense. The sequence continues at coordinate 367,784,256 of CM019065.1, forward strand.
GTCTCGCCAGTGCTCTGTACAGTGGCATGAGCACTTCCCTTTTCCTACTGCTAATACCTCTCCCTACACAACCAAGCATTCTGCTAGCATTTCCTGCTGCTATATTACATTGACTACTTACCCTTAGATCCTCTGAAATAATAACCCCTAAATCCCTTTCCTCAGATGTTGAGGTTAGGACTGTATCAAATATTCTATATTCAGCCCTTGGGTTTTTACGCCCCAGGTGCATTATCTTGCACTTATGCACATTAAAACTCAATTGCCACAGCTCCGACCATTTTTTTAGTGTACCTAAATCATTTGTCATTTGGCTGATCCCTCCAGGAACGTCAACCCTGTTGCAAATCTTTGTGTCATCAGCAAAAAGACATACTTTTCCATTAATACCTTCTGCAATATCACTAATAAAAATATTAAAGAGAATGGGTCCAAGTACTGACCCCTGAGGTACCCCACTGGTAACAAGACCTTGCGCCGAATAAACTCCATTTACCACAACCCTCTGTTGCCTGTCACTCAGCCACTGCCTAATCCATTCAACAATATTGGAATCCAAGCTCAAAGATTGCAATTTATTGATAAGCCTTCTATGCGGAACAGTATCAAAAGCCTTACTGAAATCTAAATAAGCAATGTCTACTGCACCACCTGTGTCTATTATTTTTGTTACCCAATCAAAAAAATCAATAAGATTAGTTTGGCATGATCTCCCTCAGGTAAACCCATGTTGTTTCTGATCCTGTAATCTATGTGTTTTTAGATGTTCAACAATCCTTTCCTTTAACATGGTTTCCATTAATTTCCCCACTACTGACGTAAGACTAACTGGCCTATAGTTCCCCGATTCCTCCCTACTACCCTTCTTGTAATGGGCACAACATTTGCTAATTTCCAGTCTTCTGGGATGACTCCCGTTAGCAAGGATTGGTTAAATAAATCTGTTAACGGTTTTGCTATTACATCACTGAGCTCTTTTAATAATTTAGGGTGGATCCCATCAGGCCCCATTGACTTATTTGTCTTTAGTTTAGACAGCTGCTGTAGAACCTCCTCCTCTGTAAACTGATATGTAAATGTCTCGTTAGTGTTTCCTCCTAACTGAGGTCCCTTTCCTTCCCTTTCTTCTGCAAAGACTGAACAAAAATATTCATTGAGGCAGTCAGCGAGACTTTTATCCTCTTCTACATACCTTCCTTTGTTTTTAATCTAACTAATTCTTGTTTTACTTTTCTTTTCTCGTTTATGTATCTAAAAAATGTTTTGTCCCCCTTTTTTACTGACTGAGCTATTTTCTTTTCTGCGTGTGCTTTGAAAGCTCTTATAAATTGCTTTGCCATTGCTTTGCCTCTTTCTGCCTAATCTTATAGGTTTGCCTATCTTCTTCACTCTGAGTTTTTTTATAATTATTGAATGCTGTCTTTTTGTTCTTCATTATTTTGGCCACTTCTGCAGAGTACCACAGTGGTTTCTTCCCTTTTTTGTTTTTGCTAACAAGCTGAATGCAATTGCCTGTGGCCTTCAATAATGCTTCCTTTAAATAATCCCATCTCTCCTGGACTCCCTTTAAACTCCTCCAGTCTGATAATGACTCATTCACACAAAATCTCATTTTCGAAAAATCTATTTTTATGTATATGTATTATAAATTCACACTTTGTTATTATCATTTTTATAGGTTTTACAGTAGTTTTGTTTACATTACTGACATGAAAATGACAGGAAAATATGATTTTTATTAAAGCCACTTCTTTTTGCAAACCATAATCCCATATATATGACAACGACACATTGAAAGGAATTGTTAATTCTCAGTGTCAGTACGCTTGTGTCAGTATGATAGTTTACAACATGACATTATCCAGTCAGAACCTCCAGAAGATCCTATTCTATTCTGCTCATTCTATATTAAACACTTTTTATTCTTCCTACTTATCTGACAAGCCTGACTGTATACAGCAGCATTAAAACGCCATAACTACAGTATCATTTGTATTAGAGACGTAACATTAGCTTTGGAAACACAATAAAGACATTATTATGATCTATGTGGCAAGGTAATAATATTAGAGACATTGACATATTTAATTAAAAAAATGGTTTTGCGAATGTATTGATCTCGGACAACTCTACAGGAGTCTACTCTGTTTCCTGTGTGTCAGACTTGGGTTTCTTATCATATTCTGATAAATGACAAAGCCTTTTTCCTGTAACAGTCTGCTATACTATTCCAGGGTTTTGTTATCATGACAGATTTATCTCATATTGTATATACATCTGATATTGTATATAAAAATTTTTATGTACACTACAATATAATGGTTAATTATACGGTTAAATTAATTATGGTTCGTCTATTCACAGAACGCTGAACTGCACCGAAGTGTCAGTGAAATGTCCAGATTTTCTGTGATTCAGTTCGACAGGTTTAACCAGGCGAATCCCATAGGATTCAATTTAAAAAAATAATATAATTTCTTATTTTTGAAAAGGGTATTCTTTTAATTTTCAGCGAAAGTCTTGGGGGGGGTTATACAGAGAGCACCGAAATGTCGCCGACATTTTGGTGCTCTCTCGTTCCCTTCACTTCCTTGCACTTCGGGGAATCAAGGTTTCCCACCCTGTGGTGAATTCAGCATTCACCGCAGGGTCCCCAGAGTGCAGGGAAAACCTGCCGAAAACCCGCCACAATCCCACCGAATGCCTGCTGAAAACCTGGCAGAACGCCGCAAAAAACACGCTGGAAAAAGTCAACGAGCCGCCGATCACAGCACAGACCAGTCGCCAGAAAAAGCCGACACGCTGACGAATGAGGTAAAGAAGTAAAAGAAATACGATTGAAAGTGTCAAAATTGAAACGCTGTTTGCAAAACAACTACTGAACGAAAATGTCTGGAATCTACATATAAGGTCCTATGAATGAAAATAATAAAAAGGTCTGTTACAGAAAAAAGAAAAAAACGATTTAAAAAAAAATCTTGCTGAAAAAATCCTGAAAAATGCCTGAAAGATACTAAAAAGATCTTTAAATAAAGAGACTTTTTGCTGCAGAATAAAAGAATAAATGGTTTATTAGATATTGAATAAAAACGGGAATATTTTTAACATTGAAGCCTGAATAAATCTGCCGAATGAAACCACCGAACAGCAGGACCTTTCGACAACTTTTCTCTGCTGGTCGGTGTTCTCTGAATAGATTAACCATTGCTTCTCTATGGGGGATTTCATTGCCTTCGAACAGGCACCGTACTTGCTGGCAGTTCGCCAAAAATAGCCGAATGGCCACAAATTGGTACCGTACAGGGAAATTCCCTTTTCGGTGACATTTCAGTGCCAGATCAGCTCTCTCTGATTAACCCCTTTGTTATTTATTTTTTTAGAACACTTTTTTGAGGTATTTTTAGACCAATGTTTGAATGTTTGAGTTTTTTTAAAAGGCTTTTTATAAATTCTGTAACAGTCCTTTTTATTATTCACACACATTTTAATAAAAAAATTTATTGGTATAGACACCTATTAGGAAAATAGGAGAATTTCCTTTTTTCCTGCAGTTCAGTGGCCAGTTAGTGTTCGGCAGCGATCGGCAGTGTTCAGCGGTCTTCGGCGACTCCATCTTCGGTACACTACGACGAACCTGCTGTAAGTAGCGAATTAACTGAAGGATTGGTGAAATGAAATCGCCGGAGCGCACCGAATTGCAAAGCGTTGAAATTTCGATGCTTTGTGAATAACTTCTCTAGTGTCGAGAAATGTTCATCCCTACAATATGTGTGTACAGTAGGAATAAATAAATAAAACCTTTAAAAATGCACATTTCCATTATTTTAACCTTTCTACCTCTCAGAAAAGCGAACTGTATACAAAATTGTTTTTCTTTTAATTCTACATTTAAGTGTTAACCACATGGCCAATGTTTCAAATGCACATTATGCAGATATGCCATAACAAACAGCAAATGACAGTGAAAGAGCTGAATAACATATTTACAAACGCATGAAATCATTTTATTTCCCAGCATTACCTATAAACAACAACATCTCGTGTTTCGCACATTTTCAAAATACAAACTAACTTATAACCCGCATAGTATGTGTGGGGTAGACAGTGTTTCAAGAATTCTATCTATAGTAAAAACAACATATATTTGCTTTCCTCAAATATAATAAAAGTCGTTTTAATTGATTTTTATTACAAAAAGAAAATAATTGGTTGATTTCAGCAGATGGCAGATGTAACATTTTCGAATCTGCCATTATAGAGCCTCCATAAAATGAACATCTGCTGATCAGAAATATTGTCTGATTGTACATGGTCAGATGATTACCAGAAGAATGATTGGCAATAGATACATAACGGGGGAGTTTGGGAATATCACACATAAGATATCCCATTAGCCTAAAGAATGCTTCCGATGTTTTATGTGTTTAATCTGACTATACCCATATCATACTGCATGTGGATATAATTATTATAAAAAATTATAAAAAAAGAGTATTTATTACTCGCTACACATCCTGGCCATCTTTATATTTTTTAAGTGGTATTGATGTGTAGAGATCCCCCCCTCTACCCCCACTGCCCTGATCAGGTATAATCGCTAGGGGAAGTGGAAGAGTATTCTTCACCCCACCCAGCGCCACCAGCAGCCAAGATTTAGAATTTCCTGTTTGCCGGTCACCAGATCGGCCACTAGTGAAGTCAGCACGCAGAGAGCTGTATGCCCAGCAAATCAGCAAATAACCGGAATTCGGAGAACTCTCCATGCATGGATAAATGTTTGTAAATGGTGCCGCAGCTCTTTAAACATATACTGGATTATACTGGATTTGTTATGTTTTGTGACGCACACAGATAATGTGTCCGTGGCACCAACTACCATTCAGCTTCTTCAGTTTTATTAGTAGCATTTGCAATTCATTTTGGATGTATCGCATTTAGTCCGAAATTTCAGAGATTCGTATTTCGGAAGTATTTCCAAAATTCGAATCACATATCGGCAACATCCAAAACGATTCAATGCATAATGAATCAATTCGGATCGTTTCGGTATATAATGAAATTAATTATTTATCTAACCATTATCTGACCATAGTAGCATTTACCCCTAATTTCTAACCCTAATTTCTAACTCCATCTAACCCTAATTTCTTACACTCGCTTCTCTCCCCAATTTCGAACCCTAATTCCTAACCCTAGCTTCTAACCCTAATGCCTAACCCTAGTTTATAACCCAAATCGTTAACCCTAACATCTAACACAATTTTCTAACCCTAGCTTCTCACCTCAATTCCTGACCCTAATTTCTAACCCTAACTTTTTTGTAAAAACAATAAAATATTATTAAAAGAAATGTAATAAAGATATTGCATTTTATTACATTAAAACCTATTAGATTTGCCTGAAACGAAATTTTGGTTTAGACCAAAATGTTTAGTCCAAACCAAAGCGACACAAATTTTTCTAGTCTGTCTGCACATGTCTATTTATTAGTGTCTCTGGTGAACCAAAGCATACAGAAGACCTGTGGAGGTGGGGATCAAATAAAGTCTCAATACAGGATGATAATGATATTCCCATGCACACTACAATGTCTCACGACCAACACCCTGGGCCCTTAGGTGTAGAAAACATGCATAAACCAGGTACAAAAAGTAGAGACAGCACTGTGTTTCTCCAAAAAGGTGCATTAGTGTTGCCTGTGTTTAATGCATGAGATGAGCATCAAATACAAATGTTTCAGGTGTGGAACCCTTCTTACATACTGAGTCAAGTGATCACATTATATACACGTGTCCATCCCACAAAGTGCAAAGTAACCCCTCACCATAGGATGCTCTACATTCTTCCTGAAGAAGAGTTCCATACCTGAAACATTTGTATCTGATGGTCATCTTATGCATTAAATAGAAGTGACACTAATGTACCTTTTTGAAGAAACACAGTGGGGTCTCTACTCTTTCTACTGGTCTCTGTTGAACAAAGACTACTTTTTGTTATGGGTGCATTATCATTATATCTATAATCATTTATATAGAGCCAACAGTTTCCGCAGCTCTTTACAATAACCAGTGGGGAGGAAGACAAAATTACAACAAACATAGGAACAGACACAAGAGGTATTGGTGCCCTGCTCTGATGAGCTTAAAATCTACAGGAGTTGGATGGAGGAAGACCAGAGGAGTTTTATTGGTTGTCAGTATCATTAGCTCGTGTTACAGAAATGGTGGGGACAAGGAAGGGGCTTCTATCATGATGTGGGGGGTAGTGTCATGTCCTCAGCCCCCGCTGCGCTGCCTGGGGGGTCTGGGCAAGGTCCTGTTCCAGGAGCTGGCCAACTGCCAGCACTGGGGAATGGCCGAGCGGCGTCCGAGGGGGTGGGGCCCAGCATGGTCACGAGGAGCCGCTGGGTTTAAAACAGGGCACGAGGAGTTGCCTCGTCACCCTGTCAGGGAGTCTGATTCCCGCATCGCTGCATATTGATTAAGATTGCCTTTCTGTTGCCAACCCAGTTTTTGTATTCGATCCCTGCTCCTGTTATTTGACCCGGCCTGATTTCTCACTATTCTCTGCTGATTGATTCTTATTGTCTGTGTGGTGTTTTGGTGTTTTAACCTCATGCTTGCTGCTGGGGTGTTTACACGCTACTGGGGATGAAGTGTTCCTTCTCATCGGTGGGTCTTGTCCGTGGCCTCGCTAAGTGCCTATACCCAACCAAGGATTCATGTTCGCCAGTCACAACGATTATTTCAATCCGCGATCGTTAAGTCATGTTTATGTAATGCTGATTGTCAGTGCGCGCTTACCCTCAACAATACTCGTTCTTCTTTGTACAACAGACCTCGAAGTGCATGTGTTGGTTCCTACCATCTTAAGGTACTGCTGACCTGTCTCCGAATATCAGCAAACATTAAAGATACCTATTTCCTGACTGCCCTGCAGTCCGCTCAATTCACCAACTGTCTAAGTGATCTGTGTTTCTGTGTATGTGCTCTAGGTATTCTATTGGTCTCGAAACCATTAGTACTTAGTAGAGACTCTGTGTATGGTTCTACCTTGTTGCCACAAGTGTCTGATTCAGAGAGATTTAATCAGTGTTTAAACGTCAAGAAGATTTCTCAGCCCTTAAGGATCTCAACTCCGCTACTCCTTGGTGGGTGATACCTTGCCCGTTACAGGTAGTTGAGGAGAAGGATAATTCGGCATAAGTACTATGGTATGCTAATCTGGAGAGATGGGTTTTAAGGGATTTCTTGAAGGCTTGAAGAATCTGATAGGGCAAGGTAGGTAATCACATAAGTAATAACTTAAAACATTTTCTAAAAATATGTAGTAATATAACGACATCTTACATGAATACAGGTGGCTAGAAACCTTCCAAAAATACACAACAAAAGGATAAAAACTTATATTTTCTAATTTAAAGAGAACATTTTTAAATTGAAATAGTCATACAGCAGATATAGTTTATAGTCTTCAAAATAGTATCACAAAAACTACAGTAAAGCACACTGATTTAACAGTAATATCAATATATCGGCGTCAATTGTTTTCTGGATTTAATTCCACACGCACTCTATTCCAGCTAAAGAAATGGGTGTGAGGGGGTTATTAATGCATTCTCTTTATATTTATGTATATAATTTACAAATGCACTATACTAACATATCATTTGCATGTGTTAGTGATAGTGCATGTTATAGTTTCAGGGAATAATCTAAGTGTCAAGTGGAGGAAAGAGATGAAAATTAAATGTGACACCTTTCAGCGTATAAAACAAAGAAGTGATAATTCGCAAAGTTCCAGCTGATACAAAAAGAATATAAATGCAAACTTTCACGGAAGCTAAGGCCGCCAAGGAATGGATAAAGCACTATACTTCCATTTAAAACTGTCTCAACTAGACAAAAAGTAACATTGAAAATTATATTATTATGTTAGAACGTTTGATTCGGATAATCATTGGCAGAAATTCCCTAATGGTTGTTATGGCCACGACCAGAGTCGTCCAACCTGCAAGGAGACTCTCCTAAATCTCGATACATTCTATATTGTGACAATGACACCTGATCACTGATGAGTATAACTGCCAGAGAAAAAGTCAGTTGCAGTGGATGTTGGTTGCACTATTGCAAAACACGCCATAAGTGTCATGTTGACTGCATGCACAATCTCAGCAAGGAAACCAGGGGTCAAGTCCAACAGGAATTCGTGAGAACGCACTTTCTCCACTATTTTCTCAGAGAGAACAGAGTTCAGTGTTGACACATAGAGAAGCTTTTATTATGTTCCAATCTTGTTTCTTTTTTAAGTCACACAAAATATATGATATTTATTACAATAATCATAAGAATTCCCTAAAACCCAGCCTGTCTTTATGTTTAAACAGTGATATCAAATGTGCGTGTGGAGCAATGGGTTAAGGGTGACATGTCTATGGGTAATTGAGGCAAGAAATCTTCAAGTGGTCCTCCACTTATTTATATAGGACTAGACCGCTGCAGGAAATCCTCACTACTTATACTATATTTATATTAAATGCAATTGTATGTTCTTACAGACATTTCATTTTATACATTTTTGTGGTGACTTGCGTGTTGAAAATTAATATGTACAGTGTGTATATTGTTTTCAGGATTCGTCGGCATCCATTTTTCTTGCAACTCATTTGCTATTGCAGAGGTGGGATTGCTGTCCTGAACATTCCCTTTAGATGGGTAGAACATAGGCGTTCGATAGGCATTGCTTGGTTTTCCCACAGCTGCAATCGGAATGGTATCATTCTCTAGGGGTTTCAAACTCCAGACCCTCAGATGCTGATGGCCTACAATTCCCAGAATACTTTGAATTCAATAGATCCCCAGACAATCATGGAAGTTTCAGTTCATAAACATCTTGGAGGAAAGAGTTTGAGATTCCTGTTCTTACGGTCAAGTAGCCTTGTAGTCACTTTGGAGTTGACAACTGGTCATGCATGTTTCTCGGCACTTTTTATGCTGTATGAGTGTTTGCACACGTGTCTATGTTTTATTTCCTCTCTTTCCGCCACGCTAGGATGATTTACTATATTTGGGAAAGAGGGTTTTATGTGACTCCAATTTGGCCGGAATGTAGGTCAACTCACAGCCACTCTTAACTATGGGTGTCTGTGCTTATAACGGCAAGGAGGTTGTGTTGGATAGTCTCATTGTCTGGTGACCTCTGCAGGTTTCCTGTGATGATTTACCTGAAGGAACCTTTCTTTATCTTGCATTTTATCAAAATTAATGAATAGAGAATCTTTGCCATTGTTTATCAGAATAGAATCAAGGTGAGACAGTAAAGGATGTTTGGGGCTAGACAGAAATAGGACAAGGGACATTATGATTAACGAGTCGGGCCGTTATACCTTACAGCAAACTCCTTTATTTTATCAGCTTGGATGGAATCGTGCCTAGAATGGCTGCATCAAGTTAAGTCATGTTACGTTACGATATGTCATGCTAAGCAGGCAGAACATTCCCTTTGGGCCATATTATAATGGAGACAAGAAATATAATGCATTCTTGGGTAATGAAATAGAAACTTACGTTTTATCAGAATGCTATGGGAGATCTAAAAAATGGCTGAGATACACATTTAATATAAATCACAATATGCTGAGCAAACAGTAGACAATAAAGGGACACTTTACTCATCTTGACCATTTTATTGTTTTAATGTGGTCAGGATGTAAGGAGTGTTCCCTTCCCTCTGCCTCCCCAGATCCACCGATCTGGTGAAATCGCTGGGTGAAGTGGAGGAGTTTCCTCCATCCCACCCAGCGTCACCAGCAGCTGGGATTTTTGAAGTTCCCAGCTGCCGGTCACCAGAATGGTCACAAGTTAGGTCAGCAGCTGCACCTCTGTAGTGAGTGGTCTCAGAGAGGCAGCCGATGGATCGGATCCGCGCACATGAGGTGCTCCAATCCATCGTTGTGAACAGTTGATAGAGAACTTGTGTACGCAAAGTGTGCAACTCCCATAGTGTTGCGTAATTTGTGGCAAATTGCAGAGAGAAGCTTCAGATACTTTCAGGTTTGGGAGCCTCTGAGCTATGTGTGGCTAAGGAAAAAAGGTGAGTAAAATCACCTAAAAAATAAAAATATATATTTGGGTAGCGGCTGTCGAGCATCTGCCCAATTATATAAGGTTAAAAAAAAAGGGAATTATTTTCAATTATCAATTTTTTAATGGAGCGTCCCTTTAAATTTAAGAAGTTAATGTTCTTACAAGATTCTTACAATGTTGACACATAATACATTTGCTCTTGAATCTGACATGTGGCATAATAACTGATGGAAATAGGAAATAGGTGAATTTTACATTATCTAATATGCACTGTTTATTTACTTCCCATTATAAAAACTAACCTAGTGATATATAGTATCATATACAATACATAAGTTCACTGCATCAAAGTAATATATTAAATTACTCTTCGGAAACAAGCATTTAATATAACAGACACATTATGTAACACTAGAGCACGTACATCAAATAAATTCTATTATAAAGCACACACAATGCCCATACACTATTTTTCTGTCCTTGACCAGGCTACGTTGGAAAGTATTTTTGAATGTTTGTACCCAGGATAATCAGGACAAAGTGATCTTCTTTCAGTATCGCAATGAAATGTGTCGTCCCTCAAGACTGATCAACTAATAGAAATGCTTAATAGGATTAAGTTAAGCCACGAGCTCTATGTGATACACAATCTACAAAATTATTTTATAACATATTTTACCAAACAGATTTTACTTTGATCTTGCTTTACATGAAAACTGAAACAATGGCTAGTGCTTAAATATATTCCATAAAATACAATGAGTATTTACACATATAGAGATGCTATTAAAATGGATAATTATGGAAAGACGCATAATCAAAGACATATAAACAGAAGAAAAGCAAAGATGAAATCGACAGACAAAACATGGATCAAGATCATAAGTTTTAACCTGGCCTGTACTGGCCATCAGGAATACCGGGCGATTCCCGGTGGGCCAATGGCTCAGTGGTTCACCGGCCACCGCTGGTTTCTTAATCAGATGCTTTGGTATCGGACTCTTGGAGTTCAATTTCGGAGCTTGTCTGGCCATGATGTGCGGCCAATGCTGCAGCGTGCCTCCCATTCGTATAGCATGTGGCTGGGAGCCACACGCTGCTTTGGCGCCGCCCCTCCAGCGGGACCACGTCACGTGTTGCTGAGATTCCCACAGAGGAGGCCAATGGGCACAGTCAAGCCAACGGAGTCCGGGACAGAGAAACAGCCTGGCAGCTGAGCTGAGCCAAGTTGGTGAGTATAAAAACACAGAGTCACTCCTTTAAAATGTTTCCTTTGTGAATGGCGATGGGTCAGTCAGACTTATCACCATATCAGAAGATGATGAGATGGGCGGCCTGCCCTGCTGTGTGGGGGAGAATGAGAGTGCCTGGGGGGGCTGCCTTAAGTGGACAATTAATTACATGGATCTGCACTGGGTGGGGACAATTAATTACATGGAACTGTACTGGGGGCACAATAAAGTACATGGTGCTTTCCGAAAGCACAAGTGTTGTTTTTACATTTCTGCGCTCTTTGTGTTTAGCTCTAACTTTCCTCTTACTAATTTATGTAATCCACACATATTATTTACTGTTTTTCTTGCCATTAAATGGACTTTATAAAGATACCATTATTTTCATCATATCGTATAATTTACTATAAATGGAAAAAACACACTTTTTCCAACCTTGACCCTCAAAATTTACAAACTAAATAGTTTCTAAATTTTGTCCTGAGCTTAGAAATTCACAATTTTTTACATGTTTTTGCTTTTTAACCCCTTCACTGATGAGCCATTTCACCTCTGTGTGCTGAGCACATTTTGACCGTTTTATGCTCATCATGTTTAAATCTGATTTAAACTCCTATTTTATTATATGACCCAGACAGATTTTTTTTTAAAAAAAACCATGATTTTATTTTTATTTATTAATTTTTTTCGTTTTTACACCAAACCTGGTCATGTCTGGTATCACTGGAAAGGCCATGATCTGGCCTTTCGAATGATACCAAACCTGAACCTCTAACAATCAGGAGATACGGGGGTCCAAAGGAAACCATCTCTCTACTTGGAAGCTAGGGGGTTAACTGCCGAACTGGCATCATCGCTTATAAGGTGATGACATCAGTGGGCGGGGAGGTCCTGGAGCCTTGGCTGACTTCCAAGATGTCACGCGCCTCCAGGAGAGGACCGCAATCCAATGCCCATTAGCATCAAATTGTGATCCGGCTCCTAAGGGGTTGAAGAGAGGTATTGCTGGAAAGGGCAGACTGTGCCTTTTCCAGTGATGCCTCTCTTTTTTTCTAAAGAAGTCAGACCACCACAGGACCCCGGCCAGAGAAATAAGTATAGGCACAGAGGGGGGTTAGAGGTCCATGATCTAGAGGGTACATCCTTGGTCCTTAAGGGACTTTTTCTCAAGAAGTACCCTGTACCTCATTGGTTCTTAAGTGGTTAAATAAATATTTTTTCTACAGAAAAAAGTGTGAGCTCTCTGAGTTTCAGGATGCCCATGCGAGCATTTAATCATTAAAAAGCCAGCAATTTCTGAACTTAATTATAAATCTAGTTCCCTTTTCTAGTAGAGCAATTAATACTAACCCCTTCACTACCAAGATTGAGTATATTCTACCTTCAAAGCACATGCTGGTGCCCTGATATTCAGTATAGTCTATTTGGACAATTTCTGTAGCAATGCAAAGGATTTTTTTTATTGCAAAACAAAATTCATTTGCAAATGGGCTCCAGAATGAGCCTCCAGAATGAGCTGAGGTGGCAAAACAGTTTGAACACATTGCAATATGATTTTTTTCCCTGCAATTAAAAACAGAGCCCAGGCCGTATTATGAAAATATTGTAGCGCTTTTGGCCAGCAGGTGGCACCATCAGCCTGTCAAATAATGCATACAGTTTGAAAACATGCTTTTATGATTTTCAGGAACATTTTCGCCATATTGCTGCTGCAAGTTTCTTTTCCATAAATTCTCTGGGTCCTGGTAATGGATTTATGGGAATAAACTCGGTAATGAAAGGGTTAATGAGTGATCCGTTACATATAACGTCCCAATTGTTAATGTTAAGAGCCCAGAGCCTATTCCAAACTAAGCTACGTCTGCTGATTTTTTTTTAATCTTCTGGAGAATCTCGTTTTGTCTTTATTGAATCATTAAATATAGTATTTCTGTGCTGGTTATAAGTTTTCTTTGTATAATTTCTTTGTTATTTAATTTACAGTTTAACTTTGCACAGTTTTCAAACATTTCCATTCACATCTTCTCTGATTACATGGTGACTAATGGACAGGGGAAGGTGAAGGACCCTCAATAGTAGACAGGCTTTGTGACTTTATGATCCATAGGTTAATGATCAGCTGCCTGGGAGCCCTTCAGAAATTTCTAAAATAGTAATTATGAATTTCACTGAATTGGAAGAGTTGGGTTGAATGAGGTGATTGTTTTGTAAAATGAAAAAGCTGCAATTAGAAGCTTAACACTGCAGTCATTTCAAAATGCTTCTGATCATGTTTACTTTCCCTGTAAATGGTGTTTTTATGATCCATGTAATTACATGATACAACAGAATTCCATTCTGGTTGAGACCGATGCCCTTGTTACTCTCTCTCTTTTTTTTAAAATAAATGTTTCACCTCGATAAGATATACATGACTAGATGGTGTCCTGTCATGTTCTTCGGCACATGCCTTAGTGGTTTGCACCCTTTGGTCCAAGGTTCAGTGCCACTTGCAGCCATTTCTCTTGTATTGTGCACTAGGCAGCCCAGGTTTATTACCTACAGCTGTCTCTTACCTTTCGTCCCTATGTATTCTAAACTCACCTCTTCTTCCTTGCCAGAGTGTTTTTCACTGCTGACCTGGCTCCTCTCATCCTGTTTTGAGAGACCCCCTAGCCTTGCCTGTGTTCCAGAGACCCCCTGCTTGCATTGTTCCTGTCCTGTACCCTGTGATCCAACCCTCTATCCTGTCCTTCGATGTCTCTGGTCCTTGCATCCCTTTAGGATCCTATACAGTATATACCACTGTTGTTTTGCGCATGTTCTCCCGCTTCTCCTTATGACCTGCTGTGCCCATTGTTTCCTAAGCCTGCTCTCAGTATACAGTTGTGTTCAAATTTATTCAACCCCCACTGAAATTGAGTGTTTTGGCCAGTTTGACATTGATTTTGATCATTCAGTCATCTTGCTTACAATTAAATCAAAGAGGCACGTGTAGGTCAGACAAATATAACATTTATAATGAAATAACCACAAATGTCTTTTCTGTGCTCACATCATTATCAGTTTTATTCAACCCCCAAGTGACATTCAATCTTAGTACTTAGTACAACATCCTTTTACAGTTATAACAGCTTTTAAACGTGAAGCATAGCTTGACACAAGTGTCTTGCAGCGATCTACGGGTATCTTCGCCCATTCGTCATGGGCAAAAGCCTCCAGTTCAGTCACATTCTTAGGCTTACGCACTGCAACTGCTTTCTTTAAGTCCCACCAGAGGTTCTCAATCGGATTTAAGTCAGGTGACTGCGATGGCCACTCCAAAATGTTCCAGCCTTTAATCTGCAACCATGCTCTAGTGGACTTGGAGGTATGCTTGGGATCATTGTCCTGTTGAAAGGTCCAACGTCTCCCAAGCCTCAGGTTTGACGGACTGCATCACATTGTTATCCAATATCTCCTGGTACTGAAGAGAATTCATGGTACCTTGCACACGCTGAAGCTTCCCTGTACCTGCAGAAGCAAAACAGCCCCAAAGCATGATTGACCCCCCGCCATGCTTCACAGTAGGCAAGGTGTTCTTTTCTTCATAGGCCTTGTTCTTCCTCCTCCAAACATAGTGTTGATCCATGGGCCCAAACAGTTCTAATTTTGTTTCATCAGTCCACAGAGCACTATCCCAAAACCTCTGTGGTTTGTCCACATGACTTTTGGCATACTGCAGTCGACTCTTCTTATTCTTTGGAGACAGCAAGGGGGTGTGCCTGGGAGTTCTGGCATGGAGGCCTTCATTACGCAGTGTGCGCCGTATTGTCTGAGCTGAAACTTCAGTACCCACATCTGACAAATCTTTTCTCAGTTCCTCAGCAGTCACAAGGGGACTTTTCTCCACTCTACGCTTCAGGTAGCGCACAGCAGTCGAAGTCAGCATCTTCTTTCTGCCACGACCAGGTAGCGTTTCAACAGTGCCCTTTGCCTTGAATTTGCGAATGATGCTTCCTATGGTCTCTCTTGGTATGTTTAACATCTTTGCAATCTTCTTATAGCCATTGCCCTTCCTGTGAAGAGTAATCACCTCTTCTCTTGTCTTCCTGGACCATTCTCTTGACTTCACCATGTTTGTAACCACACCAGTAAATGTCTAGAAGGAGCTGAGTATCACAGTCATTTTAAAGCTGCCTAATGGTGCTTATTATGCTTTATTGCTGCTCCGTGACATCCACAGGTGTTCTTCAGAGTGGTAGTCTTTAAGGGGTTGAATAATTGTGTCAATGAAGAATTCACAAAATAAACATTTACTACTGTATTACAAAACCAATTGATGTCATTTTAGTTGCATATGGTTCTTTAAAAAGTCCTTGTAGGATTTCATTCTGAATGCAATTACAAATGTACACTAAATTCACTAAAACCCTTTACAGCATTGGGGGTTGAATAGTTTTGAACACAACTGTATATGTCATTTACCTTATTCTAATTTGAGTCTGCCTATCATTACTTTGCATGCTGGCCTCCCTCTTTCCCACCTTGCCCCCCTAAAATCCATTCTGAATGCTTCTGCCAGGCTCATCCACCTCACCTGCCACTCCTCTCTGCGAGTCCCTTCTCTGGTTCTTCATTCACTGCAGAATTAAATTCAAAATCCTTACCCTGACCTACAAAACTTTCACTAACCCCGCTCCCCACTACCTGTCCTCACTAATCACCAAATATATCCCAGCCCGCTCCCTAAGGTCAAGCAGTGACCTTCTCCCCGCATCACCTCTTCCCATGACAGACTGCAGGATTTCTCACACGCAGCCCCATCCTCTGGAACGCTCTCCCTCATACTGTCAGCCTTTCCCCTAGTTTCCGTTCCTTCAAACGCTCCCTTAAGACATTCCTATTTAGGGAGGTCTACCACCTGACTCACTGATGCAACCAGTCCATCACTCTCACCTTGCAGTCCATTAGTCTCACCTTGCAGTCCTCCCCTCCTGTTTCCACCCCAACCCTTCTAGATTGTGAGTTCCCACGGGAATAGGACCCTTGTTTCCTCCTGTACTGTTTTATCAAAATGTTGTTCAGTCTCAATGTATTGTAACCCTGTCTATATTGTGCCCTTTGTTCAGCGCTGCGGAATATGCTGGTGCTATATAAAATTAGTATAATATTATAATAATAATACTGATTTCTTTCCCTAAGGCTAGGGTCAGACTAATGCATTTTTCGTGTCTTCCGTCAAAAAGTACGACCAGACGCATGGACGCACTTTTTGACAGAAGACATCGCGTGAGGTCATATAGTGCGCAATTATAGCCGTGATTCTATACGGATCCAAACCAGGAAACTCTGGGTGTCTGGACGTTATGTTGGCCGGACATGTGCAGCGTCTGACATCTCCTAATCATGCACACACCCCGCTATGCCAACGCAGCACATTCTGTGCGTCAGTACTAGCGGTTCGAAGTTCTTGCAAAAATGCGTTCATTTGCCACTTGCGTTGTACAGCTGAACTTTTGTGCGGCTGTACTTTGTATGTTGCCCGTCATTGGACGTCATTTGCTGCTACCACGGCTGTAATAAAGTGCGGCTAAACGCACGTTCACACTGCGTTAGTCTGACCCCAGCCTTAATGGATATGCTATCCGTGGCAGCACCCCTTCCTGACCCTGACAGATGGATTGGAGAAATTACTTTTACTCACATGCGTGCATACAATTCTCAGTACGTGGTTCTCTGTACTCTCATCTCCCACCTACTCCTAATTTTATTATTGATATATTTCATATTAATTATAGATTTGTAACAGCAAATAAAACATATATCTAGGGCCACATTACAATCTTGGTGCTAACGTTAGCACTCACCTGAGTAAGCGTTAATGTTAGCCCTGGTGGCCAACGCATAGTACAATCCAAACCCATTATTGTTTGGTACCTTGCACTTTTCAGCGCAAGGTTACAGAATCCCCTGGACCTTTAAGGAAGGGGAACATGACTGATGGCCTGGGCCAGATGGTCAGAGAAGGAAATGTGCAGCTATTGGTCATATGTGTGCAACATTGTTTCGCTTACCTATATATGTGTAATGGGTTTTTGCATAGTCCCACAAATACCCCTGTGGTGTTTTACCTCAGTTACCTTCAAGCGCTCTGCATGCCGATCCTGAGCCTCTGCTACCTGGGAGTTGGGGTACATGACTGCGGCAGTGCCTCCACCCAACTGGACATCCAGGCTTTGGGTGTGAGATCCAGTTGGGAACATATTTAAACAAGCAATAAATCAACACAGAGCTGTCTATTATAGAAGTTTGTATTGCACAGCAAAACTCTATGCAAAAATAAATGTAACGGTGTAAATAAACATAATGCAGTGGAATAAGTAAATAACGCAAGAGTCAGTATGAGTTTACCCACCCACAAACAATACTGAGGCCCACCCTAGTCTTTTCCCTAATGGTACCATAGGTAGGTGGTGCACATTGTTGGGGCCCAGAATAATTGTAATCCACTTTGTTTGTAATATGCTGGGGTGTTCCAGGGATCAGAGAAGTCAGACTGCTGCTTTAGTAACCAGTGTCAGAGTGCCTTGTTGTAAAACCAAGGGGAGAGGTTTCAGTTTACCACTCCACAGTCTGCAATCAGATTTTGTCCAGGAAGGGGAGAAGCTGCTCCACTGGGATTCCTTCTTTCTGCAGAACAATCACTGCCAGGAACAGTTCTGTGCTTTGATCTGGATACAGAGTCTGCTGGGAGCCTTTATGCAGGATGCTTCAGCACTGGACACAATACCACAAATCTCAGCCACCATCATCTTCCAGCTTCCTCCCTCTTGCTTCCTCTCTAGCAGCCCTGCCTCCACACACAAAACCATAGAGCCAAACAGTCTTGAATCTCCAGAGCAAACAGAAGGTCGCCATCTGCTGGTTACTACATAGAAACTGCAGGGTAGTAGAATTACTGTACTCCAGGGGTTACATATGCATCTGTGGTGGGTGTGTTCTGTCTCTTTGTTCCTGCCAGCGTCAACTGTGCATTAAGGAGATTACCTGTGGGAGCGAAAGAAAGTTTGTGATTCGTTTTAAATGGCTTCTACCTCGCTTGCTGGTCTGCTGGATCAGTTGAGGGAGCATGCTGCTGTTTGTGGTGCAACTCTGCAGCATCTGCTGCAGGATGCGTTGGTGCCGGCCCGTGAGCAGTCTCCTGAGGATGCTGGGGAGCCTCGCCAATGGCAGAGAGAGCAGCATTCCAGGCCCCCGGTACGGCTGAGCCCTAGTCCCCCAAGGCTTTGTGGGGCTCTGAATCCAGATGGTGGTGTGGATGGACCTGATGCTGGTTCTCAGTCGCCGGAGGGGCCGATTGTCCTGGATACGCTGCCTCGGGAGCTGCGATCTGGCCTAAGGAGGAGGGTGAGCATAGGGCGTGCTGTGACTGTTTCCCCTTTGTTTTCAGGTGCAGTGGATCTGGAGAGTCGGCGGACTGATGGTGCGGTCTAGACATGTGCACAGCACAAAATTTCGTTTTGAACTAATGGATTAGTCCTAAAATGCAATTAATTTAGTTGCTAAAGAAATTTGTTTTCAGTTCTTTAGTATGAAAACTAATTTCATTCATCCGAAAATCAGTGGCTACAACTACTATTGTAGTGGCTAATCAGAGGGCTGAGATCGCTGCTTGTTACAGTATCTCTCACTCTCAGCACAATGTGTCAGGCAAAGCTGTTACAGTAACTGACTGCTGCTCACAGTGCTCAGAGTTTCAGTAAAACTAGTAAATAATATTTTTATATATAAGAGGTTAGAACAATATTATTTCCTTGTTTTACTGAAACTCTGAGCGCTGTTACAGTCAGTTACTGTAACAGCTGAGCCTGATGGGCTAAAAAAAAAGGCTCCTCTCTGTATAATGTATAGAACATCCTCCTGCATTAATTAATACCCCTCTCTGTATAATGTATACAACATCCACCTGCATTAATTAATGCCCCTCTCTGTATAGAACATCCTACTGCATTGGCATGAACTTCGGAATGCAATGCTTATCCAGCACAGGAGAGGGAACTTTTACTTAAACTTTGTATCTCTGTGGGGGAGATACAGGAATATAAAAGCAGGGGAGAGGGAAAATATTAACATAAATCGGTCTGAAAGCTCAGAGAAGAGATGACTGGTGCAAATTTATTTTTATAATAGAATAAAGCACTTTAAATCCAGGGAAAACATTCAAATAAATCACACTGAAGGCTCATACTGACAGAGTAACCGTGAGAGCTGGATAATAAATGTATCAGACGTAACAAAACCTTTATAACAAGCAGCACTGGGAGAGGAGAGGGACTTTATATAAAAGGTGTATTATAGATGAGGAAAGGGGGATAGTGCTCCTGGATAATATAAAATATATCAGACCTAAGCCCCTATTATGCAGAGCGGGAGGGAAGATAACACACATTTTATAAAGTCCCTCTCTTCTCCCAGCGCTGCTTGTTATAAAGGGTTTTTTAATATCCAGCCCTCCTCTGTCATTAGCTTTCAGTGTGATTTATTTGAATGTTTTCCTTCTCCAGCTGCTTTTATCATCTTGTCTGACTCCAAGACATGCAAGGGTTAAGTAAAGGTTTCCTCTCCTGTGCTGGCTGTCTGTGCTGCGAGTGAGTATTCTGGAGCTCTATCACTGTCAGATTTTCGGGTAGGGGTCGGGAAGGATTACACATACAAACCTTTTCTGTAGCTTTGCGATGTTGCGCTCTTCATTACTGGTCTCTTTCACTCAATGTAATATCACAATAAGGACTGAAACTAAAATGTAGTGCATTTTATTATAGTTTCTTTCGTTTTTTGTACTGAGCAGTTTCATATCTCTTGAGTCATACTAAAACTAAATTATCCCAAAATTCGGACTAAATCGTTTTACTACTAAAATGAATGCACATGTCCATTGTGGACCCGGCTGCTGCCGAGCGGCGTGATCCCCCCCCCCGTACCCGTCAGGATGGCCGGCGGATGCCGCTTTCCAGGAGCCCTCGTGGAGATGCTGCACTTCCGGTGGCCGGAAGGAGAATGACGCGTGTGTCAGCATCCGCCCCCAGGCCCCCTCCTGCTCGTCGCAGGCCTGTGACATCACGGGCAGCGCGACGGACATGCCCGCAAGATGGCAGCGCCCATGTTGCGATTGAAAATCGGCGGGGACCTGTTTTGGAGGCTGTTTCGGCAGGGGATTCGGCTGCGGTGGCTGTGGACAGACTGGCGCCGTTACCCATGGCATCTGGAGGCAGCTCACTGGTTCGTGGGGGCCGTTGTCAGCGTTCTCACCTGGGGAGTGGCTCGGATTCTGGACCCAGGGGGTTGCAGAGGAATCCTGTTTCTGCTGGACGTGTGGTTTCGGAGCGACCATCGCTGGACCCGTCTCTGCCTGCAGTACTGGTGGCATTTGGAGAATCGTCCCTGTTGGTGGCACGTGAGTCGGATTTGGGGGGGACGGTGCCTGGTGTGCTAGGCCTTTCAGGCAATGACGCATCTGGTGGAGCTTGTGGCGTAACGACGGGGTTACTGGAGACCCTGGTTGAGACTCTCAGACGTTGGCAGGATGGGTCAGGGGTAGCGCCGCGTCCGGCTGGCCTCGCTGTTGCTGGGGGCGCGGCACCTCCGGCGGTGATCGCGCCTTCTTCGGCGGTAATTGGGGTCCCCACTTTTACTCAGGCAGGGGGTTCAGTGCTCGCTGTGGTGCCCGTTCAGCCCCCTGCTGTACTTGCTGAGGCGTTGCCAGTTTCGGTTCACCCCCCTTTGCCTGCCGTGTTGGGAGTGTCGGTCCCAGCCACGTCAACTGTTCCTGTGCCTCTCGTGAGTGGGGTTCCTGCGCCTGCGACGGTTAGTACCGAGGTGCATTCTTATGGGGCGTGTGATTTATCCCCGTTGGGTTTGCAGGTCTCTAACGAAGTTCGGGAGAAAATTTGGAAGGGAGAGTACGTTGACATGCTTACTTTGGTTTCTCCGGATAGGGAAACGATTGATCGTCCTAAGTGCGTTGATCCCTTGCCCGGGGAAATGGATAAAGAAAAGCGAAGTCTTTGCATCAGACCTTTGGCAGTTGGCTTCAAGGTTTCCTGGCCTATAGCACTATTTTGTGCGAGCGTTTTCCGGAGCGTAGCATGTCTTTGTTTTCTTATTTGGATTTAATATGGGGGGGCATACAAAATTTACGGGGGTGCGGCCCGGGCTCCGTTTTGACTTACAGGACACTAATCTGTGGCTGTTACTCTTGACACCAAACCACCCTGTGGCGTCACCCTTTCCTGCATCTGCGGTGCCCAGAGCCCCAAGAGCGCCAGCGGGAACAGGAAAGGGGTGGTGCTGGCTCTTTAATGAGTCCCATTGCCTTTGGTCCTCAAATTGCAGGTTCAAGCATGAATGTTCTTCCATTTCAATGTTTTAAAAAGGGACATTGCTCGACCTTTAGGGCTCCAGGTCGGGGAAAGCCTGATAGAAGGGATCACCCCGGTGATAGTTCGGGCTATGGTTCCTTGGCTAGACAGGTACCCCAATAGGCGATGCGCTGCATTGTTACTTGATGGTTTTCATGAAGGTTTTGTTATTCCACATGTGCCATCTGACTTTCCTCAATTTTCCCAAAATTTAATTTCTGAGCGTCAGCAAGGCGAGGTTGTGGCGGACAAGTTGGCTAAGGAGGTTCGGCTGGGTCGGATGGTGGGTCCTTTTGCGGAGCTCCCCTTTTCCAATCTTCGGGTGTCTCCATTGGGCATCGTGCCCAAGAGGGAGGAGGGTAAGTTCCACTTGATCCACCATCTTTCCTACCCGGTCGGTCTTTCTGTCAATGACGGTATTGGTAAAGAGGGATGTCGCGTGCGATATTCTTCTTTCGACGAGGCATTGCAGATTGTGCGAGAGGCTGGTCCTGGTTGTTTATGTCCGCATTTGCCAATAGAGTCGGCGTTTCAGTTGTTACCGATTCGACCGGACTGCTATCATTTGCTGGGGTGTTCCTTTCGTGGAGGTTTTTACTATGACCATTGTCTTCCGATGGGCTGCTCAATCTCTTGCTACTATTTTGAGTTGTTCTCTTCCTTTTTGCACTGGGTGGTGTGTCGGCGCGTTGGACGGAATTCGGGGGTCCATTATCTGGATGATTTCCTATTTGTGGGACTGGCGGATTCCGGCAACTGCGCCGCGCTGTTTCAGATTTTTCGGGAGGTTGCCGGGGATTTCGGTGTGCCTTTGGCCAAGGATAAGACAGAGGGCCCAGTTCAATCGCTTGCCTTTTTGAGCATTGAGATCGATACCGTCCTCTGTGTTTTCCGTTTGCCGGTTGAGAAAATTCAGACCTTGTTACGTTTGGTGGGGAGGGCGCAAGGAGTTGCGAAGATGCGGCTTTCTGATATTCAATCTTTATGACATTTGCGTGCCGGGTGATGCCAATGGGCCGGGCTTTTTGCCGCAGATTATCTCTGGCTACCGCCGGGGTGCGCGCACCTCACCATTTTGTTTGCATCACTGGTTCCTTGAAGGCGGACCTTGTGGTGTGGCAATCCTTCTTGCTGCGTTGCAATGGGCTGACGTATTGGCAAGAGGCGGATGTGGACAATCAGTCCCTTGAGCTTTTTGCCGATGCGTCTGGGGCTCATGGCTTACTTTCAGGGTGCTTGGTGTGCCGAAGCGTGGCCCCCTCAATGGGCGGCGTCTGAGTTGGTGAGGAATCTCACATTTCTGGAACTTTTTCCTTTGATTGTGGCCCTGGAGCTGTGGGGGGAGCATCTGGCTAATAGGTGGGGGGTGTTCTGGACAGACAACCTGGGTGTGGTGCAGGTGGTGAATCATTCGTCATCCAGTTCCCCTCCCGTCTTGGCTCTTTTGCGTCACCTTGTGCTGCACTGCCTCGAGCGGAATGTGTGGTTGAGGGCTCGGCATGTGCCGGTGTACAGAACGTGATTGCTGACGCTCTCTCCCGATTCCAGTGGGACCGTTTTTGGCAGGTGGCTTCGGGAGCAGCAAGGAATGTGACACCCTTTCCTCTGTGGCTCTGGACCCTCGCTTCGCCGGACTGAGGAGTTTGTTGGAGGATTATTTGTCGGGAGCAACGTGGAAGGCATATTCTCAGGTCTGGAGGAGGTGGGGCTTGGTGGCGTGGGGGGAGCGGGGTTGGCATACTGCGGAGGATCGTAGGTGGGTGACCTTGATTTATTTCAATTCCCTCCGGGAGCAATGGGGGCTCTGATTCGGGAACGGCCAGAGTTCTGACTGCCCTTTCTTTTTTGTGCAAGGCGGTTGGTTGGGAGGATGTTGGTCGGGATTTCCTGCTTCGAAGGATTGTTTCGGGTTGGCGGCGGACTGCTGTGCCTGATGTTCGGCGCCCAGTTTCTGGCCCCATGTTTTTGGAACTGTTGGATGTTTTACTCTGCGTTTGTCATGATCTTTTTGAAGTGCGATTCTTTAGAGTGGCTTTTGCCTTTGCCTTTTATGGTGCCCTGAGGGTGGGTGAGCTGGTTGCTCCTAACTCTTGGATGCATTCTGCCTTGCGCCTGGCGCATGTTTCTGTGTCAGCCGATCAGGTGAGGTTTTTGATTGCCAGGTCCAAGACGGACCAGTTTGGTAGGGGCGTTCTTATTACTTTAAATGCTATTGGGGGGATCGGGTGTCCTTTGGGCCTCACGCAGGAGTATTTGGCTATTCGGCTGGATTTCACTGACTCTTTTTTGATTCACCTTAATGGGGTTCCTTTGACTAGGTACCAATTTTCGACAGTTTTTAAGCGGTGCATTCAGGTGTTGGGTTATGAACCAGGGTTGTTTGCCTCACATTCTTTTCGTATAGGCACGGCGACCGTGGCTGCGGGTGCGGGCGTGACAGACAGCATGATTCGGCGGCTGGGTAGGTGGGGATCAGATCGCTTTCGCTCATATGTTCGTCCTAACCTTTTATGATTTCAGGTACTTCCCCAAGAATGGTCTGGATATTGAGTCATTCCTTCGTGCATTGGGCGGCTGTGCGGGCTGAGCAACGGCCGCATGGCAGAAATATTGGTTTCCCAGCGGAGGTAGTGGAAATTCGCTGGTTGGGAATCCGGGGTTTGCGTTGGGCTCGGGTGTTGAAGGAATGCAATATTTTAGCAGGGTTCCCAGGGATGTTATTTTGGTTGTTCACGCTGGGGGAAATGACTTGGGGACGCTTCGTTCGGTGGATCTGATTCGGGCTATGAAGCAGGATCTGGCCCACTGCTTTGCTATTTTTGGGGGATTGTCTCTAGTTTGGTCCGACATTATCTCTCGCCCTCGTTGGGAGGTGATTGCGGCGCCGCGGGCTATTGATAAGGCGAGGAAGAGAGTTAATTGGGAAATTTCAAAATTTGTTAGTCAGTTGGGGGGGTTTTCGATCTGTCACATGGAATTGGAGGGCGACAATCGGAATGTAATACGTTGCGATGGGGTCCATTTGATGGACATTGGCTTGGATATATTTTTGACCGGTTTGATGTCGGGGATTGAGGAGGCGCTGTCTGCGGGGGGCGCAGGGGCAGCCATTAGGAGGATATGATGCCCCTGGCGTTGGCGTGATTCCTGGACAGCGTTGCTTTCAACTGGATAAGCCGCCTTTGGGTGAGGCCTTGGTGAGACAAGCCCCGCTTGATCTCGGTCAGGCGGGGTGACGAGCGCTTGGTTTGGTTATCGGTGAAACTGCCTATTACATGGGTAATAGGGCAGAGGATGGGGGAAAGCACTGCAGGATTACATGTTGTATATATTAATAAAGCTGTGGCCCATGCCCTTTCCAGTAAAGAACGTGTTGTGTCTTCTTTATATTTAAGGGTATGGATTGGGAAAAGGTCCCAGGTTTAATCAGTCATGTACTTTGTGCTCCCTATACTTAACATGGGGAGCGCAAAGTGTTAATCAGCGTTAGGATCAAAGTCCTAACGCTGATTAATGTCCATCTCCGGTTGACAAAATGTTAACCACACCCTGGACCTGGTGCTAACGGATTCCTCTGGTGCAGAATCCGTTAGCACCATCAGATACCCCCCCAAAAAATCAGATACTCACCTTGTATCCTACGACGAGGACCGCAGCTCTGTCCGCCTCCTCTGTCGCTGGGAAAAGAGGGAGAGACTGGGGGAAAAAGTCCCCTAGTCTCTCCCTGCAGATCACTACGCCGACCTGCTGGATCTCGCGAGGTAAGATCCGGCAGGTCATGTGACCGACAGGTGCAAACTCAATGGAGTCCTATGAACTCCATTGAGAGGATGCGCACGGCGGAGCTCAGCGCTGCCTCGTGCATCCCGGGGCTTAGCGCCCGGTAACAATGCAGGCAGCTTTTTAAGCACCTGCATTGTAATCTCCCATTAAAACATGGGCGCTAGGGAGAAAACTGCAGGCCTAGCGCCCCAGTTTTAACGTGAGTAATTTAGCCCCTAGCCTTTATAGGAACATTACAATCAGACATTGTTTCGCGTTTTCCAGTGGCACATATATTTTGCTGTGTTTGTACATGTAACAGAAACTGGGGTTTACTGGTCTCTGGCTTGAGGACCAGACTCAAACCTGTAACAGCGTCTGTCCCTTCTCTCCAGTCAAGCAAATCCGCAGCAGTTTTCCCTCCTTCACAAGCCTCATCCAGAACTTGAGGAGGTGCTGTATAATTCTAAGTATCTCTCCCCAAACACCAGACAATACATAGGGCAGGGAAGAAGAATGATATTTTATTTGGGATGGGGTTTATATGGGAAACAGGGGGTGGTAGTAAAATGACACAAACAGAGTACACTGTCTACATTAGGGGGCTGAGAATCAACTAAGGAGATGCAGAAATCTGATTAATTTCAAAACAGAAGATTAACATTTTATCAACTCACCATCAATTCAATCTTAAAACAACCAATTACAGACAGCAGTAACAATAGTTCTAAAAGGTTTACTAAAACAAACCAAACTCTTAAGCAACCCGTTTTAAGATACTAATACATGTAATAGCATTAACCCTACATGCCCACTTATGTCCACTGTCTGTTAGAGTTAGCTTTGCCACATTGGTCCGCAGTCCCTTGGCAGGAGGCCTGCGCACACACCTCTCCAACAGACACAGAGGCTGTGTATAGTGTGGACAAAGGTGCCGAAGAGGGTGAGGGCACAAAGATGGTGGGAACTTTGCTAACAGTACCTAACAAATATATAGGGCCCTATCACCTGCCCTAAGCTAAAAAGGGGCGCTAAGGGGAAAAATTTGCGCTCGCAAATCTCACCTTAGCATTCCCTTTTTACAAGAACATTGCGAGGAAGGTGCTGAATACTGCAGCCTGCCCCATAGTGACCGCTAGCCTCCTGGATGCCGCGATCATCCCCTCCATGGAGTCCATAGGACTAATAACCCTTAGCAGCTCCCTGTTACCCATTCTATTCTGGCTTATCCATTATATCAGTTTTCCGAGTTGGAATATTTGAGAGCCATTCATTGAGTTCCTATGGAGCCCCGCTGGTGCCACATGCAATTTTTTTAAAAATTTGTGCGCATGATGTGCTAAGTCAAACGCGCAACCTATCAAATCGAGCATAACAACTAACTGGTGTTACAGCATAATATACATACATACAGAAAAAATGGTGTCGCGCCTATACTCACCAGAGCAGCTGCAACAGCCAGGAGTAACAACCCAGTTCATGTATAAAACAAAACAAGAGAAAAAAGATGTCATCTGCGCTTGTTTCTATATATTTCCATGTACAACAAAACACTATCAGGAGGTTTTAGTTTGTTTTAATGGCCATTGAAACGTAAGCTCACTCGCCCCGACAAAGCACCTCTTTGAAGAGTGAGTCCTAACCAATGTACCAAACGCTGCTCTACTGAGCAGCTACATTCCCCTCCTGCTGCTTTTCAGCTAAGGAGAGGCAGACCAAACTAAAACCTCCTTATAGTGTTTTGATGTACATGGAAATACATAGAAACAAGAGCAGATTACATCTTTTTTCTCTTGTTATGTTTTATACATGAACTGGGGTGTTACTCCTGGCTGTTGCAGCCACTCTGGTGAGTACAGGCGCAATGCCATCTTTCCTGTATCTATCAAATCGAGCGCCTGGCCGTCGAGTAGGCCAAATGCCCGCCCCACCGTCGAATGCACCAAACGCCCGCCTGGCAGTCGAGTAGGCGCAACGCCAACCCGGCCGTCGAGTAGGCTGAGTACTCGCCCATGTTGTGCCCTGGAACTGGCTGTGTTTTTTGGTGTACGTGCAGAGCAGTTCCATCCTGATGGAGACATCTGACAACTCCTTCGGAAAGAAATAAAAACTATAGCATATATATATATATATATACAGTACTATAACTATATAAATTCCTTGACATGTTCAATGACACTGCAAGCCGATTAACACAAATGGGCGCGGCTCCCCACTCCTTTATTGGTATTAGGTCTCCATGATGTGAAGCCAGGCCCCCCTGCACAAGTTGGCATATGTGGAGTCATGCCTAGGATTGAGAAAGGAACACTGGAAAATATGTATAACCATTACTCTGTTGCTTGCGGCCAGAGGTGCTGGTAGATCGGGTGCCTCTCTGCACCGTGGGATCAGGTTTAAGTTCAGAATTTTTTTTATAGACCTTTTAAATTGTTAAATAATTTTGCAAAAGCAAACCGACTTTCTACCTCTGTTCATCTTGCCGTCCGTTGCAAGAAAACGTTCCACTTAAACTGTTGTGTTGGGAACATCTATTCACACTGGCGTTATGTTAACTTTTTAAGCTGGTTTTATTCTAACACAGTGTTTATTATTCATTTGAAGCATGTTTATTTTTGCATTTCCATAACATTTGTCTGATGTGAAGCTGCCATTGCCGAAACCCAAAAGTAACATTTATGTTGCACATTAATAAACAAATAAACACAGCCGCACATTTTTTACTGGTTTGGCAGAATACCGTTTGGCACTCACACCTTGTTCAGGCCATAACATTTTATTAACTTTTTTAATCCAGCTACATATAATCAGTAATCATGCTAATAATACATTAGATGGTTTCAGATACATTCAATTTGATGTTTCACCATTTATAGAAATCTATTTTTCAACAAAATCCAAGATACCTTGTTATATAACTAATTTATTTTATTATTTAATTTATATTTTAATCTGTTAGACAGACAGACACAAATATATATATATATATACTCACACACAGATTGATACAAGCAGATATATACGGATAAATATATGGAAAATTGATATATATTGATATGGACAGATAGGTAGCTATGAATAGAAACAGATCATTGGATAGATAGATAAGGACAAAGATAGAGAGATTTGTATCGATGGATATGGATAAATAGATAGATCAATATCGATAGATACAATAAGAAATATAAGGACAGATGGATAGATACAGGGAGATGGATATGGACAGATACAGATGGATGGATAGATCAGTGCAGTTACATGCAGATAGATGGATAGATCAATACAGATAGATACAGATAGATAGATGGATAGATCAATACAGATAGATACAGATAGATAGATGGATAGATACAGATAGATACATACAGGTAGATGATAGATAGATAGCTATAGATGGATAGATGGATACAGTTAGACAGAGCGATGTACATGGAAAGCTAGACATGGATAAATGGATATGGACAGATAAGGAAAGAAACAAATATATGAATAGATAGGTGAATAGATGGAAATGTGGTTAAGGATAGATACAGATAGATACAGATAAATAGATAAGTAGATATTGATAGATACATATATAGCTAAGGTTAGATGGATGCGGATAGATGGACACATCGGTAGATATGGCTAGATACAGGTAGATAGATGGATAGATCGATGCGAATAGATAGCTACAGGTAGACAGAAGGATATGAATAGATACGGGCAGATGGATAGATAGATAAAAGTGGTTAGATAGATAGATAGATAGATACAGGGAGATGGATAGATGGATAGATCAGTGCAGTTACATACAGATAAATGGATAGCTCAATACAGATAGATGGATAGATACATACAGGAAGATGGAAAGATAGATATAAATTGATACAGTAAGACAGAGAGATGTAAATGGAAAGCTAGACATGGATAAATGGATTTGGTCAGAAAGATAAGGAAATACACAGATATATGGATGGATTTGGTCAGAAAGATAAGGAAATACATAGATAGATAGATAGATAGATAGATAGATAGATATAGGTGTATATATAGAGAGAGATAGATAGATCGAGAGATATGGATAGATAGATGACTAGATGGAAATGTAGATACAGATAGGTAGGTAGAGAGATCGGTTGATATTGATAGATAAGTAGATACAGATGGAAGGAAAGATAATGATAGATACACATATAGATAAGGCTAGATGGATGCAGATAGATGGAGACATGGGTAGATATGGCTAGATACAGGTAGACAGATGGATAGATCGATGTTTAGATCGATGCCAATAGATAGTACAGGTAGAAAGAAGGATAGATCAATATGGAAAGATACGGGTAGATAGATAAATGCGCGGTTAGATATAGATAGACACACCAAAACACACAAATAAATGAACATTAAAAGATGAAATAACCTTCTCTCGCTGCTATTGTGTACAGTACATAGTACATTGGATCTTACATCACTTCATGTAAAACGCAGTTTTCAATGTCATTTTGTTAATTTAAAGTATATTCCGTCTGCTTGAAAATTAATAACACAGCTGCAGTTTTGCTTCTGATATTTATGCTAATTTAGAAAGGGTACATTACCTGCAAAAAAAAGTTCCATGACCTACAGAGCCGGGTATTTTACTTATCATTTTCCTAACAGCTTTAACCTTTGAAGGAGAATAAGTTATTTTATAAATGCAGTCATACCAAAGTCTCAATATCTGTAATAGAATTCAGAAGGTCAAGTCTGAGCTTTCCATCACACATTTTAATACTAAAATTCCTCCTGTAATTTCATTATGGTTTAAGCGTAACCTAATGCGCATGTTTAAGGTTTTTGCCAACTTCTCCATTGCTTTTGTATACAGAAAGCCTCGGTTAATTTGGACTTCCATTAACAAAAAAAAAACACAAAAACTAATTAAAAAATGAAACCACCTCTTCACTGACGTATGTCTATGAAAATGGCTTCCTTATTTGCTTTTACATCCTCCATGTTTCCATGATGCTAACATGAGCTTATTCTGCGGCCCAATCGCGGGTCTCACCATTCTTATTATAAAGGGAGGATAACCAGGCATATAAAATAACTCGAAATGTAACAGCAAATTCAGCCGGGAACCTGTGGGTGATGGATCGACCAAGGAAGCAGACAGAGGCCTTTGTTTCAAGGAAAATGGCGTTTATTCGGCTGGCACCTGCCGGACTCACGAAACAGATTGTAACTGTTCAAAATCATGAGTGACAAGAACATGTACATGGATTCTTTTTATACAATACAATTCCCCTCCCATCATACCCAGATAGTCACGTGACAGTTACCATATGTCTGAGTTAGGACCTACTTTACACATGATGTCAGCTTTCCTCTTCATTCTCATTTTGGACATGCAACTATTTCTATTCTTGACGGTCAGCATTTCTATTTAGTTTTGCTGACAAACTGACTTCTTTTAAACACGCGGACTAAAATAGGGTCTCAAGAGCACTCAAGGACAGCAAGTTTATTTTAAAACACAAAATGAATGAACATCGAAATGGCAGATCACTAGATTAGTATAGTTTTAAGTTAAATCCCGAGAATTGCTATCTCAATATAAGCATGAAGGAAAAATCACACAGGTACTACTTCCTACTAGAGGAGTTATTCAGAGAGAGAGAGAGATGATCTGGCCTTGAAATGTAACCGGATGCCGAAATTCAGCGTGTGGTGCCATTTCGGGGCCATTCGGCTATTCTGAGAGCAGGCAGTTCGCCAAATTTTGGCAAACTGCCAGCAAGTACGGTACCTGTTCAAGGGCAGTGAAATCCCCCATAGAGAAGCAATGGTTACTCAATTGCGAGAGCGCCGAACAGCAGTGAAAAGATTCCGAAGTGCCCTCATTCGTCAGGTTCATTCAGGCGAATCCCATAGGTTTCAATGTTAAAATATTCCCGTTTTTATCCAATATCTTAATAAACCGTTTATTATTTTAATCTTCAGTAGAAAGTAACTTTATTTATTGATTTTTTTAGGATCTTTTAGGCATTTTTCAGGATTTTTTTTCTGTTTTCTTTTCTAAAAAGCATTTTTTCTTTTTTCTGTAACAGACCTTTTTATTATCATTCATTGGATCTTATATGTAAATTCCAGACATTTTCGTTCAGTATTTTTTTATCAAACAGCGTTTCAATTTTGACACTTTCAAGTGTGCTGTTTTTTTTAAAAAAAAATTACTCTGTTCGTCAGCTTGTTGGATTTTGCCGGCGTGTGGTCTGCAATGTGATTGGCGGCTCATTGGCGTTTTTGCGGCGTGTTTGGCGTGGTTTTTCCGGCAGTTCCGCCAGGTTTTCAGTGGGTTTTCTGCAGGATTGCGGCTGGTTTCTGCCAGGTTTTCCCTGCAGTCCGGGGACCCTGCGGTGAATTCTGAATTCACTGCTGAAGGAACTTTGATTCGCCCGAAGTGCAGGGAAATGCGGGGTACAAGAGGGCACCGAAATGTCAGCAACATTTCAGTGCTCTGTGTGAATAACCCCTTATGTCTTTATTACAACAACACTGATCCTGCTTCCTGTTCCAGGAAGAGGAAGTGCGAGGGAAGAATAACTTTATTTACACTTTTGTGAACATACATGGCATTACACTGTGAGAGCACTTTCAGCTTGTATCTCAACAGCAAAAACATATGGAAAAAAATAAACAAAAGCAGGAGCCAAATGTACATTTTAAAGTGATACTGTAGGTTTTTTTTTTCTTTACTGTCATTTCATTACGTATACTTTAAAATACAGGCCTTACTTCTTAAAGAGACACAATTACACTTAGATGAGCTGTATCAAGATTATTTGTGCATTACTTAAAAAACACTTTACAAAACACATGCTGCTGTTTTTTTCTTGTTTGGTTTAAGTAATTGCATGTGAATAGGAAAAATAAATGTAGGTTTTTATCTACTGCTTCTATTTTGTAGATTCTTTCCATGATGCAACATTTATCAAAATCTGTGCAAGGATTTTACTTTGTGGCTGTAATTTATTCTATACAGCAATGGTTCCCAACCCTGGTCCTCAGGGCCCACTAACAGGCCACGTTTTAAGGATAATCCTGGGAAAATTCAAACTGAATGTTGCAATCACTGAGCAGCAAATCATATCACCTGTGCTGTGCTTCAGATATCTGGCAAACATGGCCTGTCAGTGGGCCCTGAGGACCATAGTTGGGCACCACTGCTATATAGTATTTAACAGTTAATGAGGCGGAGGAGGGATTTTTTAGATAAGGCAGCAGGGGTTGCATTGTGTTCTCCAGGCTACTTGAGATAAGAGATGGCAGCTGAATGAGATAAGACAAGGAGCTTAAAAGACTTCTAGTCTACCCCCATTGATGTCCTCTTTCCATTTTTTGGATTTTTCCCATCATGCAACATTCACCAAAATCTGTACAAATGTTTTACTCTACTGCTCTGAGTTTTCTTCTACAGCAAGGCTGTTAAACTCCTGCCCCCCCCCCAAATGTTGAAGCCTACATTTCCCAGAATTCTCCCAATGTAATTGATGGTCAGGGAATCGTGGAGTTGTAGTTCAGAAACATTTGCGGGGCCGGTGTTTGACAGCCCTGTTCTACAGTATTTAACAGTTAAGGCAGCAGGGGGAGCTTTTGTCCACCTCTGCTACCTGAGATTAGTCTTGGCAGCAGAATGAAATAAGAAAGGGAGCTTAAAAGACTTCTAATCTACCCCCTGGTGATGTCCTTCGAATACATCCCACACAATACAATGATGTGAGTCAGTGATCGACCCATGGACCCCATTGTATGGTCAAAGCCACACAGGGGGGGGCATGGCCGACTACGAACAGAAGCGGCTGTGTTACTGCGGAGCTCCGCTTCATCCCTGTCTTATTGGGGTATTTTTGAAGATTTTCTTAGCTGTTTTGACCTGTTTATGCTCCCTAAGTGGCTGGCCATCGGGTTGTGCACTGTCCAGAGCCGTTTTGTTCTCACCCTTCCGGACAAGAGACTTTTCTCTTCGCACATCTTCAGGCCGGCGGCCATCTTGCGGCCTACATCCTGGCTGTACTCCGGCCTCTCGATGTCACCTCCGGAGAGCGTCTCCTCCCTGGAGGGGACTCTGAAGCAGGCTCCCGAGACGATGGGCCCGCATCCCTTGGGGGCTCGGGCAGGTTCTCTGGCGAGAGTTACGGAGAGGATTGCGAGTCTTTTCCTCACCACTGGCCCACTGATGACTCACTCCCGCTGCTGAAGAGGGACCTGGCAGACCTATTAGCCGAGCTGAAGGAGGCATGACGCTCCTCCCTTCGGGATGCTGGATGGACAGGTGGCTTGGACGGCCCTGATGAGTGCGACCGGAGGCCCACTGACTTGAGGGGATTCATCCCCTCCCTAGCTGACCATGCTGATGTGGCGTCTACCTGCTCCTCGGATCCCTTACCTGTGCCTACGATCGGTGACGGACATCTCTTCGGCCGCAGTGTGGAGGAACCTCTTGGGTTCCTGGCCTCTCTTGTGGCTCTGGAGCTGCACAGCAGATGTGATCTGGTCCCGGATGCTGCGGCAAGTGAAAGCCGGTATGCTCCCAGCGATTCCATGGTTCCTCTGGGTCTCATGTCCCATGGCAGGGCTTCTTCTCCCGTGACGCTGACATCTCTGGTAGCCTGGTCGCCTGTTTTGAAGTGCCCCTTACTCGCTGTCATCGGAGCCCCATGCATCTGGATCTTGGCTGGGTTTCTGGGACACAAGGTTTTATCCTCGACTTGCTTGCTTTTTATGTGCCTAGCCTTCCCTGGGGCACCTTGCCAGTAAGAGACCAGTCCTCGTTCCTGGATGCGGGCTGAGGGGGACTCTCCGCTGCCCGCTGGCCCTATGACCGCTGTTTTGTGTTGCAGAGTTTCCCCCAAGTTTGATGAGTTTTGCACCCCCCTTCCTGAGACATGATCCTTTTTTGCTGTCCTGGGTATGTATACCCAAATACTCTTTTGTTGACACTTTTTGAAGACACTTGCTGACTTACCCCCCCCCCTCTGGACACTCTATTGCGGACTTTAATTTCTCTGATCAAGATGTGGTTTGATGTGGCGGTTTGGGTATCTGGTTTCCACCCCCCCTTTTTTTTTGTATTTGTGTGCGCGGGACGACGGGTAGCTCTGGGTGTGCCATTGGAGCGGGTACCATGGCTCTGACCACTTCCTCTGGCCCCAGATCACCCAGCCATGCGGCCTCTTCCATGGCCTCCAGTTCCCCGTGGGGTTCCTGGGTCGAGCCAGGAATGTCGCCTTTTCCAGGGCAGTCCCCCACCCTTTCCCCCCACTCTCCTCTTGTTTTATTTACTCTTGTTTGCCCAGGTACCCCAGCCGCTGCTTGTCTGCAGACAGGAACACTTCATTGGTATCTCTAACTTATGATTGAGTGTCCTTTCCCCTCCCCCCATATTTTTGTTACTCTTGAAGACTCGTGTTGTCTATTGATTTTTGCGCATCTAGATGTTCTTTTAAGACCCCCCCCTTCTCTTTTGCTTTTCTGTTTCTGTGAGTACATTTTCTGGCCCTGCAAGGCCATTTATGCTGGTCATCCTGTGACCTTTCTTACAAAATAAAAAAAATTAAAACATAAAAACAAAGCCACACAGTGAGGAACAAGTGATGGGAAGATACTAAGGGGTTACAACACAAAAGATAACATGATGGATGCACCCAGTGACACTTACGGAGTTAAATATTTTCTTTGTCAAACATACAAGAAAAAAACAAAGTACATGTAAGATATCAGCGACGTAAAATAGACAAAATAAGGACTTTTCATTTTTTGGTGGTAGCGTACCTTTGAATCAAAATAAACATGTCTAGTATTCTTTTCTTTTCGGCTTAGTCACGTCACGGTGGAAAATGCAAGGTGTTACTCAAATATGAATTAAGGTTCACTTACAGGGTTATTTAAAGAGCTCTGAATTGTGGCCGAAAGGTAACCGAACGCTGAAATTCAGCGTGCGGTTGCCTTTCCTGGCCATTCGGCTATTCAGAGAGCAGGCAGTTCGCCAAATGTTGGCGAATTGCCTGCACATACGGTGCCTGTTCGTTGCCTGTTCGAGGGCAGTGAAATCCCCATAGAGAAGCAATGCTTCGTCTATTCAGAGAACAAAAACCAGCAGTGAAAAGTTGCCGAATTTCCCTGCTGTTCGGTGTTTTCATTCGGCAGGTTTATTCAGGCAAATCCCATAGGCTTCAATGTTAAAAATATTCCCGTTTTATTTCAACATCTAATAAACCGTTGATTATAATATTCGGCAGTAAAAAGTTTCTTAATTTTTAGATATTTTTAGGAACTTTTAGGCATTTTTCGGGATTTTTTCTCAAATTTTTCTTTCTGCTTTTTTTTTAAATTGTCTTTTTCTTTTTTCTGTAACAGCCCTTTTTATTATCATTCATTGGATCTTTTATGTAAATTTCAGACATTTTCGTTCTGTACTTTCTTTGCAAACAGCGTTTCACTTTTCAAACATTCAAGCGTACTGTTTTTTTTTTTCTTCACTCCATTCGTTTGCAGTGTTGGCTTTTTCCGGCGGCTGCTCTGTGCTGTGATCAGCGGCTGCTTGGTTTTCTCCGGCGTGTTCGGCGGGGTTAATCCAGATGTTTTTGCGGGTTTCGGTGTGCGATCGCTAGGTTTTGCGGTGAGTGTTCGTCGGGTTTGCGGCGGCTTTTCCCTGCACTACGACGGCCCTGTGGTGCTTGCTGAATACACCGCAGGGTCACCGAATTGGGATCGCCAAATCGCACCGAATTGAAGAGAACAAAAAGTCACCGAACGTGCGGTGACTTTTCGATCCTCTTTGAATAACCCTGTTAGAGGCTGTAGCTTTTCACTTATCTCTTATTCACTGGATTTCATATTCACTGAGGATGACCGTTTTTTGTGGAAAGTTTCCCATAGTGTCCGTCCACGTTCTTGCGTTTCACTTACACTCAATGCATGCGTAAACATAAATATAAGTATGTAGAACATAGGTACATCAGCATTTTATAAAGAATAAAAACATACCACATATTGCACGAAGCCAGTTATGGGAACCAATGCAGATATATAGTAAATCGATAATAATCCATAGCACAATCATAGTAACACAGCGTACAATATAAAGGCAACTGAGCATATTGAATTATTTATACATATAAAATAGCTTTCATCAATTGTGTACCTCTATAAAAACTGTTATTACATTTTTTACTATCATGTAATTAATATAGATTTTTGTTCCTAATCAAATTCTCATCAAATGTTCATAAAATGTGACTGTAATGTTCAAGTCAGCATATATACAGCATGTATTGTAAAAACTTATTAACAATTCTTTTAAATATGACATCAAATTCTTAAAGAGAACCACCCTGATGCATTATTGTAATAAGTCTTCACACACCAACAACATATAGTAGCAGTCGCTATAGCTATACCTCTTGACTATCAGCGGAGTAAAAAAAAGAAACAATCGCAGTACCAGCTGGTGTTTTTCTTTTGAAAAATCATTTTTAATTAATTAGACAGTAGGAATATTCCCAATTTAATCATTAACCCCTTCATGACCAAGGGTTTTCTAGAAACCTCTGTCAGGATCCAGTGGTTAGTTGGAAAATGAGTTTTAATTATACAGTAATCAATATTTGAGAATATTCCCACTGTATTCCAAACTGTGATAACTTATCTGGCAGACAAATGTCACCATCTAGTGGGTAAAAGGCATTACTACAGTTCAGGACTCCTTGCAGGATCAGCTGGGGTAAAGTCTGATGGAGACATTCCCTAGCCGGTTTAAAAAAAAGAGGTTATTTAAAGAACACCGAATTTACTCTCTTTCGCTCGAGCTAAATCCGCCGACCCTGCAGTGAATTCAGCATTCACCGAAGGGTCCCTGAAGTGTGCCAAATGGAAAAGCCAAATGCTACTTAAAAACCAATGAACGCATCCGATAAACCGCCAAAAAAAAACACCGAATGCATCCGATAAACCGCTGAAAAAACAACAAATGCATCTGATAAATTACCAAACACAGCCGCCAATCTGCTGAACACCCCTGGTCAGTCGCAGAACAAAGCCGACCAGCCGCCGAACAGGGGCCACCCCCCCCCCTGCAATTTTTAAAAGGATGTTTTAAACAAAAATAATACATTAAAATGCCTGGAAACTATAAATAATTTCATATAAATAACAATAAAAAAGTCTGTTACAGCATTAAAAAAATTAATTAAAAAAAAATTTAAAAAAAAGTTTTGCCGGAAAAAATCTGAAAAATGTCTATCAAATTCTAAAATATAAATTAATAAAAATACTTTTTGCTGCAAATGAAAAGAATGGACGGTTGAATAAAAATTTAATAAAAGCTAGGTTTTATTTTGGGCTTTGCATGTTTAAACCTGTCGAACAAAAGCAACTTGTCTGTGGGGAATTTCTCTGCAGCCGAATTGCACCAAATTTCGCTGGCATTTCACCAATATTTGGCGAATTGACAGTTTTTTGAAAAGCCGAACTGCCACGAAATTACACCATACGGGGAAATTCAATGTTTGGTGCAATTCAGTGGAAAGCTCGTCTCTCTTTGATTAACCCCTAAAGCAGAGCTTTCCTAACTTTTCCTGTTGGTGACACACTTTTTAAACATGCTTCATTTGGTGATGTGGTTATTCAGTTTTACTGGAGAACTCAGTTTAAACTAACTCGTTATAAATTGTTTTTGAGATAGTATTTTATCAGGAAGGATACATTGAGATTTCTCGTTTTCAAGTATGTCCTGGGTGGCGAGTATGTACCGTTAGGTGTCTTGCCGAAGGACACTTACTGGAGAGGTGCTCTTGCTAGGATCAAACCTGTGTCTCCACAGTCTCTCTCCACGGTTATAGAGCAGTGATGTTACCTCTACTCCAGCCAGCCGGTAATGGATAATAGATACGGACTCGCATTGTAACAACGAAATAAATGTGACAC
This sequence comes from Leptobrachium leishanense, assembly GCA_009667805.1. NCBI lineage: Eukaryota > Metazoa > Chordata > Amphibia > Anura > Megophryidae > Leptobrachium > Leptobrachium leishanense. The sequence goes on from CM019065.1 coordinate 367,822,662, forward strand.
AACATACTGTATCTCGTGAAACCTTTTCATTTATATGTTTTTAAATATATTGTTTAGAATTATTTCTATTATTGAAAATTATTGCTATTGTTTTAAGTATTAACTTATTATTAATACTCACACTCTGTCCATCGATGCACATTCTTTCCCTCTCCTCCATTGTCTTCCTCTCTACCCCATTTCATCCTCTTCCTTTTTCTCCCTTTCTCATGACCATTTTCTCTCCCTCCCTTCTTTCCATGTAAATTCTCCCCCTTCCAAGTCCCCCTCCTTTATCTTGTCCATCTCCCTCCATCTTTATCATGCCCATCTCTTCCTTTATCATGTTCATCTCCCCCTTTTATAATGTTCATCCCCCACATCCTTCCACCTTCATTTGAATGGCTTTCTTTCAAGGAACAAAAGGGGGTTTTGCTTCCGTGGCAGCATGGAGAGCTGAGAGGAAGTGACGTTATATGATGACTTCCTCCCAGTGTTGCTGTGGACTAAAGGCAACTGGCTGGGCCTGAGAGGACGCAGGGTCCTGGCGCCACCTAAAATGATGGAGGAGGTACGTGTGGATAACGGATGCTTAGCATCAATGCATCGCGGCCTCGATTATTTGCCCTACTCCCCGGCATGGCGGCACACTAAAAGCCTGCTGCCGACAGACTAATGAGCCGCGGCACACAGTTACAAGCATTTGAAAAGCACCTACAATTCCCGTAGCGCTGTACAATGGGAGAGACAGAATAGCAAATATAAGTACAAGTTAAACACACAGAACAGTAAGAGAGAGGATCCTGCTTGAGAGGTTACAATCTAAGAGGAGAGGGGTGACCCACTAGGGGAGGGTGAAGAGAGTACAAGAAGTAGCGGGGTGCATGTGGGTTGAGTGGGAAGATGGAGCAAGAAATGAACAATGGGGGATTAGGGGGTGAGATGATAGGCTTCTGTAAAGTAATGTAAGTAAAGTAAGAACTCGAGAGTCAGACAGAGTCTGATGTTGTGGGGAGGGAGTTCCATAGAAAGGGGGCAGCTCGGGAGAAGTCTTGAAGGCGGGAGTTGTGGGTGCGGGAACGTGGAACTGATAGCGTCAGATCATTGGCAGAGCGAAGTGGTCGGGACGGGATGTACTTGCTAATAAGAGAGGAAACTTTTAGAAACTTCTGCCCTATAGTGTTAGCACTTCAGGTATGATGCCCACGATGCTAAAACTTTCGGATCATGTTCTGGAGCTCAAATGCAAAAAAAAGGAGAATTTAATTTGCAATGTTATAGCATAGCTCCAGATCATGTTAACACCATCTCAAGCTGCTGTGTCTACTATAGCTGATCATGAATACCAATCACAGAAGTGAAGGGGTTAAGTATACTCTGACTGTGCACTCAGTAGGCAGGGGGGAATATTGGATGTGTCACTTTGGCACAACGTGCCCTGTGGTTGAACCAATGTGACATGAATAAAAGAGCTGATGTGCTAGACTGTAAACCATCAATGCTTTTGATCCTTCAAGCTGCTACTTATTTATCCTTCAATTTTATTCTATTTTAGTGAATAATCAATGTCATAGTATGTGTTTCCAGAGGGTTTATGCATAGAACACTGGCCTCTTATGTGCACTTCATAATCATGTGAATACCACAGCATGGATACGTATCAGCATAAGCACTGGAGAGTTTATTACAGGGTTGGGTTATTGCATGCTTCAAAACTCATGATCCTTAGTCTGGTGCAATAAACTCGACTGGCTTTATTTTATCCCTTGCAGTCAAAACTAAGGCAAAGTAAATTGCTTTTCCCCAGCAAACAAATGTCCTTTCTAAACTATAATGATATAACACCATGTTCCAGTAACTGCGTTAGCATGCTATATATATCCAAAGCATAGCCTTTCAATTCAGCTGCTGTTCTGGTTATCAGAAGATCAATGTTGTACCTTGGTTTCAAATACCAATTCAGTCTTTATGTTTAATGAAGAAGTTGTGATTCTCTTGGGGAAAAAAATGGCTTGGAATTACTGAATGCCTCAGTCTTTTCTTGAGGATCTTGATGTAGAATTGGTTGCTCAGAATGCAGACAGTTTGAAAACATACTATTGCTGAGAATTAACCACTTGCCTGCGAAGGACGCGCTCAGCGCATCGTCTCAATTGTGATCAGCATGCGGACGATGCGCCGAGCGCGTCCTCACTTCGCAGCTGTGATCTGCTGTTATTTTCAACCGATTGCTGTGGTCTCCCATGGCTGGCTGACATCTTGGATGTCAGCCCCGCCTCTGGAACCCAAGCCAGTGCACTGAGGTAATCTCGCCGAACACAATGACCTCTGTTTCAGGCACCCACCCCTGCCAGAATAGGGAGAGTGCTTGAAGGAGGGGGGTCATTTGTACCCCTCTCTCCCCATCGCTAACAGCCAGAGAAGAAAGAAAGGCAATGCTGGAAAGGGCACAGTCTGCCCTTTCCAACAGTGCCTCTCTTTAACCCCTTATGTGCTGGATCATGATTTGGTACCAATCATCTTGGATGTCAGCCAATACCCTGGGGTCCCACCCCATGCACGACGACATCAGTTTCCGGAATTAACTCCTAGCTGCCACCTATGGTGGAGATAAGGGGGATCCAAAGGACACCTTTATCTCATGATCAGGGGTAGCCAGATGGTCATGTTTTATATCATTGGAAAGGCCAGAGCACTCCCGCCTCCAATACTGGTACCATGCTCTTTGGAGAAGGCCGTAGCCCCTTGCTCTCTGTCTGGTGACGTGGTGTCGCCCCGTGTGCAGTATTTCATCTTTATTTTGCCTTCCTAGTTAGTCCTATTTAGTCAGCATCTGTTTTATCTTGTGGGTAAGGGAATAAAAACAATCCACTTGCTCGTTCATCCTGTCATACTATCGACGGAGGCGGGCTATGTTTCCGTGGCCCACCCTGTAGATACATAGTATCAGGGAAGTAACATATAGAGGCACATACTCTTCTTCTGTACTAATCACAATGTATTATGGCTTATTGTTGAACTAGGAGTAACATTTAGAGATGTGCATTCCTTTCATTACGAATCTCAATTTGTTTGAATATTCGTTAATTCGTATTTCGGAAGTACTTCTGAAATAACAAATTAATTTCATCCGAATTGAAACGAAAATTAAACAAAACTGTATATAACGAAATTGGTTTATTATAGTGTTTCACGAGAGAACCATTGATTGAATGATTCCTCTATGCACACTGCAGTGAAACGGTAATTTAACCCTAGCTTGCCTTTTAACCCTCATGTTTTACCCTAATCTTACAGTAATAGAGCAGGATTTACTGTTTTTTTTAGTAATCCTAAAATTCGAATCAATCCCAAATTACAAATGAAATTATGAACATAAATCAGTTTAGTTTTACTGTTCCACAAAGTACCCTGTCCCTGTCAATTGGATAGAGAGCTCAATATTTAACCCTTACTTGCCTTTTAACCCTCATGTTTAACCCTAATCTAACAGTAATTGAGTAGGATTTGATTTATTGGATTCTTTTTTAGTGATCCAAATTCTTATCGAATCAAAACGAATTAAAACGAAATTATGAAACGAAATTCCGAAAACAAAATTATTTTAAAACGAAACGAAACAAAATAAATTTTTCAGCTGTACGCACCTCTACAATTTTACTGACTTTGCAATGCATAGATCCAAAGAATAATGGTAATTGGACATTATTTTTTTCTTCTCAGAATGTGCAGTATAATAGTTACTGTGTGAATTGTATTCATGGTGTATTGCAAGTCTCTGTGTACATTTTAGTTTTCATATATATTTTCACAATGACTTATTATTATTATTATTTGCATTTTTTTTCCCATGATTCTCATTTCTCGACCTTGACAGAATAATAAAACTAATAGTAATAATTGTTACCAGTAATGCATTCTGAAAAACAATTTGCTCCAATGAATATTTTTTTGTAATAGTGTTAGATTCTAAGAACAGATAAAAAATAGCGAGAAACTCTACAGATATCACCACAAAATAATAATAAAAAATAACCATCAAAGAGGCAAAACATACAAACTAAAGCAACCATTGCATTTTCTTTTCACAACCCTAAAAGTGGCTATAGGCAAACATTCTGAAAATTTACACAAATTAACGATGGATAATCAATCTGCTATGGATTTGCTGTGCTATGGCTATGCTATGGATTGGTAGAAAACTGTAAGGAAATTAAACATTTTAGGCCTTAATATTTGAGATAGAAGAGTCTTTATGGTGGGTTTTAAACTAAGCCTTAACCCCTTCAATAACGATATCGAGATATCTCGGGCATCAAGGCACCATCTGGTGCCTCGATATCGAGATATCTTGGTATGCTGATCTGCAGCCCAAAAGCAAATTAATTTTGCTTGTTTTTGGGCTGCAGAATGTCCCCCCAAAGTCTTAACCCTGTGGGCAAATGCCCAAACAGCTAAAATTGTAAAATCAGCTGCTCAAAGCTCTGAAATATCGGGCTTGCAGCAGCTGATGCAGAGAGAAATAGTAGAAAATAGACCAGCCGCTAAAACCTCTAACTCAATTTTTCAGTAGATGGCGCCATCTACTGGCCAAAATAGGTTATTTACAGTAAGACATACAATAGGTATAAGCTCAAATATTTCTTACTTTATAATTAGTTAAAACATGATTTTACAAAAAAACACTGGTCTCTGATTTTTTTTAAAATAAATTACTTGGTATTGAAGGGGTTAATGAGCACTCTACTCATCCTGACCACTTTACACTTTTAAAGTGGTCAGGATGTTAAGAATGCCCCCTTTCTACCCCCATCCTAGCTTCCACAATCTGGTGAAATCAACAGGGTGAAGTGGAGTTTCCCACCCAGCATCACCAGCATCCAGGATTTTTGAATTTCCCAACTGACGGTCACTAAATCAGTGACCAGTGACGTCAGCATGCAAAAAGCATGCTGATGTCACCCTCTCTGAGACCAATCATGGTATTGAACAGTGTCAGAGAGACAGCAGATGGATTGGATCTGGACATGCGCGCAGCTCCGGTCCGACAGATGCTATGGAACTTGCATACGTTAAGTGCACAAGTCTTATAGCGGACCATATTGTGTGGTTTCTATTCTATGCAAGTTACATTGGAACGCAAATTACACAGAAAAGCTTCAGAGTCTTCCAGGTCCAAGAGTTCCTGAGCTGAAGAGGAGGAGCTACGCACAGGGAGGGAGAAAAGGTGAGTAAAACCTCCCGAAAAAGAAAATAAAAAATAATTCTGCAGAGTATATCAACAACCTCTGTCCAATTATTAAAGGGCAAAAAACGAACTCTATTTTTTAATAGAGTGTTCCTTTATTAGCCCTCTTTTAAAAAATGCATCGTTGGGTACCTGAGATCGAGTTAACATACTCTGTAGAAATCCAAATGAATTTAGGCTTTTGCAAAATAAATTTCTTTGCATATGGGTTTCAGAACTTGTCTGAAATGTTGCCGATGCATTGCAAATCTTAAACTGCGCTCATTGTCAACAAAGGTCACTGGGTGTGTGTCTGCAGTGTCTCCTGGGCAACAAATCAGGACCTTATTTTGACCAGGAGTGGGAGCCTTCTGTCCAGTGCATTTACAATGTGTGTGTATGTATGTGTTTGTAAGTTTGAATATTTGTGTGAGTGTGCGGGGACAGGATTAAGTGGTCATTTAACGAGGTTTTCCATAAAACATTGGTTCCTGCCAGTGCTTTTATGCAAAACCATACATACAGAAAAAATGGTTCACGCCCATACTCACCAGAGCGGCTGCAACAACCAAGAGTAACAACCCAGTTCATGCATAAAACATAACAGGAAAAAAAAAGGTGTCATCTGCTCTCGTTTCTATACAGTTCCATGTGCAACAATACACGAGAGATTTTAGTTTGCTAGAATGGCCATTGAAGTGTAAGCTCACTCGCCCCATCAAGGCACCTCTTTGTAGAGTGAGTACTTAACCAATGTACCAAAAGCTGCTCTTCCGAGCAGCTGCATGCTCTCCTGCTGCTTTTCGTACTGGTGAGTACGGGCGCAACGCCATTTTTTCTGTATGTATGTATATTATGTTGTATCACCAGTTAAGTCATTTTTGCTGCTGTTCCTTTTTCCATGTTTTTGTTTTCAACCCCAAATGGGAAGTGCTTGGTGTGTGTATAAATAAAATCCACCATTTGTTGCCTCTTGGCTGAAAAGCAGCAGGAGAGCGTGCAGTTACTCAAGAGGAATTACTTTTGGCACATTGGTTAGGTACTTACTCTATAAAGAGGTGCTTGATGGGGCGAGTGAGCTTACGCTTCAATGGCCATTCTAGCAAACAAAAACCTCTTTTGTTTTGTTGCACATTGAACTGTATAGAAGCGAGCGCAGATCACACCTTTTTTTCCTGTTATGTTTTATGCAAAACCAGTTGGTAGTGGAGGAGTTAAATTCAGGCAAATTTAATAATTAAAATATTTAATTTCTGCCTAGAAGGAGTTAATTATATTTATCCAGCAGCCAGAAGGAGCCCTTATTTCACAGCTCTGCGATCCTTGCTTTTCTTGCTCACAGCAAGGGGTGGGAATTTCTGCACATTGCCTCGGGTTTTGTATTGTTTTAGGGCCCTATTACATTCTTCGTGCACAATTGTGCGCACGCGCAAAAACGCATTACCGCGAGGGACAAAACCCTTTGCGCTGAACGTCGTATTACGATATTCGTGCACAAAATGCACGTTAACGTCTAACGCGAGTGACCCTGCACGAACCCTTTGCGAGCGCAATTTAGTGCGCGCATCCTATACTTAACATTGTGAGCGCAAATGCGTTTGTGCGCTGGTGCGCGCATGGTATTACAATCTTAGCGCAAAATTTAACGGACAACGTTTGCGCGCATAATTTTAAGGTATTTGAAAAGCTGGTGGTAACGGCAAATTGTAACAACCTGACCGTACCAAATTGCGGATTCACAACGGAGAACGTCGATGCACACGTTTTTTTACTAGATCCGTCAAAAATGATGGCCACTACCTTGACTTCCATCAAAAGGTACCTCTGTTGTGTGCAGTCCGCAGAAACATGACGGACTCGCGTCAAAAATGACAGACTCTGACGGACTCGCGTTAAAAATTACATTGCACTCACTGATTTCTGCAAGCAACGGTACTTAGCGTGTTTTAGTAGTCGGTTTTAGTAGTAGTAGTTTAGTAGTCGGTTTTACGAGCGCAATTTCACGACGGATTAAAAAATGCGCAAGGAATGTAATTCCAGCGGTGATTTTCGTGCGTTAACGTTTAACACTTCGTGCAAAACAAAACTAGTGTTTAGCGTGCGTTTTTGCAGTAAGAATGTAATAGGGTCCTTAGTGTTTTGTTAATTTTGGCCTAACGTTTACAAATTCCCATGCAAAGCTCAGTGATTTACCGTCTCATAATTTACCACTTTTTGTAAAAACTAATGGTAAAAGGAACAAAAACACAATAAATCACAGCAACATACAGGTATTCATGTAAGCTTATGAATGATAGAAGTCTTGCAAGCAATTTTTAAGAGTTCTTCAGAAAGTTATACTTTCTAATGAAATTTAGATGGATGTGCACTTTCACCTATCTTCAAAGAATGTGTTCCACAAAATACATTTCAAACCACATTGTGTTTTGAAGAGGACGGAAGTGCTCTACGCATCGTGCGCGTAGCTGTGCAGAAACTAAGACTATAAGTCATGTCGTTTCTCATTCTCAAAGGAAACCATTTAAAACGCACAATCACACAATAAAATACATTAAAAGGATCCTTTGTGTAATAATTACGTTTGAAGTGATGCATATGACTGCTTAATTTAAAGGAAATGACAGTTACGCATGGTTAGGCACCAAATGTAGAATGCTGATTTCTGCATTTAGATTTAAACGAGAATTATCATCTTAAAGCGTTTCATATTTATATAAACATGAAAGAAATCGGTGTGGCTCCTTCTGTCATGTTACATTATCTCCGTGAGCACGCTAGCAGACTTGACAATGTGCTTATGTGCCATTTTTATGCTACGTCAGTTTTAAAATTAGAATATGATTTAAAACAAATTATGTTTTGGCCAAGAGGGAGGAACGGGCAGGTTTAAATCGCACTTAAATTTAAAAGTTACATAAAATTAATTGATGTGGTTTAATTTATACATCACTCATAGTAGTGTGTGTAATACATCTCTATATTAGGCATTAAAACTTATAAATATATTATTATTTACAAATAAATTTACAACAAATAATTTATTATTAGAAATGACACTTTTATGACTATTCTTGGAATAAAAATCTGAAAACCAAAAATTATAAATTAATAAGATTAACTAACCCCTAACTAAAATTGACCCCTTCACTAACAAGTGATTTTCCAAAAATCCACTGTCTGGAACCAGTGTTTATTTTGGAAAATCATTTTTAATTATTTATATAGTAAGACATATTTGGGAGTATACCTTACGGTAATAAACTATGTTACATGCAGATGCTGCCATCTACTGGCCAAAATGAGATACTGCAGGTCAGGACTCTGAATTATCAACTGGGAAAAGGTTGTTAGAGACATTCTCCAACTGGCTTTAACCCCTTCACTAATGAAATCGAGATATCCCAGGCTTCAAAGGCACCATACGGTGCCCCGATATCGAGATATGTCGATTTACAGATCTGCAGCCCAAAAGCAAATGAAATTTGATTGCTGAAAACCAATTTCATTCGTTTTTGGGCTACAGAAGGTGCCCCCAAAGTTTTAACCCTGTGGACATAATGCCCAAAGAGCTAAAACTGTGAAAAATCGGCTGATGATGCCCTGACATCTGGTAGTCAGCAGCCGATACAGGGGAAAAAAAATCGAGCTGCAGCTGTAATGATTGTAGCACAATTTGGCAGTAGATGGCACCAACTACTGGCCAAATAGGTTATTTACAGTAAGAAATACAATGGGAATATGCCCACATATTTCTTTCAGTATGATTAATTGGAAATGTTTTTACACAAAACCATTGGTTTCTGACATTGTTTGTGAAGGGGTTAAAAAGGTGATAGCATCTCAGGCATCATGCTTATGGTGCTAAAACTGTATGGGCTTATTCTGGAGCCCAAATGCAAACAAATATTTCTTTGCAATAAATGAAATTCCTTGCATTGCTCCTGTGGAACATACAGTCAGGTCCATAAATATTGGGACATCGACACAATTCTAACATCTTTGGCTCTATACACCACCACAACGGAGTTGGAATGAAACAAACACAATGTGCTTTAACTGCAGACTGTCAGCTTTAATTTGAGGGTATGTACATCCAACTCAGGTGAACGGTGTAGGACCTACAGCAGTTTGCAGATGTGCCTCCCACTTGTTAAGGGACCAAAAGTAATGGGACAATTGGCTTCTCAGCTGTTCCATGGCCAGGTGTGTGATATTCCCTCATTACCCCAATTACAATGTGCAGATTAAAGGCCCAGAGTTCATTTCAAGTGTGCTATTTGCATTTGGAATCTGTTGCTGTCAACTCTCAAGATGAGATCCAAAGAACTGTCACTATAAGTGAAGCAAGCCATCATTAGGCTGAAGAAACAAAACAAACCCATCAGAGAGATAGCAAGAACATTAGGCGTGGCCAAAACAACTGTTTGGAACATTCTCAAAAAGAAGGAACGCACCGGTGAGCTTAGCAACATCAAAAGACCCGGGAGACCACGAAAAACAACTGTGGTGGATGACCAAAGAATTCTTTCCCTGGTGAAGAAAACACCCTTCACAACAGTTGGCCAGATCAAGAACACTCTCCAGGAGGTAGGTGTATGTGTGTCAAAGTCAACAATCAAGAGAAGACTTCACCAGAGTGAATACAGAGGGTTCACCACGAGATGTAAACCATTGGTGAGCCTCAAAAACAGGAAGGCCAGATTAGAGTTTGCCAAACAACACCTAACAAAGCCTTCACAGTTCTGGAACAAGAACCTATGGACAGATGAGACCAAGATCAACTTGTACTAGAGTGATGGGAAGAGAAGAGTATGGAGAAGGAAAGGAACTGCTCATGATCCTAAGCATACCACCTCATCAGTGAAGCATGGTGGTGCTAGTGTCATGGCGTGGGTATGTATGGCTGCCAATGGAATTGGTTCTCTTGTATTTATTGATGATGTGACTGCTGACAAAAGCAGCAGGATGAATTCTGAAGTGTTTCGGGCAATATTATCTGCCCACATTCAGCCAAATGCTGCAGAACTCATTGGACGGTGCTTCACAGTGCAGCTGGACAATGACCCAAAGCATACTGCAAAAGCAACCAAAGAGTTTTTGAAGGGACAGAAGTGGAATGTTATGCAATAGCCAAGTCAATCACCTGACCTGAATCCCATTGAGCATGCATTTCACTTGCTGAAGACAAAACTGAATGGAAAATGCCCCAAGAACAAGCAGGAACTGAAGACAGTTGCAGTAGAGTCCTGGCAGAGCTTGACCAGGGATGAAACCCAGCGTCTGGTGATGTCTATGCGTTCCAGACTTCAGGCTGTGATTGACTGCAAAGGATTTGCAACCAAGTATTAAGAAGGGAAAGTTTGATTTATGATTATTATTCTGTCCCATTACCTTTGGTCCCTTAACAAGTGGGAGGCACATCTGCAAACTGCTGTAAGTCCTACACCGTTCACCTGAGTTGGATGTACATACCCTCAAATTAAAGCTGACAGTCTGCAGTTAAAGCACATTGTGTTTGTTTCATTCCAACTCCATTATGGTGGTGTATAGAGCCAAAGATGTTAGAATTGTGTTGACGTCCCAATATTTCTGGACCTGACTGTACATCCAGTATATACTAATATATATATATATATATATATATATATATACAGAGACCAAGGAGAGAGCACTCCAGTCAACACATTCAAAAACCAACAATAACAGCTTCATCCATGTGAACATTGTACCAGATTTTAGCACATATTAAAAAATTCTTAAAACTAAGCTTTGTTGAAAAAAATGGTGGAAATTAAGTTTGCAATGAATGGCCATGAATTGCTTAAGCCTGCCAACAACGTCAATGTAAACCACCTTCTGCAGGTCCTAATATACTAACCTATACAGCCCCCACTCTCTGGAACGCTCTCCCTCGTACTGTCAGACTTTCCCCTAACTTCACTTCCTTCAAACGCTCCCTTAAAACATTCCTATTTAGGGAAGCCTACCACCCAACTCACTGACGCAACCATCAATCACTCTCACCTTACAGTCCTCTCCTCCTGTTTCCAACCCCAACCCTCCTAGATTGTGAGTTCCTACGGGAATAGGGCCCTCATCTCCTCCTGTACTGTTTGTCTAATGTTGTTCAATGTATTGTAACCCTGTCTATACTGTGCTTATTGTACAGCGCTGTGGAATATGCTGGCCCTTTATAAATAAAGAATAATAATAATAATAATAATGACTGCCCTTCATGGGATAGACTCACTTACAGAGGACCAAGTCCTTTCTGGAGCTCACAGCAGATCAAGGTTAAATAGGTACCATGTTCACATGCATGAAGCTGTTGTTGTTGGTTTTTGAGTGTGCTGATTGAGGGTGGTTTACATTGACGTTGATGGCAGGCTTAAGCAATTGATGGCCATTCATTGCAAACTTAATTTCCACCATATCTTTCAACAAAGCTTAGTCTTAAGAACATTTCAACATGTGGTAAAATTTATTTATTTATTTATAAAGTATTTTACCAGGAAGGATACATTGAGATTTCTCTAGTTTTCAAGTATGTCCTGGGTTCAAGGACATTGAAATGTTACAGATGTTACAGAAATACAAAGTAATACAATGCAATATATTAAAAAAAAAACACAAATATACAGATTAACAGAAAATAAATATGTAGGAAATAGTCATTAGGTTACATGTTTACAGGTGCATTCTGTATTGAGGTATGTTAATAGGGAGCTCTTGAGTGACTTTAGACTGGTTAAAGATTTGATGGCGTCTGGGAAGTTATTCCATAACTGTGGTGCTCTGTAGGAAAATGAGGACTGAGACACTTTCTTTTTGTATTGTGGTATTGCAAGTAAGGTGTATGTCCTGGATCGGAGGTTATAGGATGAGGGAACTGCCGAGGGAAGCAGTCTATTCAGATTGGGTGGCAGCTTCCCAGAAAAGCTCTTAAACACCAGGTTGGAAAGGTGAAGGGTGCGTTTAGACTCCAGCGATGGCCAATTTAGCTATATTAACATGTCACAATGGTGGGTCATGTAGTTACATTGTAGCACAAAGCGGCACAATAAGTTATACAATGTAGTAAGTTTTTGAAGGTGTGTTTGCGGGGCTGCTGCATACACTACATCTCCATAATCAATAGCCGGCATAAGCATTTATTGTACAATTTGCTTTCTTACCGTGGGGCTCAGGCAGGATTTGTTTCTGTACAGAGCACCTAGTTTGGGGTAAAATTTAGATGAGAGTTTTTCGATGTGGGGGCCAAAAGATAGATTTGGGTCTAACCACATACATAGATATTTGAGAGAAGTGACTGTGGTCAGCGTGCCATTTGATTTTGTCCCGACACATAGATGGGGATTTTGCAATTTATGTAGTTTAGGTGCTGTTCCAAAGAGCATTGTTACAGTTTTGTCAGTATTTAACCACTTCGATGCGGAGGACGCGTTCAGCGCGTCCTCCGCATGGCTGCTGGTATGCGAAGGACGCGCTGAGCGCGTCCTCCCTTTGGGGTCAGCGTTCGGCCGGGTTCCGGCCGATCGTTGGCCCCCCCGGTGCGGGCTGTCATCCTCGATGTCAGCCCAGCATCCGGAACCGCCGCCGGTGAAATTAGGTGTCATCGCGACAGCGCGATGACACCTAATTCAGGCGCCCCCCCGCATGTGCGGAGGAGGCGCCTGAAAGGGAGGGGGGAGGTCCTTCGGACCTCTCTCCCTCCCGATCGGCGGCGTTGCGGGGGTATACCCAGGCACCATTTGGAAGGGCACAGCCTGCCCTTCCAAATGGTGCCTGGCATTAACCCCTGGGGAGCTGGATCGCGAATCGGCGCTGAAAAGCGCCGGTTCGTGATCCTTTCCCGGAGCTGGCCGACATCTTGGATGTCGGCCAAGCTTCCGGGAACTCCCCCTGAGGACTGGCGTCATCGTGCATAGCACGATGACGCCAGTCCTAGAGTTAACCCCTAACTGCCACCAACGGTGGAGATAGGGAGTTCCAATGAACTCCCTATCTCCCGATCCGTGGCAGCTAGGGGTTAATGTTTGGTATTGCTGGATCGGCCAGAGCATGGCCGTTCCAACGATACCAAACACTACAGTGAAAAAAGTTTTTTAAAAAAAATAAAAATTAAAAATAAAAATATATTTAAAAAAAAAATTATAAAAAAAAAAATAAACATTTTATTTTCTTTTTTTTGGTTCGTTAATGCAGCAATATTGTTCCCATTTCAATTATAATGTGAACAATGATGCTGCACTAACAATTTTTGTATGCGGTGCGTTTGTTAAAAATCGTGTAATTTTCCCCCCAAAAAAAAATGTAACGAGACCCCATCTCTAATTTTTTTAACAAGCGCACCCCATACAAAATATAACCGCAATTGCTCGCATGTTAAAATGTGAAAAAAAACACTTTACACGTTGTAAATTATTGAAAATACATATTTTATTGCATTTTTTGTTATAATATACAGACATGACATAACGTATACATATAATAATGACATATTATGAATCTACCGAGTCTGACGGAAAGAACAATATATAATATGTCTGGGTCATATACTAAAATAAGCCTTTAAAACACGTTTAAACATGATGAGCAAAACCGGTAAATATGACCTCAGCACAGAGGCGTGAAACGCCTCAGCAGCGAAAGGGTTAAAAAACGTTTGTTGTGTTTGATCCACTTTTCTACCTCTGTGAATTGTTCTTGCAGCACGGCCTCCAGCTGCGGGAGATTTGGTTTGCTGGTATAGATTACGGTGTCGTCTGCGTACATGTGTACAGTTGAGGCTTTGCAGATGTTAGGCAGATAATTTATAAATATTGTAAATAGCAGGGGGCCGAGTATTGAGCCTTGGGGTACACCACAAGTGACTGGGAGGGAGAGGGAGGAGCTGCCAGAAATGGACACATATTGCGATCAGTCAGATACATATGATCGAAACCAGGTTAGCGTGTGATCACCAATACCAGAGTTTTTAAGTTTTTTTTAACAAGATGCCATGGTCTACTGTTTCAAAGGCCTTGGCAAAATCAAGGAAGATGGCTCCAGTTAGGCTTCCTTGTTCCAACCCAACTTGGATATCATTGCAGACTTTTAAAAGGGCAGTTGTAGTTGAGTGATTTGGACGAAAGCCTGATTGATCTGGGGTTAAGTAGTTCCAATATTGATAATAATCATGTAATTGTGTGTAGATGCATTTTTCTAAAATTTTTGACATTACAGCCAGGGATCAATGATATCGGATGGTAGTTGGATACCAAAGTACTGTCACCACTTTTATGGATAGGTACCACTCTCGCAGTCTTCCAGAGTTTGGGTATGTATCCAGTCGCCAGTGATTCATTGATTAGGGTTGCGACAGGATTTGCAACTGCCGGTGCACTGGTTTTCAGCAGCATTGCTGGTTTTTGATCAGGTCCAGACTGGTATTTCATTTTTTGGTTACGGAGGAGTTTAGTAATGACACTGACAGGCACTGGTCTAAAACTGAATTCCTGTCTGATACAGGGACTTTGCACAGTTGGAGGGGCCTGACCTGCATGCGGCCTTTCTGATTGCATGTCATTTCCTAGCTTGGCAATCAAAGTGGTGGCACATCCAACAAAATAATCATTAAAGGCATTTGCTACATCTAGGGGGGTGTTGAAGGGTTTGGTTGTTTACTTTGACAGCAGCTGGCTGAGCGTGGACGGTGGGTGCTTGTATGTTACTTATGGTTTTCCAAAAGTTTCTAGGTTTTGATATGTTATTGTTTAGATTTTCATTGAAGTAATGGGCTTTAGCCATTTTTGTTTGTTTTGTGCATGCATTCCGGCATTGTCGGTATTCATAGTGATCTTTCATGGAACCAGTACTCTTGAAATTTGACCACAGTGAATCTCTAAACTGGTACATTAGTGTAAGATCAGCTGTAACCCAGGGGAGATGGGTTCCTTTTAATCGCACTTTACGCAGCGGGGTATGGGAATTCCAGACTTGCAGGAGCTCAGACTGAAAGTATTCAATTGCACAGTCTATGTCTGGGATTAGGTTTAGTCTGTACCAGGGGAGCTGTTTGAGATCACTTAGGAAGGATTCAAGAATACATTTCTTGAAAGACCTGGTGGTTATTACCTTTGGGGGATATTTCATGGCCTTTATTTTGCGCACGCAGTACACTAGACAATGGTCACTAAAGCTATTAGCGAGAACGCCTGCCTCCTGTATTCTATCAGGATATGAGGAGAGAATCCAGTCCAGTAAGGTATGGTTAGGGCTTTTCATATTAATGCGAGTGGGGAAGGAGATTAATTGAGTTAGCTGCAAAGTTTTAAACAGCGAGCAGTGTTTATTGTTTTTAGGATATAGCCAATCTGTATTAAAATCGCTGAGGACCAGCAGTTCACTTTTTTGGTTTTGTGCAAGTAGGTTATTAAGAATTTGAGTTATGTCAGAGAGGGAGTGCACTGGAGAGCTCGGTGGGCGATACAATCCAGTAACAATGATTGATTTACTGAATGGGATCTCAATTAAACCAGAGAGGAAATCAAAAGTGGCAGGGGAGCTAGAATTCTGTAAAGGGGTGAACTTTATTGACTTCTCAACATAAATAACAATTCCCCCTCCTCTCTTTGCTCTGTCCTTTCTGCAACATGAATACCCCTGTATTGATATGGTATAATGTACCCATGCATGAAGCTGTTGTTGTTGGATTTTGAATGTGTTGAACGGAGTGCTCTCTCCCTGGCTTTGTTTTGTATTTTATTTTTGAGACGCACCCGCACTGAAAGCTTAGTTTAGGTTGAGTGCTACCCCATGTGTTTTTATATATGTATATATAATCCACGAATGGAGCCGCACACGTGTGGATAAAATAACAAATTTATTGAATCATCTAAAATTGACTGACGTTTCGGCTCATATGTGAGCCATTCTCAAGGTTACCGTAACCTTGAGAATGGCTCACATATGAGCCGAAACGTCGGTCAATTTTATATGATTCAATAAATTTGTTATTTTATCCACACTTGTGCGGCTCCATTCGTGGATTCTATGCAACTTTTTGAGCAAGCACCGTGACAGTCTTTGAGTTGTCCATGTCGACTTACAAGGTAGCTGCAGGGACATTATGTTCTACTATATATATATATATATATATATATAAAGGGTCAAGACGTCCCGCGATCCACATACCGAAAATTTCTTGCTCCGGTGCAGTCAATCCAGCTGCGGGTAGATAAGAGACCAAAATCCAGACGCACACGGAGACTTCTTTTCAGAGTATAAATAAAATAGAACTTTATTATGGCATCAAATTTCATGCCATAATAAAGTTCTATTTTACTTAAACTCTGAAAAAAAGTCTCCATGTGCGTCTGGATTTTGGTCTCATATATATATATATATACTGTATATATATATATATATATATATATATTCGGGTCCTGGCGCCTTGCAGATCGAGTATAGTTGGTTCAAGTTATCTTTGGTCTCTGGGTAATTATAGTGTGATACTTTTGTGTTTATTTATTTTTTTACTGTATGAACGTACAACTGACCAATATTACTATATGATGGCAATACAGTTCAGTGGTTGCCATTTTTATGAAGCAGTAAAGAATAGCAAAGGTAGCAGCTCGAAGCAAACTGAAAGAGAGCAAGAAATTGGTTTTCTGTTGCCTTACGAATTAATCAGAAGTGCTAATTATTCATGTATCTCTTGATTAACTGCTGTGAAAACCCACATCATTTCTCTAATTTGATAACCAATTGTCTGTGTTAGTATTGTGTTGAATCCTGCTCATGCAGGTGTATCGAGCGCTGAAAAATACTGACATCTGGTTACTTGGAAAAAAGTAATACTGCAAGAGAACAAGATATGTCTCTTTTCACCCCCAGGTGCCTGGAGAGAATGATTGCAATATTAAAAAAAAATAAAAAATCTGTTTATATTGTTTTTCTGAGCAATATCAAAGATAAATTATGCAAATTTGCACATTTTTCTTAAGTAATTCTCTCCATATTGAACAGTTACAAAAATATATAAAGCAACAGTAATAAAATAAAGCTGAAAAAGTGGTGTAAACATGCATGGCAGAGCAGAAAATAATAGGTAGCATGAGTGAAAGTAGTATGCATGGAATCATAGGATGGTTAAGGGGTCTATTCACAAACCACCAAAATTACGTGCAATATCGGTGCCTTGTGCCTTATTTAGGTGCACTTTGACAGCTCCATTTCACCAAAAATATGGTGAATTCACTATTTAGCGCATTTTCACCATATTTTGTGACAAAAAAGATCAGTGAAAACTGTCAAATTGAGCTGAAATTGCCTTGGCGAGTTCCATCGAATAGAAAAAAAGAACATAGAGAACAGTAGAACGGTGCACCTATATCAATGCTCTGCAAGAATATATGCTAAGCAGTAGTCTCCTTAGTGAGGGGAGACCTGACAAGGTGCCAAAAGTTCTATGAACCACACAAGGGTGTGACATTCTTGGACCAGTTACAAAGTATGGGAGAAAATGGTATTAAAGGGATGGCACCATCCACCACACATGGGAATCTGGAACAACTGCTCTTAGTCGTCTGCTTCGCTGTCCACTAGGGATGAGCTGTTCGATCAGTTTGGAGTTCGATTCAAACATTGGCAGTTCAAAAGTTCTCAAACTTTTTGGCGTGTTCGAAAAAAAAGTAAATTTTGAAAAAAGTATAAAAAATGCTTAAAAAATACTAAAAAATCTAGAAATAAAGAGACTCTTTACTGCAGAATATTATAAGCAACGGTTTATTAGATATTGAATTAAAAAACTACCCAGGGCAAGAAGGCATGCATGTGGGCGATGATTAGCAATGGACGGACTGTGTACGTCGTCAAGAAGTGGTATGTATAATAACACAAACATGTTACATACACATAACACACATTACATACATCTACCAACTTATGTCAACACATGCTGCAGCGTAATGTATTATCTGTTTGTCAGACAAATGTGACTGTCATAAAATTATTCTGGCTTTATTTAAAATATTTACACACGTGTACATTTTTCTGAGACTTTCACACCTCAAAATTACATGTGCTTAGAGTGCATGTTGCTTGCATAGGATTTTTTGCGCCGCCCGTGTGTTTCATCTTTAAAATGCTGCGATGGGTGATGAGGATTTTCTAGCTTACAAGGAAAGCATGCTTTACAGTCTGCCTAATGTCTAGGTGCAAAGATTCTCACCCCTAAATGACATGTGCTTACAGCAGGGCTCTCAAACTCTGGTGCCCTGATGTTTTTGAACTACAACTACCAGGATTCCCTCGCCATGTATTGCATTGAAATCATCCTCGGACTTGTAGTCCAAATCATGTTCGGGGACCGTGAGTTTGAGACCCCTGGCATACTGTGCATGAGGCTTGCATAGTATTTTTTGCGCCGCCTGTGTGTTTCATCTTTAAAATGCTGCAATGGGTGATGTGGATTTTCCATCTTACAAGGAAAGCATGCTTTACAGTCTGCCTAATGTCTAGGTGCAAAAATTCTCACCTCTAAATTATTTATTTATTTATAAAGGATTTTACCAGGAAGGATACATTGAGATTTCTCTTGTTTTCAAGTATGTCCTGTGACATGTGCTTACAGCAGGGCTCTCAAACGGCGTAAACAACAGGTGATAATTAGTATTTGGAAATAACATGTGCTTCTAATTAGTCTGGTCTCATGAATTTGATACATTGCCTGCAGACTGGGTGTGGCTCCTGCACATATATGAACAATGTGCTTCTGAATTCTAAGAAGTGTTCATTTCTACTACTGTAGGCGGACAAAAACAGATTCACTTTCAAGACGGCGCCGGACCGGGCACAAGTAAGGATTGTCAGAACACGAGTCTCTTCAGGAAAGGCAAACTTTATTGTGTCGTCACACAAGTGCCCACACAGGATTGAATCGCAAAGAGTGAGCCCCCCTTTTCACCCGTGCAAGGGATCTTATACCAAAAAATACGTAATTAGGTACATCCCAGTTAGCCCACCTCCCAATGACACTTTATTCCACCCCACGTGGGTTAATACCTCCCTTTGGCTAATACAAAGACATTCCATTAATTGGCTGTAAATTGGCAAACTTTGTGTTAGTTTCAGTAAATCATAATTAATTGCTCTTACTGTTCCGGGCTGCGCCCTCCTCCCTTGCGCCTACAATCACTTGTTACAGATGGCACCTGGCCTGATCTCTACTCCTTTGTCTTTCTGCGGGCCCCAACGACCTTGGAGGATCTACTTCGCTTTTCTCCTCCGTGCCAGGAACAGCAGAGATCTTTCATAAAGCTTTAACCCCTTAAGGACCGAGGACGTACCATGTACGTCATTGCAGCGGGTCTCTCTTAGACCCGCTGACGTACATGGTACGTCCTGCCGTTTTTGAGCTGCTGGAAGCGATCGGATCGCTTCCAGCAGCTCAAACGCCATTGCAGGATGCCTGGGAGTCCAGGCATCCGTGCAATGGCCGTTAGAAGTGCCGGGGCACCATGTGATCGCTCCCCGGGAGCGATCTACATCCGGTTGCACCGGAGAGGTGCCCGGCACTTCTACAGAGCGCTGGAAGCGATCGGATCGCTTCCAGCTGCTCTGAGCATATTACAAGGATGCCTCGACATCGAGGCATCCTTGTAATATACTTACCTGCCGCCGGTCCGTCCGTGATCGCTCCCCCCGAGCGATCACTTCCGGTAGCGGCAGGAAGTACTGAGTGCCACGAGGTATCGTGGCACTCAGTACAAAAACGATCACATCAGTGATCAGGTGCTCTGCTGGGTGCCTCGAGGGATCAAGGCACCCAGCAGAGTAAAAAAAAGTGGAAAAAAAAGTTAAAAAAAAAGTGTAAAAAAAGTAAATAAAAGTGTGTAAAAAAAGTGTAAAAAAAGAAAAATAAATAAAATAAACTGACAGTTAGGGGTAGGGTTAGGGTTAGGGTTAGGGTTAGGGGTAGGGTTAGGGGTAGGGTTAGGGTTAGGGTTAGGGGTAGGGTTAGGGTTAGGGTTAGGGTTAGGGGTAGGGTTAGGGTTAGGGGTAGGGGTAGGGTTAGGGTTAGGGTTAGGGTTAGGGGTAGGGATAGGGTTAGGGGTAGGGGTAGGTTAGGGTTAGGGGTAGGGGTAGGGTTAGGGGTAGGGTTAGGGGTAGGGTTAGGGTTAGGGGTAGGGTTAGGGGTAGGGTTAGGGTTAGGGGTAGGGTTAGGGTTAGGGGTAGGGTTAGGGGTAGGGTTAGGGTTAGGGGTAGGGTTAGGGTTAGGGGTAGGGTTCTAAGGGCAGGGTCAGGGGTAGGGTTAGGGTTCTAAGGGCAGGGTCATCTTGGGGCTGAGTGGGATGTTCCTAGCCTGCCTCATCAGAGAGGCAGGCTAGCAACATCCAATCAGAAGTTAGAAAAAATCAAAATAAAATTTCTAATTTGTCAGGTCAGGCCAATATTTTGTAAATATTGGCTCTGACCTCTGTGATTCTCCCTCCCTCTCCTCACTTGTTTTTGGTGAGCGAGAGAGAGAGATCAGATTTGACAGGTTAGAGATTTTAGTGAGATTTAGTGAGATTAGAAAAATTGAGGCAGATTTAGAGAGATTTTAGGGAGATTTAGAAGAATTGAGGCAGGTTTAGAGGGATTTAGAGAGATTTAGGTGTTTATTTGTATTTTCTTGTGAAACCCAACGGTTCTTCTAAGAACCAACAATCCGCTTATATATATATAATAATTATAAAATTTTATAATCTATTATATATAATGTCTGAGAGGGTGTACAGCGCCGAGGAGGCATATGCCATCCTGGCGTCAGAATCTGAGGCATCTGCGTCAGACTCAGACCCTCATTTCGACCCCGCTAACTGCTCAGAGGCGTCGCTAGATACATTATCTATGCTGGCTGATGTATCTAGTGATGTTTCTGATGCAGATCCTGGGTCACCACCTGCCAGCAGGAGACGCACAGCTCCAGCTGAGGAGTGGGTAGTGCCTCATCGCCAGAGGCCAGATATCCCTCCTTTCACGGCAAATCCTGGCATCAATATTGATGTTGCAGGATTTACCGCCACACAGTTTTTGCAGGTGTTATTGGGGGATGATTTGTTGGGCCACATCGTGGCCCAATCAAATCTGTATGCCCATCAGCATTGTGCTGCGAAGCCAGACTCCTACTTGGCAAGGCAGCAATGGACCCCGCTAGATGTGCCAGAATTTCTGAAATTCTGGGCACTTACTATGCTGAGGGCATCATAAAGAAGCCCTCAATTCGCTCCTGCTGGAGCAGTAGCCCCATCTGCTCTACCCCCATTTACCTCCAATCAATGTCACGTAGAAGGTATGAAAACATTTTGCGTTTCATGCACTTCAGTGACAACAGCCTGTGCTCCCCTAGAGAGCATCCCCAGTTTGACAGGCACCAGACTTTTACATTTTATTCGTACATTTTTATGTTCTACAATTGGTGCTGTATTTTGCCAAAATCTTTGCACACCTATGCATGGGGGCATGGTGTACTCAGGAGATCTTGCAGAAAACAACCTGGAGAGTTTTCATGCAGTAACAAACACAGTGTCTGCTAAATCACAGTCCAAAACTACTGTGGGCGTAAAAATCTGAAAATTGAAAAATTACCGCCACACACCTTGTTGCCAAATGTTTTGGGCTAAAACCGTTGCATCCATGGCATCAAAGCACTCCATATGCAATACCTTGGGGTGTCAACATAACAAATATAAACAATTTTCTGGCAATAATTCAAACTGGGGTATGCGGTAGACCCAAAACCAAAGATAGGCCTAGCTGAAGAAATAATCTCAATTTCAACTCTAATGACAAAGTCATAAAATTGTATTTGAACCTTCCCAAAATCCTGGCAAACCTAGGCATGGGGGGCATGGGTGTACTCAGGAGACCTTGCAGAAAACAACCTGGAGAGTTTTCATGCAGTAAAAAACAACAGTGTCTCCTAAATCACAGTCCAAAACTGATGTGGGTGTGAAAATGAAAAATGACCACCAAACAGTATCTAATTTGTTTGGAGCAAACGGATGCATCCATAGCATAAAAACACTCCATTTACAATACTTTGGGGTGTTAGCTTACCAAATATATGCACGTTCATAAAACTGGGGTATGTAAAAAGGCCCCTAAAAAGAAAATAAGCAAAGAAGATACTGTATGTCAAATTAGAAAATTGACAAGCACATGTCAAAGATTGGCGTAGCACCCCAAAAACAACAGAACAAATCTATATATGGGTGGTATCAATTTACTCAGAAGATGTTGCTGAACATATTTTGGGGTGTTTTTTGGCAGTAACCCATAACTGGATTTGACAATTCATGCCTAAAGTACAATGTGTGTGAAAAATAACACAAAAAGTGACTACCTGAAAGATTGACAAAGAGCTAGTGCATGGAAAGTGTTAAAATACAACTCTTTGAAGCACCCTAGGGTGTGCCCTTTCTAAAAATATATGGTTTGATGGGGGTAAATTACTTTGGCCGGCTTCAAAAATGTCCCAAATAGGACATGGGTGCATGATGACGAAATGTGAAAATTCCAAGTTGGAAAACTGAAATGCGCACCCCCCAAATAAGGCCTTTTAGCCCCCAAATGACCCGACATACCTATACATGGGTGGTATCAATTTACTCAGAAGATGTTGCTGAACATATTTTGGGGTGTTTTTTGGCAGTAACCCATAACTGGATTTGACAATTCATGCCTAAAGTACAATGTGTGTGAAAAAATAACACAAAAAGTGACTACCTGAAAGTTTGACAAAGAGCTAGTGCATGGAAAGTGTTAAAATACAACTCTTTGAAGCACCCTAGGGTGTGCCCTTTCTAAAAATATATGGTTTGATGGGGGTAAATTACTTTGGCCGGCTTCAAAAATGTCCCAAATAGGACATGGGTGCATGATGACGAAATGTGAAAATTCCAAGTTGGAAAACTGAAATGCGCACCCCCCAAATAAGGCCTTTTAGCCCCCAAATGACCCGACATACCTATACATGGGTGGTATCAATTTACTCAGAAGATGTTGCTGAACATATTTTGGGGTGTTTTTTGGCAGTAACCCATAACTGGATTTGACAATTCATGCCTAAAGTACAATGTGTGTGAAAAAATAACACAAAAAGTGACTACCTGAAAGATTGACAAAGAGCTAGTGCATGGAAAGTGTTAAAATACAACTCTTTGAAGCACCCTAGGGTGTGCCCTTTCTAAAAATATATGGTTTGATGGGGGTAAATTACTTTGGCCGGCTTCAAAAATGTCCCAAATAGGACATGGGTGCATGATGACGAAATGTGAAAATTCCAAGTTGGAAAACTGAAATGCGCACCCCCCAAATAAGGCCTTTTAGCCCCCAAATGACCCGACATACCTATACATGGGTGGTATCAATTTACTCAGAAGATGTTGCTGAACATATTTTGGGGTGTTTTTTGGCAGTAACCCATAACTGGATTTGACAATTCATGCCTAAAGTACAATGTGTGTGAAAAAATAACACAAAAAGTGACTACCTGAAAGATTGACAAAGAGCTAGTGCATGGAAAGTGTTAAAATACAACTCTTTGAAGCACCCTAGGGTGTGCCCTTTCTAAAAATATATGGTTTGATGGGGGTAAATTACTTTGGCCGGCTTCAAAAATGTCCCAAATAGGACATGGGTGCATGATGACGAAATGTGAAAATTCCAAGTTGGAAAACTGAAATGCGCACCCCCCAAATAAGGCCTTTTAGCCCCAAATGACCCGACATACCTATACATGGGTGGTATCAATTTACTCAGAAGATGTTGCTGAACATATTTTGGGGTGTTTTTTGGCAGTAACCCATAACTGGATTTGACAATTCATGCCTAAAGTACAATGTGTGTGAAAAAATAACACAAAAAGTGACTACCTGAAAGATTGACAAAGAGCTAGTGCATGGAAAGTGTTAAAATACAACTCTTTGAAGCACCCTAGGGTGTGTGCCCTTTCTAAAAATATATGGTTTGATGGGGGTAAATTACTTTGGCCGGCTTCAAAAATGTCCCAAATAGGACATGGGTGCATGATGACGAAATGTGAAAATTCCAAGTTGGAAAACTGAAATGCGCACCCCCCAAATAAGGCCTTTTAGCCCCCAAATGACCCGACATACCTATACATGGGTGGTATCAATTTACTCAGAAGATGTTGCTGAACATATTTTGGGGTGTTTTTTGGCAGTAACCCATAACTGGATTTGACAATTCATGCCTAAAGTACAATGTGTGTGAAAAAATAACACAAAAAGTGACTACCTGAAAGATTGACAAAGAGCTAGTGCATGGAAAGTGTTAAAATACAACTCTTTGAAGCACCCTAGGGTGTGCCCTTTCTAAAAATATATGGTTTGATGGGGGTAAATTACTTTGGCCGGCTTCAAAAATGTCCCAAATAGGACATGGGTGCATGATGACGAAATGTGAAAATTCCAAGTTGGAAAACTGAAATGCGCACCCCCCAATAAGGCCTTTTAGCCCCCAATGACCCGACATACCTATACATGGGTGGTATCAATTTACTCAGAAGATGTTGCTGAACATAGTTTGGGGTGTTTTTTGGCAGTAACCCATAACTGGATTTGACAATTCATGCCTAAAGTACAATGTGTGTGAAAAAATAACACAAAAAGTGACTACCTGAAAGATTGACAAAGAGCTAGTGCATGGAAAGTGTTAAAATACAACTCTTTGAAGCACCCTAGGGTGTGCCCTTTCTAAAAATATATGGTTTGATGGGGGTAAATTACTTTGGCCGGCTTCAAAAATGTCCCAAATAGGACATGGGTGCATGATGACGAAATGTGAAAATTCCAAGTTGGAAAACTGAAATGCGCACCCCCCAAATAAGGCCTTTTAGCCCCCAAATGACCCGACATACCTATACTTGGGTGGTATCAATTTACTCAGAAGATGTTGCTGAACATATTTTGGGGTGCTTTTTGGCAGTAAACCTTAAAGTTCACAGTACATGTATTCTTAAATTGCGTTCAAAAAAAAAAAATCACCAAATTTTTTTTTTTCTCAAACTTTGGCATAGATTTGTGGTAAAATGGTTTGCATGGAAAGAGTCAAAATACCCCAAGTTTAATACCTTGATTTGTGTACTTTAAAAAATATGTATATGTGGAGGGTTATTCAGGAATTAGTGACAGATATCAGTGTTACAATGTCACTATCACTAGTTTTGAAAATAAACTCTTTGGAAATGGCAAAGTGCTACTTGCACTTATTGTTGCATAAAATAAGGAAAAAAGCGAGGAATATGTAAACATTGGGTATTGCTAAACTCAGTACTAAATTTAGAAACTACTAAGGAATAAATTTTTTTTGACGGTTGTTGATACATAAGAAATTTTGGGGGTCAAAGTTCGAAAAAAGTGGTGTTTTTCAATTTTTGTGTCATATTTCACAATATTTTTATAGTAAATTATATGAAATGATGAAAAAAATGGTATCTTTATAAAGTCCATTTAGTGACGAGAAAAACAGTGTAAAATATGTGTGGGTTACATAAACGAGTAAGAGGAAAATTTGACGTAAACACTAAGAGCGCAGAAACATAAAAACAGCTGCGGTCACGAACGGACGGATTTGTGTAAAACCGCCCGGTCACTAAGGGGTTAATTGCTTTTCTGCTAATCTAAACGCATTCCTAAATTTCTACGTATACCTCATTCTAGTTTCAGCTACAAACCTGCCTAGTTATATACAAGTGAACCAATATTCTGAACAAGATGGCCGCCTGTGTACAATGGCGGCCATCTTCCAGCCTATTTCCACTTCACTACGTGTTCCTCTGATATGCTGTTTAACCCCTTAAGGACCAGGGCTCTGTAAAGCCAATCATTAATGATGTAGATGTTACGTTATTTGTCATCAAGGGCTTAATAAAATCTTTATCACACTCCTTAGATTTAAACGTAATATTCCAGTGTTTGTATGTACCTCTCCCGAAGGGCCTATGTGAGCATACAATTATTATTGTGTTACATCTGTAGTTTTGGTGCAAGCGTGGTGGAAGGGCTTGCTGCTTCTGCATTAGTAACACAACACAACGTGAAAATGTCTGTCATAAAGCGTACAAGCTGAGTCCCTAGAGTCAAAGACTATCCATTGTCATATATACCTTGCTTTATACATATAATACATTCCCTAATCTAAGAGGATAGTAGCCAGTCCCTGTGCATTTTAACCCCTTAAGGGTGGCTAGGTGTCGTGTGTGGGTCTCTGATGGCGATATTTCTATACATCCTACAAATCCGCCACTTCACGGGCAGGTTATGGGGACCTCCTAGGCACGATATTTGAAGGAATTTCTCGTTTTTATTCTTAACATTTATTTCATGGAAAACTCACTGTTCCTTTAACCCTTTCGCTGCTGAGGCTTTTCCCGCCTCTGTGCTGAGGTCATTTTTACCGGTTTTGCTCATCATGTTTAAACGTGTTTTTAAGGCTTATTTTAGTATATGACCCAGACATATTATATATCGTTCTTTCCGACAGACTCAGTAGATTCATAATATGTCATTATTATATGTATACGTTATGTCATGTCTGTATATTATAACAAAAAATGCAATAAAATATGTATTTTCAATAATTTACAACGTGTAAAGTGTTTTTTTTCACATTTTAACATGCGAGCAATTGCGGTTATATTTTGTATGGGGTGCGCTTGTTGAAAAAATTAGAGATGGGGTCTCGTTACATTTTTTTTTGGGGAAAATTACGCGATTTTTAACAAACGCACCGCATACAAAAATCGTTAGTGCAGCATCATTGTTCACACTATAATTGCAATGGGAACAATATTGCTACACTAACAAACCAAAAAAAAGAAAAAAAAAATGTTTATTTTTTTTTTATAAATTTTTTTTAAAATATATTTTTATTTTAATTTTTATTTTTTTTTAAAAACTTTTTTCACATTCAAGTTTGGTATTGTTGGAACGGCCATGCTCTGGCCGATCCAACCATACCAAACATTAACCCCTAAC
This sequence comes from Leptobrachium leishanense, assembly GCA_009667805.1. NCBI lineage: Eukaryota > Metazoa > Chordata > Amphibia > Anura > Megophryidae > Leptobrachium > Leptobrachium leishanense. The sequence goes on from CM019065.1 coordinate 367,849,899, forward strand.
TGCCACGGATCGGGAGATAGGGAGTTCATTGGAACTCCCTATCTCCACAGTTGGTGGCAGTTAGGGGTTAACTCTAGGACTGGTGTCATCGTGCTACGCACGATGACGCCAGTCCTCAGGGGGAGTTCCCGGAGGCTTGGCCGACATCCAAGATGTCGGCCAGCTCCGGGAAAGGATCGCGAACCGGCGCTTTTCAGCGCCGATTCGCGATCCAGCTCCCCAGGGGTTAATGCCAGGTACCATTTGGAAGGGCAGGCTGTGCCTTCCAAATGATGCCTGGGTTAACCCCCGCAGAGCCGCCGATCGGGAGGGAGAGAGGTCCGAAGGACCTCCCCCCCTCCCTTTCAGGCGCCTCCTCCGCACATGCGGGGGGGGGGGGCGCCTGAATTAGGTGTCATCGCGCTGCCGCGATGACACCTAATTCTGGCGGCTGCGGTCCCGGATGCGCGGCTGACATCAAGGATGTCAGCCCGCACCGGGGGGGCCAGCGATCGGCCGGAATCCGGCCGAACGCTGACCCCAATGGGAGGACGCGCTCAGCGCGTCCTCCGCACAGCAGCGGGAATGCGGAGGACGCGCTGAGCGCGTCCTCCGCATTGAAAGGGTTAAAAACTTTTTTTTTTAAACTTTTTGTCCTTGTTTCCTGTCCCCCAGGGCACTACCCGGACCCCCAAACACCTTTTGTGGCAAATATCTTGCATATATGCCTTCTTGGAGGGCACTCTAAAAATCTAACTTTTGAGTCCCATTGACTTGCATTGAGTTCGATTCGTGTTCGAGTTCGAACTTGAACTTTTGAAATTGTTCGAGTTCGAATGCAAACCGAACATGGGGGTGTTCAGCTCATCTCTACTGTGTCCACCAGGAAGGTTCTTCTGCCTCAGATCCTGTAGGTTTCCCAGAGGATCCTCTGGCTCTTCTCCCCACTCTGATGTATTGTGTGGGAGATTAAAATCAAGCAGGAAAAAAAGGTTTTTATTTTTTTTTATTTTACATGAATATATAGCTCTAAAAAAAGCATAAAAATAGCCTGAGGGAAATAAAAAGTCCTGATTCATTCATGCTATTCCAGGTGGATAGCGAAGCAGACGACCAAGATCAGTTGTTCCACCTTCCCGTGTGTGGAGGACGGTGCCATCCCTTTAATCAGCACATCGCACTTATACAGAGCCAATATTGTAAATAGGCTCTGGGCCACGTGAGTGATGATTTATCTATGTATATACAAAAGTCACGATATATAAACCGAATTGCACTATTTTGCTTTTTATCCTCTCCTTATATAGTATTATCCATTGAAGCGAGGCTCGGAGAAAGGATAAGCACGGTTTACTCAATATAAGTATATCTTCCCTTCTTTTCACATATTCATACATTGATTTTGCACAAATTTTATTTTGCGCTTAGGAGTAACATTGTGGGATAGTACAAGTCGTAAGCGACCTACACGGAGTTAGGTCGCCCACTCCAAATTTTAGCAGCATACTTAAAGTACGTATATTTACATGCTAGGCGCCAGGGATTGTCACTTTTTTTCCTTTTTACAATATGTAACATGAAGAGGCTGAAAAATGAAGGCATTACGTCTGTTTCCCTGTGCATTAATTCAGCAAAGATGATTTGGTACAGCAAGAGAAGAAGCTGCTGTTCCCAGTCTTTAGTCTGGAAAGATCACTACCATATTGTAGCCTTAGGTTATGGAGGATTAACCGACTATATCTAATTTTTCCAAAAAAAGACACACAGCAAAAACAAAATAGTTAAATGTTAGGGGTCGCCTTGACACCACTGTGGTCTTTAACTCTTTACAGGGTTATTCAAAGAGATCCGAATTGCTGGTGAAAGGTAACCGAACGCTGAAATTCAGCGTTCGGTTACCTTTCCTGGCCATTCGGCTATTCAGAAAGCAGGCAGTTCGCCAAATGTTGGAGAATTGCCTGCACATTCGGTGCCAGTTCGAGGGCAGTGAAATCCCCATAGAGAAGCAATGCTTCGTCTATTCAGAGAACAAAAACCAGCAGTGAAAGGTTGCCGAAATGCCCTGCCATTCAGTTGTATCATTCGACAAGTTTGTTCAGGCGAATCCCATAGGCTTCAATGTTAAAAGTATTCCTGTTTTAATTCAATATCTAATAAACCACTTATTATAATAGTCTGCAGTAAAACGTCTCTTTATTTATAGATGTTTTAGGATCTTTTAAGCATTTTTCTTTTTTTGATTTTTTTTCAATTTTTTTTTAAATGGTTTATCTTTTTTCTGTAACAGCCCTTTTTATTATCATTCATTGGACCTCATATATAAATTTCAGACATTTTCGCTCAGTAGTTTGTTTGCAAACAGCGTTTCACTTTTCAAACATTCAAGCAAACTGTGTTTTTTTTTCACTCCATTCATCTGCGAGGTCGGGTTTTTCCGGCGGCTGCTCTGCGCTATGATTGGCTCCTGCTCGGGTTTCTCCGGCATGTTCAGCGGGGTTAATCCAGATGTTTTTGCAGGTTTCGGTGTGCGTTCCCCTCAGTTTTGCTGTAAGCGTTCGGCAGCTTTTTGGTGGCTTTTCCCTGTACTACGATGGCCCTGTGGTGCTTGCTGAATACACCGCAAGGTCGCCGAAATGGGATCGCCGAATCAAGCTGAATTGAAGAGAACGAAAAGTCACCGAATGTGCGGTGACTTTTCGATTCTCTTTGAATAACCCTGTTATTATTCAGCCTGGTCGATGAATGTCTTCAGGATCCCGGGAAACTGCGAGAAATCAACACACATTGCACACACTTCTCTAGCAGCTTTAAAAGCTTTGTTTATTGCAGATCAGGATATAGTTTCGAGCAGTGGGGCATTGTATTATATCAACCAATCATATATTGTTACTGTAAAACAGGCATTAGCTTCTAACGAAAGACAAGCTATTTAAGACCGATTTATCATGATTAGTGATGAGCCATACACCCCCGTGTTCGGTTCGCATTCGAACTCGAACAATTTCAAAAGTTCGAGTTCGAACGGGAACACGAACCGAACTCAATGCGACTCAAAAGTTAGATTTTTAGAGTGCCCTGCAAGAGGGCATATATGCAAGATATTTGCCATAAAGGTATATGGGGTTCCGGGTAGTGCCCTGGGGGACAGGAAACAAGGACAAAAAGTTTAAAAAAAAAATGTTTTTAAAGGAACAGTGAGTTTTCCATGAAATAAATGTTAAGAATAAAAACGAGAAATTCCTTCAAATATCGTGCCAAGGAGGTCCCCATAACCTGCCCGTGAAGTGGCGGATTTGTAGGATCTATAGAAACATTTAAAAACAAAAAAATTACATTTCAAATGACGGTAAATGGTTTTCCTTTAATCTATTCATAAACAATTATTTGGGGCGGCAGCCTGTATGAAAAGAGGAGGCATTTTAGGATACGCAGAAAAAGTTTAGTGATTTTTTGGCTAAATTATGGTGAAACTTATGCAGGCTTTGGATGAAAGTAACAATAGGTGCTTTAAAATTGGGCCTTTAGTGTAGGCAACAGTGCCGTCACACCAGTGGCGTAGCGTGGGGGGTGCCTCGGGGGCGGTCGCCCCGGGCGCAATTTTCTTAGGGGGCGCAAAATTTCGAAAGAAATTTGAACCACTAATATTTTCCAGCAGGGATCAGCAAGGTGTCCGCCAGTTTTGCCATGCCGGCGGTGACTTAGCGTCCAGAAGGGAGGACCAGGACATAAAATTCTGGGCCTGTCCCAACTCCTCCTTAACGTTGACATGAGTCACATGAAGCAGCGCAGCATTATTCAACAGAACACCCTGTTCCATGCTTGTCAGCCCCCCTTGAAGCCCTGTTCCAGCCCCCCGCCGCTGGCAGTCCTGCAGCACATTTAAATCCGGTCTCCATTAAGCCTCCTGGACAGCTCCCCCTCCCTGGGCCACCAGCAACTCCACGCAGATAGGTGACAATGTATGACACCAAAGCAGCGTGACCACCACACAGTGAGGGGGTACAGGGAGAGGGTGACTGGAGGTTCAGGGAGAGAATGACTGGGGATATTGGGAGAGAGTGACTGGGGATATTGGATAGAGAGAGAGTGACTGGGGGTACTGGGAGAAAGTGGGGGTACTTGGAGAAAGAGAGAGAGTGACTGAAGGTACTGGGAAAGAGTGACAGGGGGTACTGGGAGAGCGTGAGTGACTGCGGGTACTGGGAGAGAGATAGTGACTGGGGTACTTGGAAAGAGAGAGACTGGGGTACTGGGAAAAAATGGGGGTACTTGGAGGGAGTGACTGGGGGTACTTGGAGAGAGTGACTGGGGCTACAGGGAGAAAGTGGGGGTACTGAGAGTGACGGGTACTTGGAGGGAGAGGGTGACTGGGGGTACTTGGAGAGAGTGACTGGGTATAGTGTGAGAGTTGAACTATGCTATGGTATACTGGGACAGGGTGACTGGTAGCCAGGGCAGCCATTAGAAATGATGGGGCCCCTTACTAAACCTCACGATGGGGCCCCCCAGGGCCCCCCCCCTCAACCTCTAACAGCTTTTCTCCCCCTTCAAAAAAAAGGACATATACATAGCACCAACAGCAATAAAACTCCCAGTAATGTGCAGTGTGTATTAGCTTATCACAGTATCCACAGCAATAAAACTCACAGTAATGAGCGGTGTGTCTGAACATATCACAGAATCCACAGCAATAAATCTCACAGAAACGGGCTGTGTATGATGGCCTTTGGTCTGGGTCTGGGCCCTGGGTCTGGTCCCTGGGACTGGGCCTTGGGGTCTGGTCCCTGAGGTCTGGGCCCTGAGGTCTGGTCCCTGGGGTCTAGCCTGGGCCCTGGTCTCTGGGTCTGGTCCCTGGGCCTTGGGGTCTGGGTCCTAGGGTCTGGGGTCTGGGCCTTGGGGTCTGGGCCTTGGGGTCTGGGCCCTAGGGTCTGGGCCCTGGGTCTGGGCCTTGGGGTCTGGGCCCTGGGTATGGGGTCTGGACCCTAGGGTCTGGGCCCTGGGTCTGTATTTGGGCTTGGGGTCTGGGCCTTGGGGTCTGGGCCCTGGGTCTGGCCCTGGGTTTGGGCCTAGGGGTCTGGGCCCTGGGTTTGGGCCTAGGGGTCTGGGCCCTGGGCCTTAGGGTCTGGGCCCTAGGGTCTGGGCCTAGGTTTGGGCCTAGGGGGTCTGGGCCCTGGTCTGGGCCTTAGGGTCTGGGCCCTGGGTCTGGCCTTAGGGTCTGGGCCCTGGGTTTGGGCCTAGGGGGTCTGGGCCCTGGGTATGGGGTCTGGACCCTAGGGTCTGGGCCCTGGGTCTGTATTTGGGCTTTGGGGTCTGGGCCTTGGGGTCTGGGCCCTGGGTTTGGCCTAGGGGTCTGGGCCAGGGTCTGGGCCCTGGGTTTGGGCCTAGGGGTCTGGGCCCTGGGTCTTAGGGTCTGGGCCCTAGGGTCTGGGCCCTAGGGTCTGGGCCTAGGGGGTCTGGGTCTGGGCCCTTGGTCTGGGCCTTAGGGTCTGGGCCCTGGGTCTTAGGGTCTGGGCCCTGGGTCTGGCCTTAGGGTCTGGGCCGCTGGGTTTGGGCCTAGGGGGTCTGGGCCTTAGGGTCTGGGCCTAGGGGTCTGGGCCCAGGGTCTGGGCCCAGGGTCTGGCCTTAGGGTCTGGGCCCTGGGTTTGGGCCTTGGGTCTGGGCCTTAGGGTCTGGGCCCTGGGTTTGGGCCTAGGGGGTCTGGGCCCAGGGTTGGGCCTTGGGTCTTGGGTCTGGGCCCTGGGTCTAGGCCTTGGGTCCTGGGTTTGGGCCTAGGGGGTCTGGCCCTGGGTCTGGGCCTGGTTTGGGCCTAGGCCCTAGTGTCTGGGCCCTGGGTCTTGGGTCTGGGTCCTGGGCCTTGGGGTCTGGGCCCTGGGTTGGGCTTAGGGGTCTGGGCCTGAGTCTGGGCCCTGGGTCTGGGCCCTAGGGTCTGGGCCCTGGGCCCTAGGGTCTGGGTCCTGGGCCTTGGGGTCTGGGCCATGGGTTTGGGCCTAGGGGCCTGGGCCTTTGCCCTGGGTCTGGGCCATAGGGTCTGGGCCCTGGGTCTGGCCCTGGGTTTGGTCTTGGGGTCTGGGCCCTGGGCATTTGCCTTGGGTCTGGGCCCTGGGTCTGGGCCTTGGCCCTGGGCCTAGGGGGTCTGGACCCTGGGCCCTAGGGTCTGGGCCCTGGGTCTGGGCCTTGGGGTCTGGGCCTGGGCCTTGGGGTCTGGCCCTGGGTCTGGGCCTTGGGGTCTGGGCCCTGGGTCTGGGCCTTGGGTCTGGGCCTTGGGGTCTGGGCCTAGAGGTCTGGGTCCTGGGTCTGGGCCCTGGGTCTGAGCCTAGAGGTCTGGGCCTTGGGGTCTGGTCCTGGGCCTTGGGGTCTGGGCCCTGGGTTTGGGCCTAGGGGGTCTGGGCCCAGGGTCTGGGCCTTGGGTCCTGGGTTTGGGCCTAGGGGTCTGGGCCCTGGGTCTTAGGGTCTGGGCCCTAGGGTCTGAAGCCTGGGTTTGGGCTTGGGTCTGGGCCTTAGGGTCTGGGCCCTGGGTTTGGGCCTTGGGTCTGGGCCTTAGGGTCTGGGCCCTGGGTTTGGGCCTAGGGGGTCTGGGCCCAGGGTCTGGGCCTTGGGTCTGGGCCCTGGGTCCTGGGTTTGGGCCTAGGGGTCTGGGCCCTGGGTCTGGGCCCTGGGTTTGGGCCCAGGGTCTGGGCCCTAGTGTCTGGGTCTGGGTCCTGGGCCTTGGGGTCTGGGCCCTGGGTTTGGGCTTAGGGGTCTGGGCCCTGGGTCTGGGCCTTGTGTTTGGGTCTAGGGGGTCTGGGCCCTGGGTTTGGGCCTAGGGGTCTGGGCCCTGGGTCTGGGCCTAAGGGTCTGGGCCCTGGGCCCTAGGGTCTGGGTCCTGGGCCATGGGTTTGGGCCTAGGGGTCTGGGCCCTGGGTCTGGGCCCTGGGCCTTTGCCCTGGGTCTGGGCTATAGGGTCTGGGCCCTGGGTCTGGGCCTTGGGGTCTGGGCCTTGGGGTCTGGGCCCTGGGTCTGGGCCCTGGGTCTGGGCCTAGGGGTCTGGGCCTTGGGGTCTGGGTCCTGGGCCCTGGGTTTGGGCCTAGGGGTCTGGGCCCTCGGTCTGGGCCCTGGGTCCTGGCTCACCACTCGCTGTCTTCTATCTTCTTTTCTTCACCTTTTCTTTAATTTTCTTCTCTTCTTTTCTTCTGTCTTCTTCCTGGTCCCTCCTGCTCCGGCGCGCAGCTTCACTGAGTGGAGGGGCGGAGCCAAAGCAACGTGCTTGGGAGGCCCCTCACACGCTGCTTGCCCCGCCCAGCAGGAAGTGAAGCTGCCAGGAGCCGGAGGAGACACAGTGTCTCAGTCTCCTCCGGCTCCTGCAGCAGCAGCGACACAGCTCCGGATTCGGACTCATCGAGTCCGATACCGGAGCTGTTAAAGGGCGACGCCGCTGCCGTCGGGGGCCCGGGATCCTCCCCCCAGGCCCCAGCGGCCCGGGCCCCCACCGGGCCCGGGCCCCTTACGGCAGTATTGGGCGTAATGCCCTGATGGCGGCCCTGCTGGTAGCAGTGGTTTAGCGTGGGGGGCATGTGTGTTTCATTTTTTTATTACATCAGTATTTTGTTACCCCACAAGCACATGTATTGTATGTTATCGGGTGTCAATACTCTACTGGTAGAAGGGAATCCGGGCGTGTTACCGTGTCCACAGGTTGGGGGGTGCACAATTCTTGCCCTGCCCCGGGCGCTGACAACCCACGCTACGCCGCTGCGTCACACCGTAACCCCTCTGTGGTATTGTGGAAGAGTGCAGGGTTGGACCCCGTGGTCAGGCCCGTCTTTAATATTGATTGTACCCCGGGCAAACATTTTCTTGGGCCCACCCCCGATAGCAGGCACACCGCATGATTTTTCTCTCCACCCCCAACATCCAAAAAAAAACAAAACAAATACACAAATACATCATGGACTTATCTATTAGAAGACTTATATATATTTACACACATTCTATATACATAAACACATAATGTATAGACTGGACAAAAAGGAAATTCAGCATAACGCATAGCTTTCTTTTTACAGGAAGAGCAATAAAGCTGTGGAATTCTCTGGCTGTTGAGGTGGTTGGGTCAGAGTCTGAACAGACTTTCAAACAATGACAGCAATGTGCAGTGTGTGAGCATAACATCAGAGCTCCACAGCAATAAAACTGAAATTATATATTCTAATAATTCTATCATTGACTTTAACATTAACTTTGAGAATTAATAGAATTAATAGATCTCATTAAACAGTAGTATTTGTAAAACAGCTTAATCTTTATTAAATTGTAGAATACAAATGACACCACACTGGTCCTTATGCCTGGTGTCCTTTTCATTCTACATTTAATAATGATTATGCAATTTTATATAATTTCATCATAATATAGGTATGAATGGCATATTCTAGAGATCAAATAGTTCTCAAATTTAGTCTGTATTCCTTGGATTACACATCGTGGTGCCATTAACTATAGATTATCATTTCAAATTTCTAGACTTTTTTCAGGTTCATTCCTTTTTAGTCTTCATTATATTGTTAAAATTTTAAGTATGAAAATATATTTTATTTTAACTATATTAAAATGATTATTAAACGTTTTTAAAATAAAATAATGATATATTTATATTTAAATAATTATAAAATGTTGAAAAAAAATGCATGTGAATCCATGTTTGCCCATTCCATCAAAACTGATAGCTTAGGTAAGAACCTGCATCTGTTTATACGACAGTAGTAAGCTATAAAATGAAAGTGCAGTATCTGGGGTAGTGAGTGGAGAGGGCTAACTTCCCTTACCCAAAGAAGTTTAAGCTCACTCCCCACATGCTGCTCCCGGAATGCAGCCTGAGGCGCGTTCAGTTGCTCAGCCGCTGCAAGTGCTAAGTTAGCAATTTGCCACTGAACGCTGTTCTGCAGCTCAGCGCTCGGCACTGCTAACTTAGCACTTGCATCCAAGTCGAGAGGTGCTGCGGGGTTAGCTGAGTGTGACGTACGAAAGATGGCCGCCTCCACGGAGCAAATAATCCAATAAGGACATGTTCAGTTTGCAGGTTTGGTGGAGCAAAACAGCAAATGTTTATTGGAACATCTGGAAACATTAACACTAAAGATGTAATAAAATGGACAAAAGTGGATTTTGCCGACACAGCACCTTTCATTAAGCAATCCTCTGCCCTTTCGCTTCCATATTCACAGCCAAAGTGTTCAGTGAAACGGCTGCAGCAAACTGATTTGCTGCAATGGAACAATTCAGCAGCTGCTGAGGAACTGAACACACCTCAGATCACTGACAGATAAGTGCTGCCTGCTTGAAACTATGGGCAGCTCCTTCTCCCAAACCTCTGCAGCCCCCAGAGTCAGATTGCAAGCTCAGAGATTTAATTTCTCCCTGTATTAGGCTGTGCACACAAACATTGCTACACACAGATTGTGACAGCCAGCCTCTGCACAGCTCTTGCTGCATTAAGGAGAGGATGCCTCTGAGCTGAGAGCTGGAGGGAGATTATGATGTGCAGCCAGTTTTTTAGCAGGACCTGTCCTGTGTTTCTCCTAGGGTCCCCCCAAATACCAGGCCCCCCTCAAATACCTTCTTGTACTCCAGCAGCACGTGGAGGCTCATGGCTCTGTCTGTGGAAGGAGGGGGTGGAGTTAGCACAAGGAGCTGCAGCCTCCATGTGAGGTATTTTGATTAGGGTGTGTCCAGGCCTATGCAGTCAGGAAACCCCAACTGGCTTCCTCCCATTTGGCCCCACCCCCTGTGGCGCACTCTCTCTGACATCATCAGAGGGGGCCCACTGGGCCTAGGAAGGCTGCAGTGCTTCCACAGAAGCCTGGGGCCTCCAAAAAACACAGAGCCACCACTGTAAACCGGCCCCAGCAGCCCACAAATGAAGCAGCCTGCTTTGGGCCCCTCAACTATGACTGGGCCTGGGGCAACTGCCCCTTTTGCCCCTCCTTAAAGACGGCCCTGCCCGTGGTCCAATATTAAAATGATATGAATCTGGTATAGGCGTCAGTGGCAGTGCACCCAAATATTGTGCCTTTGGTTGCAGCAAGTGCCATCACACCGTAACCCCTCTCTGGTATTGTGGAAGAGTGCAGTGGTGGAGGTTTTGGTAATGCAGAAGAGATCCCCGATCTATTCAGTTTATTTATTTATTTATTTATAAAGGATTTTACCAGGAAGGATACTGATCTATTCAGTTACATCAGCAGCTATAACAAAACCGGGTCAGCAATGTTTAGGCACTTGTACTACGCTACTGTATATGGTGAGAATTGGCGCACACCAGTAGCAACAGGAAGCAAACAGAACAGGCAGGGAATACACAGAGAGAATAGTCAAATGGCAGGCAAAGTCAGCAACAGATTGGGTCCTCAGAACAAGCAGCGTCGGTAACAAGTATACAAACTGATTCGGTAAGCTAGCGATGCGAGAATAAAGGCTGAGACACACTGAGCGTGTTGCGACGCACAGCGTAGAGAAGCGAAGAGAAGCAAACATTTTGCAGGCTTGACTTCACTCTGCTCCGCCTCGCAGCGTGTCTACACTGCATTACGTTTGCTTCTCACCGCACTGGACAGGAATCCACTAACTAAATTAAAATGTGCACACAAAACCGTTTTATTTTCACAAAGCACATGTTATATAGGCAAAAAAAGGTTTCTACTGAATAAAATACATCAAAAATAACTGTTAATTTAATAGGAATAGTACAAAAATATAAAAAAAGGTAACCCCTGATCATATATATTATAGGGACACGGAGCGCTGTGTATAGACTATAGAATAGGGATGCCATGATACCACCAGGGCTGGCGCTAGTGTAAGGCGGCACAGGCGGCCGCCTTACTGTCCTGGCTTGCTGTCAGTGTGAGGGGCGGAAAAATTCTGTTTTTAAAATACCGGAAGCGGAGCTATGAATGATCTTCAGACATCAACCAGGGGCCAGCCGCGCACTCTCAAACCGATGCAGTGTGCCTGCCTCAGTCCCACATTCTAAACATGAGCAGGCACACTGCATAATTTGGCACCGCCCTCTCACGTGACAGGCATAGCCAGGGCACGCAGCAGCAGAAAAGCTTAGGGTGCGGCCCTGCAGCAGAGTCAGCCTGCGTGCTTCCACTGTAGTGTGAAGGAGGACTGGGCAGAGAGGCCGAGAGAAGATTTTTAAAAGGTTTGAATAAAATGAGGGAGGGGAGGGTGTGTGTGTTTAATGTTTTGCTCGGGGGGTGTAATGTTCTGCTTGGAGGGGTGTAATGTTCTGCTGGGGGGTGTAATGTTTTGCTGGGAGGGGTAATGTTCTGCTGGGGGGTGTAATGTTCTGTTGGGGAGGTGTGTGTGTAATGTCCTGCTGGGGGTGTGTGTAATGTTCTGCTCGGGATGTGTGTGTAATGTTCTGCTGGGATGTGTGTGTAATGTGCTGCTGGGGTGTGTGTAATGTTCTGCTGGGTGCATGTGTGTGTGTGTGTAATGTTCTGCTGGGGAGTGTGTAATGTTCTGCTGGGTGCATGTGTGTGTGTGTGTGTGTAATGTTCTGCTGGGGGGTTTGACTAAACTGATATCGGTACATTACTGTGAGTTTTATTGCTGTGGACCTCTGTCATACGCACATACACCCCGCACATTACTGTGAGTTTTATTGCTGTGGAGCTCTGTCATACGCTATATAAAATGAATTTAAGGGGGGGAGGGGGTGAAAGTAATTAAAGGGGAAAAATTAATTAAGGGGGAGTGAATTGAATTAGAGGACGAGGACCCTGCCAGTCTGCTTCTGAAGACCTGGAGTCAGACAGTGGACCACAGCAACAGAGTGAGAGTGGTAGGTAGCAGGATCACAGGGAAACACTGGGAGTGGCAGGCAGTTTGAAATATGTGGGTATATTGACACAGCAAAACCAGGGGCCACCACCAGGCCACATTGCAAATTTGTGCAATGCCTGGTGCCCCTCCTATGCCACAGTGCCAAAGGAGGCGACCACACACTCTGGCCCTGTGGCACAGGAGGGGTACCAGGCACAGCATAGATTGGCAATGCGTGAGGACACCAAACACTCCCGATTGGCATGGCATGGATTGGGTGGAGGAGTGCACCAAAACGCAACTTCGCCTGAGGAAACAAAAATGCTTGCACCGGCCCTGGATACCACACACAGACATATACATATATATCAACACGCAGACCTATATATACGTATATATACACGCAGATATATATATATATATACACCCACCCACAGACCTCAGACCATATATACACAGATGCACATGGGGGGTGGCATGTGGACAATCTCAACTAAATATATGTTATTCTCTGCTCTATCGGGTTCAACATTTCTTCTGGAGGGATCAGCCAAATGGGGGGGGGTTAGTTGACAAAATGTATGTGTAATACAAGTTTGGATATATATATTTATAAGAATATAGATATATATCTTATCTATATATATATATATCATACCTGCCCTTACCTTCCCCTATAAATTTGCTAAAAATATACACACAAAAAAACAAACCACTGCCTGAGACCCCGCGCAGCCCATATGCCACCCCCCTCTACCTGGCTGAATGTATCTAATATACAGTCAGGTCCAGAAATATTGGGACATCAACACAATTCTAACATCTTTGGCTCTATACACCACCACAATGGAGTTGGAATGGAACAAACACAATGTGCTTTCACTGCAGACTGTCAGCTTTAATTCGAGGGTATGTACATCCAACTCAGGTGAACGGTGTAGGACTTACAGCAGTTTGCAGATGTGCCTCCCACTTGTTAAGGGACCAAAAGTAATGGGACAATTGGCTTCTCAGCTGTTCCATGGCCAGGTGTGTGATATTCCCTCATTTCCCCAATTACAATGTGCAGATAAAAGGCCCAGAGTTCATTTCAAATGTGCTTTTTGCATTTGGAATCTGTTGCTGTCAACTCTCAAGATGATATCCAAAGAGCTGTCACTATCAGTGAAGCAAGCCATCATTAGGCTGAAGAAACAAAACAAACCCATCAGAGAGATAGCAAGAACATTAGGCGTGGCCAAAACAACTGTTTGGAACATTCTCAAAAAGAAGGAACGCACCGGTGAGCTCAGCAACACCAAAAGACCCGGGAGACCACGGAAAACAACTGTGGTGGATGAATGAAGAATTCTTTCCCTGGTGAAGAAAACACCCTTCACAACAGTTGGCCAGATCAAGAACACTCTCCAGGAGGTAGGTGTATGTGTATCAAAGTCAACAATCAAGAGAAGACTTCCCCAGAGTAAATACAGAGGGTTCACCACAAGATGTAAACCATTGGTGAGCCTCAAAAACAGGAAGGCCAGATTAGAGTTTGCCAAACAACACCTAACAAAGCCTTCACAGTTCTGGAACAAGATCCTATGGACAGATGAGACCAAGATCAACTTGTACTAGAGTGATGGGAAGAGAAGAGTATGGAGAAGGAAAGGAACTGCTCATGATCCGAAGCATACCACCTCATCAGTGAAGCATGGTGGTGGTAGTGTCCTGGCGTGGGCATGTATGGCTGCCAATGGAACTGGTTCTCTTGTATTTATTGATGATGTGACTGCTGACAAAAGCAGCAGGATGAATTCTGAAGTGTTTCGGGCAATATTATCTGCTCACATTCAGCCAAATGCTGCAGAACTCATTGGACGGCGCTTCACAGTGCAGATGGACAATGACCCAAAGCATACTGCAAAAGCAACCAAAGAGTTTTTGAAGGGACAGAAGTGGAATGTTATACAATGGCCAAGTCAATCACCTGACCTGAATCCCATTGAGCATGCATTTCACTTGCTGAAGACAAAACTGAAGGGAAAATGCCCCAAGAACAAGCAGGAACTGAAGACAGTTGCAGTAGAGGCCTGGCAGAGCATCACCAGGGATGAAACCCAGCGTCTGGTGATGTCTATGCGTTCCAGACTTCAGGCTGTGATTGACTGCAAAGAATTTGCAACCAAGTATTAAGAAGGGAAAGATTTATTTATGATTATTATTCTGTCCCATTACTTTTGGTCCCTGAACAAGTGGGAGGCACATCTGCAATCTGCTGTAAATCCTACACCGTTCACCTGAGTTGGATGCACATACCCTCAAATTAAAGCTGACAGTCTGCAGTTAAAGCACATTGTGTTGGTTTAATTCCAACTCCATTGTGGTGGTGTATAGAGCCAAAGATGTTAGAATTGTGTCGATGTCCCAATATTTCTGGACCTGACTGTATATAATTAAATACATTTCAGCCAGGTAGAGAAAGAAAAAAAAAAGAGTTTTATTTTATGTTCCCGGGGACATTTAAAAATGTCCTCAGATTTAATTTTTTTTTAGAAATGTGTCGCCTTACCTTAGCCTGGTGGTCAGTGGGGGCTCCCTGGATCCTGGTTGTGGGGGGTCTGCCATGGCCACAGGTGCAGTGGCTCCCTCCCTGCGCCGCCTGTCTCTGCCACATGCACCCGGGCAGCTAGCCCGCACAGTCGCAGCTCTGTCATCCGGCGTCCGCATGCTCCTCAAGGGGATCCTTGGGAGGCCCCTGCAGGCTACCCTCTACAGTGCCTGATTAGAGGGCCGTGTCTGCCTGATGTTTTAGTAACAAGAATGTTTTATCCCATAGGCTTCAATGTTAAAAATATTCCCGTTTTAATTCAATATCTAACAAACCGTTGCTTATAATATTCTGCAGTAAAGAGTCTCTTTACTTCTAGATTTTTTAGTATTTTTTATACTTTTTTTAAAAAATAAATAAATTTCAAACTCGAACCGAACACACGGAAATGTTCGAAGTACACGAACTGTCGAACGGCCGATGTTCGATGCGAACTCCGAACATATCGAACCAAACAGCTCATCCCTACTTTAGAATAAAGAAAACTAAGGCCCTAAGTTGTCTGTAAAAGTAAAGCAGAGCAAAAAAAAAATATGGGTCAGTATGATGCTGACTGGCAAGATTGCAATTTCATCAGGAGTGGAATTGACAACAAAGTCACATTATGAAGAGAAAAGCTTCAGTACAGATTCAGTAGAAAAAGTGGAATGAATGAATTGGGCAGCTAACCGAGCGGAATAACTGTTCGTGCAGTGTCTGGTTACTCTTTGGAAGTTCACATGATATAAGTAGAGCTGATGTGAGACACTGAGGCATTTCAGCCTAATCCACATCTTCTAGGCAGGCTATTACAGAACTGGAAAGTAAAGACCAAAAATGCAGCCTCGAATAATATTCTGCAACAGCGATGTGCTAAAATATGTGCAGTGAAAGATTATCCTATGTAAGGTTCTATTAACCCCTTCTATACCACGTGGTTTTATGGAAAATGACGTTCCGTTGACCGCATAGTTAATATAAATAAAGGTGTACCTCTGCATATGTTCACTGCAGGTAAGCCCTATTTGACAGGCAGGATGCTCCCGCTGCTGACCGAGAACTGCTACTACATTTACATTATAGCTTGATCTACGTGGTTCGTCGCAAGGAAAAGTTGGATCTCGGAGGAGTTCAAATAATTTCAAAACATGTCCGACGTGTTGATATTTCCGGGTCATGTTCTGGAGCCCATTTGCAAATGAATATAAGTTTCAATAAATGCTTTTCCTTTGCATTGCTCCAGAGTCAGACCACATTGAGCATATTTGATAGCAGGGCACCTGCAGGTGCTTTTGAGTATCGAGTATACTCAATATTCACAGTGAAGAGGTTAGAGCTGGAGTAAGGAGAATAGGAAAAGACAACTGTTGACAAAATAATGTTTACACACCGTTTGCTATTGTTTAGTAAAACAAATAGTCTGCATTTTTTCTATTTGATTTCACGATAATTATCAAAACAAATGAACAGATGGTATGTATTACCAGGTCTTGCCCACCAAAGAGAAACAATGTGAATCACATTAACGGTTAGCTACTGATAGTGAGCAGAGCGAGATAATTAAACAAGAAATAGTAACCAAACAGATGTGTGAATTTAAACTGAATGTGAAAAAACTGTGAAATTTAATTAAAATGCTGATGTGAAGCAAAACAGGGGAAATAAATAGAACGTCAGCAGGTTGGTAAGTCATGTGGTAAGTATTAATAATATAAGTGAGAACTAAAGAAATAAAAGTGTGGTAAAAAATTATATTGATCAATTAAATAAAAATCTACATGATAAAAAAATCACAAAATCAATGAAGGTCAATACATTTTCTTACAGACATGTGATAAGAATCATATTGTACAACACAAAAGAAAAGTTATCACTCGCACTCAAAATCCTTTTAACCCTACAAGCAAAATGAGATTTTATTGGTCTGTTTAAATGGCCTTTGATGGAATAAGCCAACTGCCACATCAAGACAGATCTCTATATTGGGTCTTCATTGCAGCATGTTCCGCTCCGTGTCTTTGTTTTTTGATCCCAAGATGGATTTGTTTCTGGGAGGGCATAAATAGGAGCCCACCAGTCTACCTCATGACTGAAAAGCAGTGTGAGCAGTGATGGTTTGCTACTGTGGCTTCATTTATGGATAGGACTCGCCCTCACTAGAGTTGCATTGAAGTGGCGGTGAGCTTACTCTCTTAATGGCCATTAATAGAAATCAAAGCCTCTAATTGTGTTTTGTTTCACATGGTATAATGGGAATAAGCGCAGATGACATATTTTTTCTTATGTTTTATACATGTTGCTGGGCTGGATACATCTGGTGGTTGCAACCGCCCCATCGGGGAATAGGCGTGACCCTAACCCTCCTGTACTATCTATATTGGGTCCTAACCTAGTGAAATACGCAGAGAAAAAACAAAACCTAAAATAGCATTTGTGAACAATACCCAGCTCAGTCATACATAATAGAGCCGTTGATGGGGATCACACTTAATTCGCATGTGGGTTATTGGGACGGACACCAATCAGCCCTTTTTAACTTTGTTAAAAAAATTAATGTAATGTAAATTTGCTCACTTTTTATTCTTCATGTATTTGTTTATCCTTTAGAGAAATATTGTTGGAATGAAAGATTCTGAACTCTAGATGGCGTCCCTTATCTCACACAATGTCACACATAGAATAGAATACTTGAGATGTATCAACAAAAATAGTGTGTGGAGTGAGAATAACCAATGCATCGTTTGCAACTTTTTTGTGGTCTGAAAACCTCCTGTTTAAGATCCAATAAAAAACAGCCGCTTACATGACATGCATGCAACCTCAAACAACCCCGTAATCTTTCCATCAAAAAAGAATTATGACACACGAACTTACACTGTCACTATTCTGAAAGTTCCTCGCAGATTACACTTTTGTAATCCTCAAAATATCATCTTTGGAACAGATGGGTCACAGTGCTCTTGGAACCAAATTACAGTTCTTTGCAACAAAAAAAAAAAAAAAAAGAAGGAAAAAACAAAAGAAAGAAAAACATACCATGAAAACAAAATATGTTATAGAAAAAGTACCCAATATGTTATCCTTTCATTTTTTCCCGTTAATTACAATTATATCTAGATCAAATGGCAAATAAAGTGAGATTAATGTGGTAGAATGGATTGCTCATGCAATTAATTTCTGAGAATTTGGAGAGGATTGGATGTTTATTGTCAATTCCTTCTCAACATAATTTGACTTAGAAATGCTTTTTTAGAATCTTCCTTTCCTCGCCATCTGTGCACTATTGTTTGCATAAACCGATGATTACATATACATCTGCCCTCATTTGTTTCTGATTGCCTGGAGTGTCCTTACTGCTTTCTACCTCTTAGAAATAAACTAGCTGTGTTGTATGTATTAAGAAAATTTCTTTCTTTTTCTTTCTTTTTCTTTTTCTCCCTCTCTCCATCTCTCTTTCTATTTAGCAAGTTTCCTTCTTTCACTCTTTCTTTCTCATTCCCTTTCCCTATTTATATTTAGCAATTTTTTTTTTCCTTTCATTTCCCTCCATTCCTTTTCTTCTCCTTCCCTTCCCTCTTCCTCTTTTTTGTTTCTTCTTTCTTCCTTCTCTCTATTTAGCAATTTTCTTTATTTCACTCTTTCTCTCTCATTCCCTTTCTCTATTTATCTTTAGCAAATTTGTTTTTCTTCCTTTCCATTCCTTTCCTTTCGCGTCCTTTCACTTCCCTTCCTTCCTTACTCTTTATATTTTCTTCTTTCTTTCTCTCTCTATTTAACAATTGTCTTTCTTTCACTCTTTCTTTATATTGTTTTGTCTTTCCCTCATTCTTCCTTAATCCGTTCACTCCCGAGATTGAGATATCTCGGGCTTCAAAGGCACCATCCAGTGCCCGATAAAAATATATCTCGATCTGCAGCTCTGCAGCTCAGAAGCAAATGAAATGTCTTTGCTGCAAACAAATTTCATTTGGAGGAACCTTCTGCAGCCCAAAAACAAAGTTTTAGCTCTCTTCATAATGCCGGAAGAGCTAAAAGTGTGTAAAATTGGCCAACTGAATGTCCTGACATCAGACATTTAGGAGGCGATACAGGGAGCACGAGCTGTAACTGTAACAGCTGTAACTCAATTTGGCAGTAGATGGCACTATTTACTGGCCAAATATGTCATTACAGTAAATAATTTATTGGGAATATGCTCAAATATTTCTTACTGCATAATTAATTAAAAACTATTTTTCAAAAAACGACTGGTTCCTGACAATATTTTTTTGGAAAATCACTTGGTAGTAAAAGGGTTAAACTCTCTATCTTTGTATCTCTCTTTTCTCTCTCAAATGTTAGAACACAAAACAGAATCTGAATAACTAATAATATCAGAAAAATTCATATAATTGTTTTTGGAAGATAGATCCATGCACTATGCCAAATATGATCAGAGAAGCACATTGGTTAAACCTATATAAACAACCATTAAAAGAGAACAGATACATACAGCGTGTGTGGTTATGCTACAGAACATTCCTTCATAAACTTTATATATATATTGTCTGGCTTCTGTCAATTACAATAGAGGGATTATCTACCAAGTGCCGATGCTGCAAATACTAGGGAAAATGCCAAGTATCATCGTGTCAGCAAATGCCAGCATTTCACAAAACTAAAATCCAAAGAACAACAGGAGAAGCTGCAAATTCCAGTGAAAATACATTGCAAATACCAGTGAAATTAGCTAGTATCACAGTGTCAGCAAATGCCAGCATTTCACAAAGAACAAAATCCAAAGAACAGAAGCTGCAAATTGCAGTAAAAATGCATTGTAAATACCAGTTAAAAATTGACCGTATCACAATATCAGCAAACGCCAGCATTTCACAAAACTAAATCCAAATAACAACAGGAGAAGCAAATACCAGCATTTCACAAAACTAAAATCCAAAGGAGAACTGTCGGATTTTAGTTTTGTGAAATGCTGGCATTTGTCAACAATGCAATACTGGCAGTATTTACTAGAGATGTGCAATTTGTTTCGTTCCGAATCAAAATTCAGGCCAAATTCTCAATCTTCTTATTTCGGGAGCATTTCTGAAAACAAAATATCGGCCATCCGATCCGAAAATTTCGGATTGATCCGATTCGGCGCGATTCGGATCAGTGATTCGGATTGATTTGGCGATTCGGATCAGTTAGATTTTCATTTCTTATTTAAGGATGGGAAGTAGATTACTACCAATAAAATGAAAGTTTCTTTACTTATTTTTTTTTTAAGATTTTTCATGCATTTTTTGGATGAAATTTTAAGATTTCTAACTTTTTTTAAAGAAACAAGGCTTTATAACCATAGGTTTCAATGCAGCATATGAATCCACACACTGCTGGGGAGCGCCTCTCTGCAGTATAATTAATGCAGCATATGAATCCGCACACTGTGGGGCAGCACCTTTCTGCAGATCGATATGCTGATTTGGATTGATTCATTTTTACGGATCAGTTAGTTTTTCATCTTTTTATGATTTATAGTTAATGCAATATATGAATCTACACACTGCTGGGGAGTTCCAAGCAGTGTGCAGATTCATATGCTGCATTAATTATACTGCAAAGAGGCTCTTCCCAGCAGTTTGTGGATTCATATGCTGCATTAATTATACTGCTGAGAGGAGCTTGCCCACAGTGTGCAGATTCATATGCTGCATTGAAACAAAAGGGTTAAAAAGTCTTATTTCCTTAAAAAAGTTAGGAAACCTAAAATTTCACCAAAAAAATGCCTAAAAAAAATAAATAAAAATAAGTAAAGAAACTTTCATTTTATCGGTAGTAATCTACTTCCCATTCTTAAATAAGCAATAGAAAACGAAATAAATCATAAAAAAACGAAAAACTAACTGATCCAAATCACCCAAAATGATCCGAATCGGGGAAAATATCTGAATCAGCGCAACAATCCGAATCACCAAATCAATCCGAATCATCATTCGGTCCAAACTGAAATGAGACAAAAACTGTCCGAAATGATCCGAAAGAAAAAAAAATCGCCAGAAAAAAAACCCCGAAACATAAAAAGGTCATGCACATCCCTAGTATTTACCAGTATTTGAAACACCAGCAGACACTCATTAGCATATCAAAAGACCTTTTCACACCTTTTTAAAGTAAAATTAGTATGTCCTCTGCGAAGAAACTAATTCCTTTGTTTTATATCTCTCCACGCACGCTTTACGAGGCAAACCCAGCTGCATTTAGCAACCCTAAACCTCACTGTAACAAAAAGTTCATATATAAACAATAAAGAAAATGGTATAGGCGCAACGAAGGTATATTGGAATGGGTAAAGAACTTAGGACACGATCGCCACTGCACCCACAAATGTCATCCCAAAAGTGACAAAAAAGGAAAATATCGAAGTGAAGAAGGGATGCGGCGCTTCCCAGTGTATAGCAGAATAAAATAATCAGTGTTATTTACCAATAGATTATATTTGGCACAAACTCATCCATTGATGAAGGAATCGGAAAAGGCCTCAAGAGAAAAAAGAACAAACAGACATAGCATAATACTGTTTTTCTTTAAAAAATTGTGTTCAAGAGTTGTACAAACTCACACTATGGAGAGCCTCATCCGGCTCTAGCTATATTCGCCTATGGATGAATTCATATGGGCTCACCCATTAGCCACTTCAATCGATTGAAACTTCCAATGGAACATATGGAGAGAGGAAAGAAGATAGCAACATAGAGTAGTTCAGCAGGGCACATATAATATTTAATGGCATAAACTCAGACCACTCACGTGTTAAAGAGCCATCATGGCTCAAATATTGAGCCTAAGGGTTGTTTGATTGGGCACAACTCTCGTGAAAGCCTCAATGGATCTCCAATTCAGCGTGGATAAGGAGCCAAAAAGAAAGATATATTGCTTAAAATGTTTTAATAAAAATAAAATAAAAGGACAAATGGGCCGAACGCGTTTCGCCTAGGTCAAACAGACCCTACGGCTCCCTCAGCGGCAATATGCCATATTGCCGCTGAGGAAGCCGTAGGGTCTGTTTGACCTAGGCGAAACGTGTTTGAAATATTTTTCTGGAAAGGATAAACAAATACACGAAAAATAAAAAATTTGCAAATTAAAATTATTTTAATTTTTTACCTATCTCAGAACAATTTCTGTATGAAACTTCTATTTTACTCTATATTTAATTGTTAACTTCACTTCCAATGTTTCAAATAAATGTTATGATAAAAAAATTTCAACAAAAATCGCTTGGTAGTTTATTTATTTATTTATTTATAAAGGATTTTACCAGGAAGGATACATTAAGATTTCTCTCGTTTTCAAGTATGTCCTGGGTTCAAGAACATTGAATGGTTACAGAAATACAAAATAGTAAAATGCAAGATATTAACACAAAACCAAATATGCAGATTAACAGAAAAATAAATATGTAGGAAATAAAGTCATTATGTTACATATTTACAGGTGCATTCCGTATTGAGGAATGTTAATAGGGAACTCTTAAGGGACTTTAGACTGGAGGAAGATTTGATGGCGTCTGGGAGGTTATTCCATATTTGCGGTGCTCTGTAGGAAAATGAGGATCAAGACACTTTCTTTTTGTATTGCGGTATTGCAAGTAAGGCGCTGGTCCTGGATCGGAGGTTATAGGATGAGGGAACTGCTGGGGCAAGCAGCCTATTCAGGTAGGGTGGTAGCTTCCCAGAAAAGCTCTTAAACACCAGGTTGGAAAGGTGAAGAGTGCGTCTAGATTCCAGCGATGGCCAGTTTAGCTCTTTTAACATGTCACAATGGTGGGTCATGTAGTTACATTGTAGCACAAAGCGGCAGAATGAGTTATACAATGTAGTAAGTTTCTGGAGGTGTGTTTGCGGGGCACCTGCATACACTACATCTCTGTATTCAATAGATGGCATAAGCATTTGTTGTACAATCTGCTTTCTTACCGCGGGGCTCAGGCAGGATTTGTTTCTGTACAGGGCACCTAGTTTGGGGTAGAGTTTAGATGAGAGTTTTTCGATGTGGGGGCCAAAAGATAGATTTGGGTCTAACCACATACCTAGATATTTGAGAGAAGTGACTGTAGTCAGCGTGTCATTTGATTTTGTCCTGACACATAGATCGGGTGTTTGCAATTTGTGTAGTTTAGGTGCTGTTCCAAAGAGCATTGTAACAGTTTTGTCAGTATTTAGAAAAAGCTTGTTATCTGCAATCCACTTTTCTACCCCTGTGAATTGTTCTTGAAGCACTGCCTTCAGCTGCGGAAGATTTGGTTTGCTGGTATAGATTACAGTGTCGCCTGCGTACATGTGTACAGTTGAGGCTTTGCAGACATTGGGCAGATCATTTATGAATATTCTGATTAGCAGGGGGCCGAGTATCGAGTCTTGGGGTACACCGCACGTGACTGGGAGGGGAAGGGAAGTGCTGTCAGAAATGGACACATATTGCGACCAATCAGACACATATGATTGGAACCAGGTTAGCGTGCTATCACCAATACCGGAGTTTTTAAGTTTTTGTAATAGGATGCCATAGTCTACTGTGTCAAAGGCCTTGGCAAAATAAAGGAAGATGGCTCCAGTTAGGTTTCCTTGTTCCATGCCAGCTTGGATATCATTACAAACTTTTAAAAGGGCGGTTGTAGTTGAATGATTTAGACGAAAGCCTGATTGATCTGGGGTTAAATAGTGAAGGGGTTAATATGCACATTCATTTATGGAACAGAATTGTTAGAGATCTCTGTACCCCAACAGGGTCACATCTGCCAATGCCGCTTCCTTGCAGGACCCGCCGTGTTCTAACCCAGCCAGACTCCCGTGCGTACCTCCAGTCCTTAGACGAAGCTTAAGGACCGGGACCCATAGAGCCTGCTAGCATCCCCAGAAATAAGGCGACGCTACAGATCTGTGGTCTTTCAGGGTTAGACATGGAACTGGTTTGCTTTAATCAGAGACACATGTATACAGCCACACATAGGTCATTTACATACACAAAATCACAACATCTTCTAAGGGAGGTTTCGGTGTAATCTAATTAGATTTAGGTAGATGGTTAAATTAAACATTACATAACATTTCTAAAGGAGTCAAGAAAAGGGATTGTGATAACAGGTACACAAGGGCCAGACAATAGACAGATAATGAGGCCCTATTTGCATAATCCAGATTACACAAATTTAATTATGTTGCTCTAGTTCAACAAAGAAATAAGATTAAAACTAAATCACAAAGACTAGACAATGCATTCCTACATAATCACAAATTCTGCACACAAGAGGACAATGAAAATAATAACAAAGCTCGGGCCTGCACCCCAAACCCATCTCAATGCCCACGAACCCCAAATCCAAAGTGACGCACGTCACAAGAATAATCTCATCAAATAGTTCACAGCAGAAAGAAGATGAATGTATTAAAAAGTGTTTTTAGGTAATTATTAATTTTTAATGCATAATAACTTGCCATTTTCTGTCCTCTCCTTTGCTTCCACACTATCGTCATTGTGCTCCCTTGTGCACACTCACACATTCACAAACATATGAACAGAAGCCGACACATCTGGAGATAAAGTTAGGCATAAATATATTATATTATTCTATCTATAATTTTTTCTAAATGTATGAAAAGAAGGTATAAATAAATAAAAAAATGTCAGATTGTCAAATCTCCGGTAGCTTTTATTCCTTATTAAATATAATTAATACTATGCCATTATTTCTTGATAGAAATATAAAAGTCTTGAACAGAAATTCTGTACAAAAAAAAACACATCTTGTCGTATGGATTGTAATATAAAATGAAGTTATTATGACAGAATAAATTACTCTCTATTCTCTTACCTGCTGTTTGAAACAAAAAAAGTGATATTAAACTTCAAAACCTAGAACGATGCATATTACCAGAACTAGGTTATATAATGTTCCTCCATGAGTCTTTTTTGTTTCACGCTGGCTAATACGCAGAGTTGGAAAGATTCTGTATGCTTCAGTAGTTTTGTGTCTTTGTACGGATGGGCTGATGTGCTGGGGTTTTTGTCTTTTCCAAGACTTTATAAAAATAATAAAAATATTCCTGCTGCTGCTCTTTAGCTTTGTTAAAAATATAATATAATAATATATAGAAATAAATAAATGTGTGTGTGTGTATATATATATATATATATATATATATATATCAGCATGGCACATCTTGACTTGCCAATATTTGGCCACTCTTCTTTGTAAAATACTTAAAATCTGTTAGATTGCGAGGGCATCTCCTGTGCACAACCCTCTTCAGATCAACCCACAGATTTTCCATCAGATACAGGTCTGGGCTCTGGCCGGGCCATTCCAAAACTTTAATCTTCTTCTGGTGAAGCCATTCCTATGTTGATTTGGACGTATGCTTTGGGTCGTTGTCAAGCTGAAAAATGAAGTTCCTCTTCATGTTCAGCTTTCTAGAAGAAGCCTGAAGGCTTTGTTTCAATATTGACTGGTATTTGAAACTGTTCATAATTCCCTCTACCTTGACCTAAGGGGTAATTCAGAGAGAGCCAAACCGGCTCCGAAATTGCACCGAACAGTGA
The DNA here is from genome assembly GCA_009667805.1 of Leptobrachium leishanense. Classification (NCBI taxonomy): domain Eukaryota; kingdom Metazoa; phylum Chordata; class Amphibia; order Anura; family Megophryidae; genus Leptobrachium; species Leptobrachium leishanense. The sequence continues at coordinate 367,874,833 of CM019065.1, forward strand.
ATTTCCCCGTATGGTGCAATTTCGTTGCCAATCAAAACCTGGCAATTCGCCAAATATTGGCGAATTGCCAGCGAAGTAAGGGTGATATTCGGCAGCAGTAAAATCCCCATAGAGAAGCAATGGTTAATCTATTCAGAGACACTGAACAGCACCAAAATGTCAATGAAATGCTCTGATGTTCGGTGGTTTCAGGCTAGGGTCAGACGAACGCATTTTCACGTTGTCTGTGAAAAAGTGCGTTCGAACGAATGGACGCATTTTTTCACGGAGTACGCGATAGCGGTCATACTATGCGCATTTGCGTTCGTGATTTTGTACGGATCATCAATAAAACACTTTGTGCATCTGGACGTTATGTAGGCCGGACATTAGCAGCGTCTGACGTCTCCAATTCACGCACACACGCCGCTAGCGGACGCAGCGCACTCTGTACAACCGTACTAGCGGTTTTACGTTCTCGACAAAATGCGTTCGTTTCCTACTTGCGTTGCGCAGCCGGACTTTTGTGCGACCGTACTTCGTATATTGGCCGTCATTGCCCGGCATTTGCTGCTACTACGGCCGTGATTAAGTGCGCCTGCACGCGCGTTCGCACTGCCTCAGTCTGACCCTAGCCTCAATCGGCAGGTTTTATCAGGCGAATCCATATGTTTCAATGTAAAAAATATTCACGTTTTTTTCAATATCTATTAAACTAAAAATATAAAAATATTCTTTTAATTTGCAGCAAAAAGTCTCATTATTTATCTCTTTTGGATTTTTTTAGGCATTTTTAGGGATTTATTTGGCAAAATTTTATTTTCCCGATTTTTTTAAATAGCGTTTATTTTCTGTAACAGACCTTTTTATTATCATTCATAGGACCTTATATGTAAATTGAATCCATATGTTTCAATATAAAAAATATTCACGGTTTTTTCAATATCTATTAAACTAAAAATATTCTTTTAATTTGCAGCAAAAAGTCTCATTATTTATTTCTTTTGGATTTTTTTAGGCATTTTTAGGGATTTATTTGGCAAAATTTTATTTTCCCGATTTTTTTAAATAGCGTTTATTTTCTGTAACAGACCTTTTTATTATCATTCATAGGACCTTATATGTAAATTCCAGGCATTTGTGTACAGTCGTTTTTTTGCAAACAGCATTTAAATTTTAAAAGTTGCAGTTTTTTAGTTTTTTTAACAGCGTTCGGTGGCTTGTCGACTTTTTCTGGCGGCTGGTCGGCGCTGTGTTCAGCAGATTGTCGGCTTTTTTCGGACATGTTTGTCGGATTTTCGGCAGCTTATCGAATTGTTTATGTTGAATTTATATTGTTTATATTGAAATGTTTTCCGGCAGGTTCCTGACTGCTTTTCGGATCGGATCTGATAATTTTGGCGGTTTTGTCATGGTTTCTATTTTCAACTTTGTCGGTTTTCAGCAGATTTTTTCTGCATTTGCAGTTCAGAAGCCCAAAAGCAAATTAGATTTTGTTTCCTTTTGGGCTGCAGAAGGTGCCCCCAAAGTTATAGTACAGGAGGGGTGGGGTCGCGCCTATTCCCCGATGGGGTGGCTACATCCACCAAATGTATCCAGCCCAGCAACATGTATAAAACATAACAGGGAGAAAAATGGCGCTTATTCCCATTATACCGTGTGAAACAAAACATAATTAGAGGCTTTGGTTTCAATTAATGGCCATTAAAAGCGTAAGCTCACCCACCAACGTCAAGGCACCTCTAGTGAGTCCTATCCAAAAATAGAAACCAAAGCCTTTAATTGTGTTTTGTTTTACATGGTATAATGGGAATAACCCCAAAGTTATAGCCCTGTGGGCATAATGCTGAAGAGCTAAAACTGTGCAAAATCAGCTAACTGAATGTCCTGACATTGGACATTCAGCAGCCAATGCAGGGAAAACAAGCTGCAACTGCAACTCAATTTGGCAGTAGATGGCTACATCTACTGGCCAAATACAGTATGTTATTACAGTAAGAAATGCAATGGGAATATTCCGATGTATTTCTTACTGTATAATTAATTTAAAATAATTTTTAAAAAACCACTGGTTCCTGACAATGATTTTCTGGAAAATCACTTGGTAGTGAAGTGGTTAAAACTGCTGGCTATTTTTATTTACTATATGGTTTCTGGGAATGTTTATGCTATCTTTATAAACAATAAATAAGAAAAAGAGGCAACAGTAAATGTTAAAGTATGTCCACTTTTCAGATAATGTGCTGCCAAAACATGTCAAAGTTTGATGCCTTGTAAAGGTTATGCATTTCATTCTGAAGAGATGACCAACGTGAAATAACATAATATGAAAAACGACTTATGTTGAATATTCTTTTAATTCAATGCTAAACTCCTAGTGGAATTAACCCTGGGATTTGATTAGATATATAAGAATATTATGAAAATTTATGAATGTGGAGATGGATCACGTAATTAATTGTGGGAAATGGGCAATTAATTCTCAATAAACACTAGAAAGACTGTAATTATTAATGTCACGAACAAGAGTTTTAACCCTTTCACTACCAGGTTACAGTATACTCAATCTTCAAATCAAATACTGGAGTGCTAGTATCTAGTTAGCTTGATTAGACTAATTCTAAAACAATGCAAAGGAATTTTGTTTATTGAAAAGGAAATAGTTTGCAGTTGGGCTCCAGAATATGCCTCAAACGTTTTAGCATAGTATGTGCATGACAGCTTAGGTGCTAAACCATCCTGGGCAGCTGGGACTCTGTCTGAAACATGAATTCCCAGCTGATTTATCATGGAGGTCCTGCTGCAGTAGCCCTTTTTGGCCAGCATATGGCGACATCTGCCTATCATACAGGACTTATACTGGAAGAAACACATTGGAAACATTGGCAACTATTTTTTAATGTATATTTCAAGAAAAGTGAATTTCCAAACAAACCAGAGCTTCCTGGGTGAGATTTTATGGAAATTCACTTGCTAGTGAAGAGGTTAAGGGGGATTATGAGGCACTTTAGGCATATGGAGTAGAGGTAACATCACTGCTCTATAACTGTGGAGACCCAGGTTCAAATCCCGGCCAGAGCACCTTTCCAGTAAGTGTCCTTGGGCAAGACACCTAACGGTACATACTTGCCAAACAATATCGGCTGTGGAGTCCAGTGGTAACATTCTCTATCCTTCAACAGTGGAGAAGGAAATCAAATCCCATTCAGCACATCCCTCCGATACACTTGTGCAGGAGCAAGTCTCGACTTTACGAGATGCAGGTTCAACCTAACCACCAGGTCGCTGATCTACAATTATTCTGCCTCCCTAGCAAAGCTGTGAGGCGTGGGTGATTGAGACTAACTAAGTCTGTATTGACCATTGATCACATGATGAAAGTTCAGCAAACAGTGTCAACTCAGCAAAACTGACACGTAGAAAGATGAATCCAGTTGAAAACGTTAATGATCAGACTGACAATCTTTGTAATAGTGTACAGCAATGCAGGTGAAAAGACATTAGTTCTGTCCAGCATTGAGCAAAGATGGCTGCTAGGTGACCAGTAAGTACCTCAGAACTAGACTGAACAAAAAGGGGTGGAGCTAGCTGGATACAGCAAGGCTAAGGGAACCCAGCAGAATCAAAATAGCTATGAAATAATAGCTGAAAGCAGCAAAAGGCAGATTCAATACATAACATTAAAATATACATATAAACCCTGAATCATGTGACATGACAACAATCATGGAAAGCCGACTCAATCCTACTCAGAAGATGCCACCAGCGAGTGTCCTTGGACAAGACACCTAACGATATGGATGCGCCTACCTCACAAAATACTTGTACTTCTCATAGATTGTAAGTTCCCTTGGGAACAGGGTTCCCCTGAATCAGGTCATCACTCATGTGTGGTATTCCAATGTATCAACCCCTTGTTCACTGATCCTGCAAAGTGTTGCGGAATATGTGTCGTGATATAAATAAAGGATAGTAATAATATGTACAGGATCAGTACAAGCAATCCGCTGTTGACCCGTTCAAAAAACTGCATGACTATTAACAAAACATTCTTTGAGGTTTGAAAGAAAATGAAATTTCATCTACAGCAGGGAATAATGATAATAAAAATAACAATATAGAGTTCAAATTCTCAAGTGGTTGTTTTACATGAATTGGTAGTTAAATCAACAAAAAGATTGGAAGAATTTTGGTAAAAACAGAAAATTTACCATTATCTGTAGATACAATAGTATCTAGTAGCATTTTGTTTTTGTTGTTGTTATTCAAAGCAAAAATCAGTTGCTTTTTTTGGAGCCAATACAGGAGCAACAGAATTGAAAATTACTGTAAAATACGTATATACATTCTAATGGTTTTAATTTATTAATGCTAATGGACATATTTACTTTTATTCTTTTCCAATGAAACGTCCAATTTACACAATAATAAGAATATTAGCCAAAACAAATGTTTTCTTTAATGCTTAATGAAGAACAACAAACAAAGCATCCACAAGGGATTACAAAGGCAGATGTTCTTCCAGTTTTTATGTGATACGAACGCTGCCTGTTCCTGCTAACCATTTATCGCAATAGTGGTAAAAACATAATTAAAAAGGGTTTCTTTTTTTTGGTCTTCAAAGGGAGGAATTATAATAAGCTTTCCATTGTAGTTTTTTTTTTGTTTAACTGTTTGCTAAATATATCAGAGAAATGGGCTTCATGGATAATTCATCACAAGAAAATTGTCTGCCAGAGAACAAAATAATCTCTCTCTGTAGAACAATACACTTATTACAAAGAGTAAATTGTTTCAGCATCACGTAATTTATCTACATTGGTCTGGAAATACTCATCATTCATGGGTTCTGTTGCACGGCAGAAAGGAGCAAATTGCAAATGGTAGACAGAAAAAAAGAAATAAAAGCACTGTGTTACAATTACAGTTTGTATAATTGGTATAATGTCGGTTCATGGTTATAGATAAACTCTTCAGATTGTGCTAAAAACTGAAAGAAGTATAGTTATAGCCGAGAAGGTGAAGGTTTAGATGCTACGGTTGAGTAATTTGTAGAGATGCGCATTCGTTTCGGAAAAATTCGGAATTTGGAAAGAAATTTGATAATTCGTATTTCGGAAGTACTTCCGAATAATGAATCGATATGATACGAATTCAAAACGAAACGGTATATAACAAATTTATTTTGTATTACACTGTGTCATCATCATAAAAGAAAAAATTGAATAATTGATATCAACTATTGAATTTGAAATGAACTATGAAATGGATATTATCAACTATCGAATTTGAAATCGATTCGAAACTTCAAATCAATCCAAAACTAAATGAAATATGAAACTAAATTAGTTACGAAATTCCGAAAATGAAATTATTTAAAAATGTAACGAAACGAAACTAAACTAAACAAATTTTTCAGCCATGCACATCCCTAGTAATATGTAGATTGGAACAGTTACTTTAGTTTACTTTTTATAAAAGGTGCCTAGGTGGGATATGATAATATTGTACAAATATTTACAGGTCGAGCACCCCCTACCCAGAGTGCTTGGGACTCAGAGCATACTGGATTTTGGAATCTTCTGGCTTTCACAATCTGGGAGAATCTGATGGAGGAAGGAGATCATGGTGGGAGAGCCCCAATCCCCTTCTTGCTGCAGCCACCAGCATGTACACACGCTGGTAGCTCTGTGCATGGTTTCTCCGCAGACATCATGCTCAGAGTCAGCGCAACTCCAGGCAGCATGCCAGAGTGTTTTCATTCAGCAGGTTTATTCAGGTGAAACCCATAGGTTTCAATGTTGAAAATACAATATTCTACAACTGTTTTTATACAATATCTAATAAACCATTTATTATTTTAATCTGAAGCAAAAAGTCTCTTTATTTATAGATTTTTTTAGGATCTTTAAGGCATTTTTCAGGATTTTTTTGCAAATTCTTTTCCCGTTTTATTTAAAGTGTTTTTCTTTTTTCTGTAACAGACCGTTTTATTATCATTCATTGGATCTTATATGTAAATTTCAGACATTTTCGTATATTAGTTTTTTGCAAACAGCGTTTCAAATTTGAAACTTTCAATCGTATTGTTTGTTTTTTCTTTTAATACCCTGTCCGTCAGCTTGTCTGCTTTTTCCGACGGCTGGTCTGGGCTGTGATTGACGGCTCATCTGCTTTTCCGATGTATTGTGTGTGTCTTTTGCGGCGGTTCCGGCGGGTTTTCGGTGAATTTTCGATGAGTGCTCGGTGACTTTTCAACAGGTGTTAGACAGGTGTTCGGCTTGTTTTCCCTGCACTCTGGGGACCCTGCAGTGAATGCTGAATTCACCGTAGGGTGGGGAACTTTGATCCCCCGAAGTGCGGGGAACGATTGAGCACCGAAATGTCAGCGAAATGGTGCTTTCCTGGCAGGAGATCGTGCAGTCAGACAGGCAACACTGTGAGATCAGGGCTTGTTATTGACTCACAGACCTTGTGGTCGCCTACTTTCCTCACATTCTGCACTCCAGAGATAAGTTAGTGAGAAATTCACATTTTAGCTACAGTATATATGAGGAATAGTGTCTAAGGCAGATTTTCTTGACTCGCATTCAACCCGCATCATAGCCAGATCGTTCAGTAGGGACTGTCACACTCTGAGTGGTCTTTTTATTAATGTAATCCAAGCCTATGGGTTTGTTGATACTAAGAATAATGACACTCCGTGCAGTATAACCCTCAATTTAATGTACATTAAATATTCCATGTCAAGGTAACTCCAAAATTCCATGTTTTGTTCCATTTTATTAAATAGAATGGCATCTCATATTAAACAGGAATATGGCTGCTATGTGGAGTGCCTAATTATTATAATCGTCCTGGTTTCTAGCTTTAGATCTTGAATAATAAACAGTGGTAATTCCTGTCTTATATCCAATTATACGTGATATGTTCAGCTGTGCGTTAAATTATCCAGCTACCCTAAGAGACAGCAAGCAAGATGGAATATCTTTCCTCTCATTTTTGGGTCAATGGTTCCCAGTAAACTCCTGGTATAATCGTCAGAGTATGAGGAGTATCCACTGATTAGACCTCAAGGAAAGGAAATTAATTATGCTTTGGAAGCAACTTGGGGAATCGAGGATATGATAAAAGTTTAATTGATGTATGTGATCATAGAATAATGAAACAATTCAGTGTATGAAAATGACTTTTTGGACATTTACGAGCATATTTTTTGTAAAATCAACTGATTTTTTTAACATGCAGTATATTAAGTTTCAATGTAACGATTTAAGTGCTTCTGTCTAGGGATGGGCTGCCGGTTTGAATCGGTTTAAAGTTTGATTAGAACATCGGCTGTTTGAAAATTCGCAAACATCGAACGTTTCGGGACGTTCGCAGAAAGTTCAAGAAAAAAATCCAACAAATGCTTACAAGATCCTAGAAAATCTAAAAATAAAGAGACTCTTTACCGCAGAATATAATAATAAATGGTTTATTAGATATTGAATTAAAATGGGAATATTTTTAACATTGAAGCCTATGGGATTTATAAACATTTCCCACTCCTTGTTGGTCAAACATTTCCCACTCCTTGTTGGTTCAACATTTCCTACACCTCGTTGGTTAAATATTTCCCACTGACTGTTGGTCAAACATTTCCCACTGATTGTTGGTCAAACATTTCCCACTGATTGTTGGTCAAACATTTTCCACTCATTGTTGGTCAAACATTTCCAACTCATTGTTGGTCAAACATTTCCCATGACTTCAAATCGCATTTAAACATGAGAAAAAGCGGTGAAATGGCTCAGCACTCAGCAATGAAGGGGTTAAAAATGTGTTGTTTTTTTTAAAAAAAAAAAACTTTTTTTCATTGTTTCCTGTCCCTCATGGCAGTACCCGGATCCTCATACACCTTTTATGGCCAATATCTTGCATATATGCCCTCTTGGAGGGGACTTTAATTTTCGAACGTTCAAGCCCCATTGACTTTAATGGTGTTCGCATTGTGTTCGAGTTCGCGGTCGAACTTTTTTGGATGTTCGAGTTCGAATGCGAACCGAACACGGGGGTGTTCGGCCTATCACTACTCCTGTCATGGTTTCACCTGTCTTTTATAGGCTGGCTCTACTAATCTCACCCGACAGATAGTCAGCCTCAGCTCAGTTTGCACATCAGGACGCTTCTTGTAGGTTGTCATGATGTGTGTGCTGGAAGGACATATAGCAGGCACCAAAAGTCCTACTTCTGTTTATTATTGAAGGTTTATGATCATTCTACTAACAGTCTTTTGCAGTCATTTTTGATCAGATCGTGATTTGTTAGATTTTTCAGAAATTCGCTTCTCTGTCCCAATGATGAGTTGTCATTTCACCAATATAGATATAGATAAGAAATTAACTTACAATGAACCAGAACCACCACAGCGAAACATTATTATTTAGTTATTATGTGTGGCATGCGGTGTCAAGTGGCTGCTGGCCAGAACTCGCTCGACAGCCACCACTTGTCACGATTCCCAGATCCCACCACGCAGTACTTAACACCCCACACTCCACAGAGCCCAGAAGCTACCAACAGAGTAGCCGTGAAAGATCTCTAACTGTCTGGTCCTTAGAATTGGGCAGGTAAACTAGCTAGACAGAAAGGGTTAACAACACAGGGAATAGTCAGCCGAGCCAGAATCAGGAATACAGAGTTCAGAATGGTCAAATGGAATAAACGGGTCGATATCAGAGCAGTGGCGTAGTACAAGAAAATGGTCTAGGGCAACAGAAGGCAGAATAGTCAGAAACAAGCAGAGGTCAATAACGGGTTAATTCAATATAGCAGTCAGGTACAAGGAGCTCAGGTATGGATAACCACGATCTGGCAACTGCTGAGAATACACTGAGGGTTTTTAAAGACCTTCACCAGGCCACGCCCCCCACTCAAGCCGCGCCTCATGCAACCACCTCCCTGCCTGTCTCCATTTAAACCGGGCATTGGTCAGCGAGCAGCATCAGACATGCTGCCCTCAAGCACACAGGTAGGGCTGGAAGCTCCCAATGTTACACCACTGTAAAATATTGGAAGAAAAGCTAAATAAATAAATCAATAAAACAGTATGGGGATTAACCCCTTCACTACCAAGCAATTTCCGTTGAACTTTTTTTTATCACTACATTTGTTTGAAACGTGGGATGCAAAGTTAACGATTAAATATAGGGTGAAATAGAAATTCTGCATAGAGATTGCTGTTAGGGATGTGCGTTTCGGGTTTCGGAATTTCGGAATTTTCACGAAATTTCCCGATTCGTGTTTTCGGATGCGGCCGAATTTCCGAAAAATTTTAGATCCGAAAATTTCAGATCCGAAATGTTTTCCGAGCCGAAACGAAATATTTTCGGATTTTTCGAATGGACTTGAAATGTGTCAAACGAGGAGAACAGATGTTCCGAAAAACGAAAATTTTCCGAAAAACGAAATTTTTCCGAAAAACGAAAATTTTGTAAAAACGAAAATTTTCTGGAAAACGAAAATTTTTAGAAAAAACGACAAGTCGATACAAAAAACGGGCAAAATGACACGAAAAAAAAAAAAAATGGTCGATATTCCGAAAAATGTGCAATTCCGAAAAACGAAAATTTCCGAAATTACAAAAAGTCGATACAAAAACCGAGCACAGTGACACGAAAATACGAAAAATGGTCGATATTCCGAAAAAAAATGTACCCGAAAAACGGGCCGAACCGAATCGAAACCGAAATCGGTCGAAACGAGCCGAATCTAAAAGTTTAAAAATCCGAAAAATCGAACCGAATCGAACCGAAAAAAAAATCGGTGCACAAGCCTAATTGCTGTTCTGAGATAGTCAAAAAATTCTTATAATGTAAATTCGCTTCATTTTATATTTTTCTTACATTCAATTATCTGTTACAAAAACATTGTTGGAATGAAAGATTCTGAACTCTAAATGTTTTCCTTTATTTTACACAGTGTCACACAGGGGTCTGCATTATCATCAGGCAGAAATGGTCTTTTTGTCAAAAACTGTAACTGTGATATATATAAATAATACATATGGTGAGATCTCCTGCTTATGGGGATTTGTAGTGACCATAATGCGATTATTAGCAATGCAGCTTCCAAAAAATACCAATATCTGTATGTGCTGCATAATGCTTGTTTATGTAAATTACAGTAACACCTTGGATCTGTACTGTACCGGGATTTTCAAGCATTATACTCCTGTACAGCAGTGAGTGACCCCTGAGCTCTTCCTGTATCCTGCCAAATCCCTGGTAGTTATAATACAACAGTAATGTGTTTGAACTTTTTGTTACAGTGCGGTTTGGGGCTCCTATATGCATCTTATTTTATCTTTCTGTAGGGTCCTTGGAGAGAGTTAAGACAGTGTAATTTGTTTCTCCACAGGCAACACACTAATACTGCTTTAAAAAAAGAGTGAAAATTAGGTTTTGATATGCTAATGAGTGCTTTTCAAAGTATTACAATGCAAAATCGAGATCTCATACAATAGAAGAGAGGGTTTGCACTATCAGCATGCAGGCAGAAATGGTCTTTGTGTCCAATACAGTAAATGTAATAAAGGTACATAATAAAAGTGCTCAGGTATAATGTGTTCGGCCATTTGCAGGGATTATAATGCGATTATTAGCAAGGCAACTTCCAAAAACACTATCATAATTTAACCACTTGGCTGCTATGGACGCGCTCAGCGCGTCCAGCCAAGTGGTTCTCCTGTGCTACGGACATGCTCAGCGCGTCCGAGCACAGGAGGCAACAATCCGCCAGATTCCGGCGGATTGCTGCGCCCCCCCGGTGCGGGCTGACATCTTGGATGTCAGCCCGTCAATCCGGGAGCCCGGCGGGGACATTAGATGTCATCGCGGCGACGCGATGACATCTAATGCAGGTGCCCCCCCCGCATGTGCGGAGGAGGCGCCTGAAAGGGAGGGGGGGAGGTCCTTCGGACCTCTCTCCCTCCCGATCACCGGGGAGTAGCGAGTTAAAACAGACACCGCTTGGAAGGGCACAGCCTGCCCTTCCAAACGGTGGCTGTCATTAACCCCTGGGGAGCCGGATCACGAATCGGCGCTGAAAAGCGCCGGTTCGTGATCCTTTCCCGGAGCTGGCCGACATCTTGGATGTCGGCCAAGCCTCCGGGAACTCCCCCTGAGGACTGGCGTCATCGTGCTATGCTATCGTCCTGGAGTTAACCCCTAGCTGCCACCAACGGTGGAGATAGGGGGTTCCAATGAATCCCCTATCTCCCGATCCGTGGCAGCTAGGGGTTAATGTTTGGTACTGTTGGATCGGCCAGAGCATGGCCGTTCCAACGATACCAAACACCACTGTTAAAAAAGTTTTTTTTTAAAAAAAAAAAAAAAAAAAATATTAAAAAAAATTCTAAAAAAAAAAACAAACAAGTTTTTTTTTTTTTGGTTTTGTTAATGCAGCAATATTGTTCCCATTTCAATTATAATGTGAACAATGATGCTGCACTAACGATTTTTGTATGCGGTGCGTTTGTTAAAAATCACGTAATTTTCCCCAAAAAAAATGTAACGAGACCCCATCTCTAATTTTTTTAACAAGCACACCCCATACAAAATATATCCGCAATTGCTCGCATGTTAAAATGTGAAAAAAAAACACTTTACACGTTGTAAATTATTGAAAATTCATATTTTATTGCATTTTTTGTTATAATATACAGATAGGTCATGACGTATACATATAATAATGACATATTATGAATCTGCCGAGTCTGACGGAAAGAACGATATATAATATGTCTGGGTGATATACTAAAATAAGCCTTAAAAACGCGTTTAAACATGATGAGCAAAACCGGTAAAAATGACCTCAGCACAGAGGTGTGAAACGCCTCAGCAGCGAAAGGGTTAAAATAGTAATATGATTTTGTGAACGTATCTGTAATGTAAAGGGAATTCCTCCAATTTTAACTTGTATCTTATCCCTGTACAGAGTGAACACAGAGGTCCCTCAGTTCAGTCCTCTCCTTAGCTGTTGTGATGCAGCAGTAAAGTTTGTGAACTTTTTGTTACATTGAGGGTGGTGGATTGATTCTCTGTCCAAATCCTTTGAAGAAATACAGGGTGACAGTACTTTCCAGTGCAAAATCTACCCACATTTTTGGTCACGAAGATTTCTAATATTCAAGGTGCATTACCTAAGTTTAATTTGCCGTTATTCCTATTTTCAGAGAAAATGATATTATATTAAGTAGAGCAGCATGTGAGAAGGACTCTGTACGATCGCAGAGATATTCTTCTGATAGATGAGGAATCTTTTATGAAAAGAAGGTTAATGTGCATCTGATTGTAGGTTTCCTAACGCATTGTGATGCAAACCAATTAATTTATGCCAAAAGAAAAAGCTTTTGAAGTGCTGTTTTAATTTAGCATGTTTAGTCAGGTCATGGACACTGTAGACTTTCCGAGTATTCTGGATTGAAATAATTATCTTCTGTAAAAGTGTATACTTTGGTCCATTTGATCTGATTACTTGTACTCTGCTGGATCAGCATGATTATTCTCAGTAGATTTTACGAAAAGCTTAATTAGAAAATAAGCAGATAGAACATCAAGAATTTGAAAAGGAAACCTATGAATAGATATAAAATCTGGAATTAACTATCAAGCAGTCCTAGAATTATATTATATTTTGCGAATCAAGTCTATCTGTAAATGTACAATACGATCATGCATTGCAATGCCTGCCACAACGTCAATGTACTCCATTATGGCAGGACGTATTCTTCTTAACCTAATCACTGTTTTTATGAGATTAACCCACTTATATGAGACATACATCCTCCTGGGGCTCTCTGCTGAGCGTTAAATAATACTACAATAAAGCTCATGTATGACAGGGAGTGGACCAAACTAGAGAGGATGGTCAGTCATCCAAATCTAATACCCAAGACGAAATTGTCTCATGCTTCTCACACTGAAGGGGTTAAAGCTCGTCTAGTGTTCACATACCAGTTGCACATTGATTGAATGGATGTTCATCCCATTAAGGTATAGGTGTTTTTCAGAAGAGGGTGCCATAATAAACACACTGGTGCAATCAGTTGCACCCAGAGGCGTCGCTAAGTGGGGGTGGGGGGTGCGGTCTGCACCAGGTGACACCCGCCCTTAGGGTGACACCAAAGACTTTGTTTTTTGGTGCGGCCGGTTCAAAAATCAAAGTCTTTCGTCAGGTGTCACCCTACGGGTGGGTATCACCCTAAGGCAGTGATGGCGAACCTATGGCACACGGGACCGACAGTGTCAGCACGCGAGCCATAGGCTTGCCTCTCTGCCGATCGTGATTTTTCCTCCCAGCGCGCGCTGCCAAATGATGCTGCCTGGCCGCTCGTTGAGGTCCACCAGCCACGATCTCACGAGATCACGGAGTCTTGCAAGATCGCGGCTGGTAGATCTCAACGAGAGGCTGGGCCATTTGGCGGCGCGTGGTGGGAGGAAGAACCAGACAGGAGGATCAAGTGAGCTGGGGCCAATATATATCCATGGGTGAGCTGCTGGGGGAAATATATAATTGTGAGCTGGGGCAATATATCCATGTGAGCTTGGGCAATATATCCATATGTGAGCTGGGCAATATATATATTGCTTGTGGCCCGTATGGATGGTGAAGGAGGGAGTTCCAAATGACCTCGCCCCCTCCCCTTCAGGCACCTTCCCCGCACTGGCAGGGGGGTGCCTGTAATAGACGTCATTGTGCTGGTCCATGACGTCTGTTCGTGCTAGCCTGGGTCTCAGAGGCTGGGCTGACATCCAAGATGTCAGCCCGTACCAGAGAGCCACAGCGATCGTCCGGAATCCCAGCTGATTGCAGCTGCAAAGGGAGGAAGCGTTCAGCGCGTCCTTCGCAGCCAAGTGTTTATATGCGGCAGGATGCGCTGAGCGCATCCTCTGCATAAAAGGGGTTCTTTTCCAAACTTGCTGCCTTTCGAGGAAATGTCCAACCTAAAAAAATCTGCTCAGGTTTCAACATCTGATCTGGAATCCTTGATAACCAACAACATTGACATCCCAGATGAAACTCCCTGCACTGGCTGGAAGGTGCATGAGCCGGCATTCACCGCAGGGTCCCCGTAATGCGCCAAATGGATCTGCCGACGAACAGCAGATTGCATCTGATAAATGGCCGAACGCTTCCGCAAGCCGCCAAACAGATCCCTGAAGCCTCTGATCAGCCGCCGAATACCGCAGAAAAAAGCCGACCATCCGCTGAACACTGCTGAAAAATGCCGGCCAGCCGCTGAACAGGGGTAAATCCCCCCGGAATTTTGTAAAAGGCATTTTAACCACAAAACAAATGCATGAAAATGCATGGAAATAATATATAATGTCCTATGAATAACAATTCTGTAACAAGGTATGTTACAGGGGGAAAAAAACGCCATTTTAAAAAAAAATGGAATCCAGAAAAATGCTTAAAAAATTCCAAACAATAATTAATAAAAATACTTTTTTGCTGCAAATTAAAAGAATTAATGGTTGGATAAAAAAAATTCTAAAACCAGGGATTTTTATTTTACATTGAAACCTATGGGATTCGCCTGTTTAAACCCGTTGGAGGAAAGCACCGAAAATCTTGTCATTTTGACAACTTTTAGATGCTGTTCTGTGTTCACTGAAATGATTATCCATTACGTCTCTATTGGGAATTTCACTGCTGCCGAATTGCACCGTATTTCGTTGGCAAATTGGTCAATATTTGGTGAATCGCCAGCTTTCTGAATAGCCGAATAACTACTACATTTCACCATACGGAGAAATTCACCATCCGGTGCAATTCGGTGGCAGATTCAACACTCTTTGAATAACCCCTTTACACTACGATACACAGACACAGTTAAACAGAGCCTTTAGTGCACATATTATTATCATTCTTTATTTATATATATAGCACCACAAATTCCTCAGCGCTTTACAAGATCAGTGTTCAAAGGGTTAATACATTAGAATACCTCACATTGGATGATTGAACGTTCTGGGCGAAACGAAAAACACCACGCCGAAAAAAAAATACAGCACAGTATAGTTACACATTCTACACATACCCAAACAATAAAATTGTGAATTCGTGCGTGTTTTTTTTTATTGCTGCAGCATATATACACAAATTTACTTTGACAGGCGCAAAAACTTAAGTGAGTCAATTAAGGTAAATTGATGTCAATTAAGGTTCTTAATTCTGATTGGCTGAGTCCGGCAAAAAAAACAGTCCGCCCACAGATTTATGTGCGCTACGTTACTGCACGCGTATTACTCTTGGTTTTGCGTGTCGTTTTTACGAACGTTATCTTTGGACGGATGAGAAAATGTGTTCGGATCGGAATACCACCATTAATTTTCGCGCGATAACGCTGGACGAAATTGCATGAAGAATGTAATAGGGGCCATTGTGTGTTGGGCAAGTATTTACACATACACATGTGTATCACATATGTAAACTAAAAAAAATAAAAATACAACTGAAAATGTATGCATGAAAGTGTCTGGAATATGATACATTTTATATCTATATTTTATTCTATATTCTATATTTATATGTAAAATATAATCTATATATTTTTTCTATAATGGAAAGGAATCCAGAGAGTCAAATGAAAAGCAAAACATAAGCATTTCAGAAGACATTTTTGTCTCTTTATGGATTGCGCAACTAATTCATTTGCTGCAAATATCTATAAAATTCCAATCAACCTTCAACAGAAAAAAATAATACTTCTACATTTTTGGCAAAAATGTTGTGCATTATTTGTCATAATTGACCTTCAAACATAGCGACATCATCCCATTCTTGTGATTTAGAGCCTGGGAACAGTTAACAGTTATTCTAACATTTAAAATGATAAGTACTGTGCCGAGGAATAGCTGGTAATGTATTCTCTGTCACACATTACACATGCATTGCAAAAGTTAACAGTAGCCTGGAGCTGTGACAGTTCTTATTCTGTAAGAAAAATCTGCATGCCATCGCCAGGGACAGATATGCTCATGGTATAGGAATCCTGTCTGTCTTCCTCTGATTTCCAGCATACTTTCCAAAATAGACTGCCGTAATTAAGCACTCAAATATATAGTATGTTCTCCTTCATGTTTAATGCTCCAGACTGCATTAAACATTTTAAATTCCCATGTCATACTCTCTGACAGTGGTTTTACATGCCCCTGCTGTCACTCAGCATGCTGCATGATACCATTACAAGTGTAAGTTTTACTTTAACCACTTCCATGCTAAGGACGCGCTCAGCGCGTCCAACCGCATTTCACGTTCCATGCGGTGGACGCGCTGAGCTCGTCCTCTCTTTGGGGCCAGCGTTCGGCCGGGTTCCGGCCGATCGCTGGCCCCCCCGGTGCGGGCTGACATCCTCGATGTCAGCCCAGCATCCGGAACCGCCGGAGTAATTAGGTGTCATCGCGGGGGCGCGATGACACCTAATTCAGGCGCCCCCCCCGCATGTGCGGAGGAGGCGCCTGAAAGGGAGGGGGGGAGGTCCTTCGGACCTCTCTCCCTCCCGATCGGCGGCATGCAGGGGGTTAACCCAGGCACCATTTGGAAGGGCACAGCCTGCCCTTCCAAATGGTACCTGGCATTAACCACTGGGGAGCCGGATCACGAATCGGCGCTGAAAAGCGCCGGTTCGTGATCCTTTCCCGGAGCTGGCTGACATCTTGGATGTCGGCCAAGCCTCCGGGAACTCCCCCTGAGGACTGGCGTCATCATGCATAGCACGATGACGCCAGTCCTGGAGTTAACCCCTAGCTGCCACCAATGGTGGAGATAGGGGGTTCCAATGAACCCCCTATATCCCGATCCGTGGCAGCTAGGGGGTTAAAGTTTGGTACTGTTGGATCAGCCAGAGCATGGCCGTTCCAACGATACCAAACGCGACAGTGAAAAAAGTTTGTAAAAATAAAAAAAAATGAAAAATAAAAAAATAAAAATTAAATAGACAATTTAATAAACAATTTTTTTTTCTTTTTTTTGGTTTGTTAATGCAGCAATATTGTTCCCATTTCAATTATAATGTGAACAATGATGCTGCACCAACGATTTTTGTATGCGGTGCGTTTGTTAAAAATCGTATAATTTTCCCCAAAAAAAATGTAACGAGACCCCATCTCTAATTTTTTTAACAAGCGCACCCCATACAAAATAGAACCGCAATTGCTCGCATGTTAAAATGTGAAAAAAAAACACTTTACACGTTGTAAATGATTGAAAATTTATATTTTATTGCATTTTTTGTTATAATATACAGACAGGTCATGACGTATACATATAATAATGACATATTATGAATCTGCCGAGTCTGACGGAAAGAACGATATATAATATGTCTGGGTCATATACTAAAATAAGCCTTCAAAACACGTTTAAACATGATGAGCAAAACCGGTAAAAATGACCTCAGCACAGAGGCGGGAAAAGCCTCAGCAGCGAAAGGGTTAAATATATTTGAGGTGAAAAGGTAGCAATTAAATATAAGATCTAAACTCCAGTATTATGTATACTGTATGATTATTTCTGAGGTTTATGTGATGACATCAAATTCTGCAATATTTCGTACATAAAGTATTCTTTATCATTTTATCTTTCAGTTTTGCAAACACGATTTGTCGAGTACAGTAAATGATAACTCTTTCACTACTAAATTGTTTTCCTTAAAACCACTACCAGGACCCAGTAGATTTATGGAAAAAAACTTTACATTGCAGACAGCTTACATATTATTGTACCGTTCATAAAATACATGTCACGTTCCTCCTAGATATAAATGCCTGACTCATTTATGTAGCACAACTTTCCTACACTTCCGATCCTTCGACTGGTCGGTACGTCTTCCTAAATACCAGAGAACCAAACCCAGAGGAGTACATGAATAGAATAAACAGACACCAGGAGTTAAATCCAAACTCGGAACGTAAGAGGAATGCCGAGGGTCGTATGCCAGAGCGGGCTATTAGGAATGCCAGGAGTCGTATGCCAGAGTGGGTATTCAGGAATGCCAGGGGTCGTAAGCCAAACTTTTTTTGTAATGTTTGCTTCTGGAATTGGCCTTCCTGGATTCTTCATGAGCGCCCACATTTGGACCAGTAAATATTATTACACAGTTTGTGATGGCTTCTTGAGTGTCTCGCCTTATTCTTCTAGCTTGGACTGTGTGAAAACCTTGACTTATTACTAGGAGACAGCCAGAGCAAATGTATTTATTTGCAAAGTATTCTACCAGGAAGGATACATTGAGATTTCTCTCATTTTCAAGTATGTCCTGGTTTCAAGAAAAATCACTTATTTAAACTGCTTATGTAATTATAGAACTTGTAAATGAGATTTTAGTAATCATCACTATCCTGTATTTAATGTTGATGACTGTATTTGATACAGTTGGGCACGCAAAAGGTTTGTATTGTTATATTTTATCAATGTAAAAAAAAAGTAGCTGTCAAAATCACTTGGAAAGAACATTTAGTTCCAAAAAAAAGACAACAAATAAAATATTTTCAACAGCAGGTTAAGCGAGGAAGTCAGAGTACCCTAGACACATCTCCCACTGATAGATGAAAAACAAAGTACACAGACAAACTAAAAATATAATTATCGTTCAATCACATACAAATGAAAAAAGTAGAATACGTTTTGTCAATTCTCAATGTGATGTTGTTTACTTACTTATTAACGTGTCAAGTCGCTCAGCATAAAACAAGGAAAAAAATATTACTATATATCGGATATAAAACAATGCGGCTCAAACACAAATTATGTTGAACAAATTAGTTCATTAGAGATGTGACAGACAGTTGACCTAATTGAGTTTCCGATTGTTGTGACACTGAAAAGTACAGGGAGATGGGTTTTGAAATTCTTCATCTAAAGAAGATGGCATTTAACACAATGGGTGGGATTCACAAAGCATTGAGGGGCGATTGATGTGCCTGATATTGATGCGAAGCTGCCCACTGTTTTCACAATGCACTTCGATCGAACAATGTTAAATATTGCATGTGTTGACAAAGGGGTTTGGGGCACATTGGGAGGTTTTTTAAATATTTTAATTTTTATTGGAGAAGCTCAAAGCTTCTTTGTGCAGGGGGTCCCGGCAGTGCCATTTTGAATGGCAGGTATAGGGACCATCAAATCAAAGGAAACCCTAATGACCCCTTAATGGTCAGGGTATACAACAACACAACCTTTATTAATAAACTGTCATGGGGGCACCTGGCATGAGCTGTTAGGAGATGTTAAGCCCTTGAGGCAGGTTTGTTGCTGGCTGCATCAAGAATGACAGAACTAAAATACCACACACACACACACAGAAACCCTGATCTGGGGCAAGGTCCTTATACTGGCCTTCTAATGCTATACAGGATACAGGGCAAGGAATAAATAACACAATTACAACAGGGGTTAACAAGAGACAACAAGACAATATGCCCAGCAGCAACACAGGGAATCCTGAACTTGGATGAGGTCCTTGCAATGGCCTCTAACAGTGACTGATAATACAGGGTGAGCCAGTCAAACCTGCATTTTTGAAATGACTGTAAAAAATAAATGGATGGATATTTCAAAATTTTATTGTTACTATCTTAATGTACATTAAAAAGCATTTAAGAAACAACATTCACTGTTTAAAAATAACTCCAGTAAGATGGTGTCCTTCCCGATTGAGACATTCTTGTAGGCGATTTCTGAAACAGCCCATCGCATCACGGAGCATACGCTGAGGAATTCTCTCGATTTCCAACCAGATTCTCCTCTTGAGTTCCCCAAGCGTTGGAGGTCGTTGTTCAAAGACTTTACTCTTCAGGTACCCCCACAAGAAAAAATCGCACACTGTGAGGTCGGGCGATCGGGGAGGCCAAGAAATTGCTCCGTTTCGGGATATCACCCGATTTGGAAAAACATTGTTGAGAACATTCATGCTCACACGGGCTGTATGACTTGTGGCACCGTCTTGCTGGAATAAGGTTTCATTGTTCATTCCATGTTGACGAAGCTGAGGAATGAAGAACGAATGCAACATTTCCGAATAGCGTTGTGCATTCACAGTAACTGCTTGCTCCCTGTCATTTTCAAAAAAATACGGGCCTATGATTCCCAATGAGGACATTGCGCACCAAACTGTTACCTTGCTTGAATGGAGTGGTGTTTGATGGAGTTGTTGAGGGTTTTCATCACTCCAATATCGGAAATTTCGTTTATTCACAAAACCGGAGAGATGGAAATGTGCCTCATCGCTCATCCACAGGTTGTGAACAAGGTCCTCGTTTTCATCAAACATGTCCAACAACGTTTGACAAAAACGCCGTCGAGCTGCAAAATCGTTTTCATTCATAGCCTGAACAACCTGAATTTTGTATGGGTGATGGCGTAAATCTAACCTCAAGATTCTTCGGACGCTCGTGTTTGCCATGCCAAGCGCAGCACTCTGTTGACGCGCCGATCTCCGAGGGCTTCTTTCCACAGCAACTCTCACGCGGTCAATATTCGCGGGAGTTCGCACTGATCTTGCACTGCCACCCCTTCTGCTTCTCGTTTCACCAATTGCTTCAAAGTTTGTCACCCACAATTTGATTGAATTAACAGACGGCACTGGCTTATTTCGATTAATTTGAAAATTCTTCCGGAAACGACGCTGAGCGGCTGCATAACTACCACTTTGGTAAAACGCTTTCACAGCGAATGAACGTTGTTGTTTAGACCACTGCTCCATGACGACTGAAATGCTTAGTTGTGGGGGACACAATGGTAACCTTGCTAACTCGCTCCGCCCACTTTCACGGCTCTCCCGCCCTTTTCAAAAATGCAGGTTTGACTGGCTCACCCTGTATAATGTTGCTGGGTAAATGCAGAGAGACCAGAGAACAGGACACAAGGAACATAGAATAGTCAAGGAATGCAAAGAACACCAGAGTAGTGTTTCATCCATATGCCAGGGATCAAGAGCCAGGTGAGCAGGTCAGAACAAGCAGAGGTCGGTATGCAGGAAATCAATAATACAGAGTGCTGGGATGAGACAAAATAATAGTCAGAGCCAAGCTCAAGAATAACACAGATAGCAGAACCTCAAAAAACAAGACTCTAAGGAACTGGACCCATACAAGAGCAGGGAGCTATTGCACTACTTGCAATATATATAGGGAAACAGGACTGAGTAAACAGGACATGTGATCCCAGGCAAGATCAGCAGCAGGGGAATCCAGGAGCGGCAAAGGGTGGAATGGCTAACCCAGACAGGGAAGAGCTGGCCTGTATCGCTCTCACCACCAGGGGGCCTGGCTGGAAGGTGGAAACATGACATAAACAATGCCATATATAAAAAAAACTTTAAAAAAATCATAGAAATTGACTTGTAATGAAGCCCTGTGCCAGATATGTAGCATACTACTGCTGACAATGATCTTTAATAAAAGACCGTGATCAGATGGACTCTAGGATGTCTAAAGGCAATTGAAACATTGACCAACCAACAATAAGCCAAATGGTCCTCAGTTAAACAACTAATTGTTGGTCATGCGTTCAGGCCCTCAGGTCATTACCAATATTGAGGACTTCCAGTTAACAGATTAGACATATACAATAGAGTCAAACAGTGAAAAGTCATAAGAAGACAACTTGTCCCTAAATCTTGAACCTATAGTCTATGATAGACCAGGGGTCAAAATTTCCACTCGCCCTCTCGCAATTTGCAAGTAGAAATTGGGAGAGAGCGAGTAAAAATTGAGGTGTGAATAGAATGCTAGCATCGGCATGGTGCCGACACTAGCATTCCTTTTCAGGTGCTAGCATCGGCTCCATGCCGACACTAGCACTAACCAGGCTGTCAAAGAGAATCGGCAGCGTGATGCTGCCATCCGCAATGCTGAATCAATGCATTGATTCAGTGGCTGCACCTCCGAACTCCACCATTCTTGGAGGCACAGCCGCAACACCTTGCTTTCTCCCAGCCGCAGCCTGTCACATTACTCTGCAGGGAGCTGGGAGGAAGTGATCATATAACATCACTTCCTACCAGCTCTCCGTACATCTTCATGTGCAGCTGCGGACTCGCAGAGGAAGGTAGACACCATGCTGGCTCCCAGTCCCAGGGTCAAGTTAAGGTAATATTTACATTAATGAGGGAGAATGAACATAAAGTGAGGGGGGAACATAAAGTGAGGAGGGGAACATAAAGTGAGGAGGGGAACATAAAGTGAGAGGGGGAAATGAGCATAAAATGAGAGGGATGAGCATAAAATGAGGGGAGAAATGATCATAAACTCATACACGCCCTGGTAATCTCCCGACTCGACTATTGCAATAATCTCTTATCTGGCCTCCCTCTGTCCCACCTCTCCCCCTACAATCCATCCTGAACGCCTCCGCCAGGCTAATTCACCTCACCCGCCACTCTGTCTCTGCCGCACCCCTCTGCGAGTCCCTTCACTGGCTCCCCATCCACTGCAGAATTAAGTTCAAAATCCTTATCCTGACCTACAAAACCCTCACTAACTCAGCTCCCCACTACCTGTCCTCACTAATCACCAAATACACCCCAGCCCGCTCCCTAAGGTCAAACAGTGACCTGCACCTAGCTTCTCCCCGCATCACCTCTTCCCATGATAGACTGCAGGATTTCTCACGCGCAGCCCCCACTCTCTGGAACGCTCTCCCTCATACTGTCAGACTTTCCCCTAACTTCTCTTCCTTCAAACCCTCCCTGAAAACATTGCTATTTAGGGAAGCCTACCACCCAACTCACTGACGCAACCATCAATCACTCTCACCTTACAGTCCTCTCCTCCTGTTTCCAACCCCAACCCTCCTAGAGGAATAGGGCCCTCATCTCCTCCTGTACTGTTTGTCAAATGTTGTTCAATGTATTGTAACCCTGTCTATACTGTGCTTATTGTACAGTGCTGCGGAATATGCTGGCGCTTTATAAATAAATAATAATATTAAAATAAAATGAGGGGGAAATGATCATAAAATGAGGGGGATGAGCATAAAATGAGGGAGAATGAGCACAAAATGAGGGAGAAATGAGCATAAAATGAGGGGGAGGAATGAGCATAAAATGAGCATAAAATGAGGGGGAATGAATTTACAATGAGGGAGAATGAGCATAAAATGAGGAGGAATATCATAAAATGAGGGGAGAAATGAGCATAAAATGAGGGGGAAATGAGCATAAAATGAGGGGGAAATGAGGCATAAAAGGAGGGGGAATGAGCATAAAATGAGGGGGGAAGAAAAATGAGAATAAAATGAGGGAGAAATTATCATAAAATGAGGGAAAATGAGAACAAAATGAGGGAGAGATGAGCATAAAATGAGGGGGAAATGGGCATAAAATGAGGGGGAATGAACATACAATGAGGGAGAATGAGCATAAAATGAGGGGAATTAACATAAAATGAGGGGGAAATGGGCATAAAATGAGGGGGAAATGGGCATAAAATGAGGGGGGAAATGAGCATAAAAAGAGGGGGGAAGAAAAATTAGCATAAAATGAAGGAGAATGAGAATAAAATTGGGGAAGAAATGAGCATAAAATGAGGGGGGAGGAATGATCATAAAATGAGGGGGAGAAATGAGCATAAAATGATGGGTAGAAATGAGCATAAAATGAGGGGGAGAGAAATGAGGATAAAAGGAGGGGGAGAAATGAGGATTAAGGAGGGGGAGAAATGAGGATTAAGGAGGGGGAGAAATGAGGATTAAGGAGGGGGAATGAGGATTAAATGAGGATCTTTACATAGAGCTGTGACCCTATCACTGCAAAGAAAATGGGCAGTATGGGACTGGGTTAGGTATATTAACTGATGGCGAGTAACTTATAAGGCCCGTCTAGTAGCTCAGGACCTGAAATTTTGAACCTTGTGATAGACTATAGGTTCAAGATTTAGGGACAAATTGTCTTCTTAGAGATTTTGAATTTTATTTATGCAAGAAGCCAGGCAAAAATTGTCTGTCACCAATTCAAGTTTCCCTAAAAACCACAGGGACTACTGTAGCAGACATCACACTTGCAATTTGCTGGGGTTAACCCTTGAATAATGCCACACATTAAAAGAAAAGAGTCATCAAATGATTGTAGGGAAGTTTATAATGTCTACCTCTTCATTACCGTGATTGTGTATAAACAACCAGCGGTAGCAGACACAGCAGACTGAGATTAACACCATCTGGGGCTGTGCTGTATGATTGCAATTGAAATTAGTCTGTTACAAAAAAATTTCAATTGTTTTGGGGCTCCAGAAGGTGCCCGTAAAAGTTTTAGCCCTGGTTAAAATTGGCTAAGAAATGTCCTATTGTATCGGGCATTCCCCAGCTGACACAGAGACACGGGCTGCAGTTCTAACTGCGGTAACTCTATTTGGCCAGTAGGTGGTGAAATGAATCTCCCTGACAAATAGGTTATTATAGTAAAAATAGATTGAGAATATTCCCAAATATTTCTTATTGTATAATTAATTAAGAATTGTTTTCCATTTCTTCCTGCCAGTGGATTTTTGGAAAACCACTTGGTAGTGAAGGGGTTAATGCCCTTTGGAAGCATGCATTTTAATCACTTCACTACCAAGATTGACAATACTCAATTAGGGTACTCGCTGGTGTCTCAATGCACAGGATATTTTTTTTCTTTGAAGCAAAATTTGGGCTCCACAATGTGACCTCACAGTTTTAGTACTTTGGGCTTGATATCAAAAGTGCTAAAACAGAATAAACAGCTTGAAAATCTTAAAGAAAAAAATGGATTCCAGGCTTTATTATTTTTTTTATTTATTTATTTATAAAGGATTTTACCAGGAAAAATATATTGAGATTTCTCTCGTTTTCAAGTATGTCCTGGGTTCAAGAACATTGAGTGGTTACAGAAATACAAAATAGTAAAATGCAAGATATTAACACAAAACAAATATACAGATTAACAGAAAATAATTATGTAGGAAATAAAGTCATTATGTTACATGTTTACAGGTGCATTCTGTATATAGTCACTATGTTACATGTTTACAGGTGCATTCTGTATATAGTCACTATGTTACATGTTTACAGGTGCATTCTGTATATAGTCACTATGTTACATGTTTACAGGTGCATTCTGTATATAGTCACTATGTTACATGTTTACAGGTGCATTCTGTATATAGTCACTATGTTACATGTTTAGAGGTGCATTCTGTATATAGTCACTATGTTACATGTTTACAGGTGCATTCTGTATATAGTCACTATGTTACATGTTTACAGGTGCATTCTGTATATAGTCACTATGTTACATGTTTACAGGTGCATTCTGTATATAGTCACTATGTTACATGTTTACAGGTGCATTCTGTATGTTACATGTTTACAGGTACATTCTGTATATAGTCACTATGTTACAGGTTTACAGGTGCATTCTGTATATAGTCACTATGTTACATGTTTACAGGTGCATTCTGTATATAGTCACTATGTTACATGTTTAGAGGTGCATTCTGTATATAGTCACTATGTTACATGTTTACAGGTGCATTCTGTATATAGTCACTATGTTACATGTTTACAGGTGCATTCTGTATATAGTCACTATGTTACATGTTTACAGGTGCATTCTGTATATAGTCACTATGTTACATGTTTACAGGTGCATTCTGTATATAGTCACTATGTTACATGTTTACAGGTACATTCTGTATATAGTCACTATGTTACAGGTTTACAGGTGCATTCTGTATATAGTCACTATGTTATATGTTTACAGGTGCATTCTGTATATAGTCATTATGTTACATGTTTACAGGTGCATTCCGTATTTAGGTATGTTAATAGGGAGCTCTTAAGGGACTTTAGACTGGGGGAAGATTTGTTGGCGTCTGGGAGGTTATTCCATAACTGTGGTGCTCTGTAGGAAATTGAAGATCGAGCCACTTTCTTTTTGTATTGTGGTATTGCAAGTAAGGTGCTGGTCCTGGATCGGAGGTTATAGGATGAGGGAACTGCTGGGGCAAGCAGCCTATTCAGGTAGGGTGGTAGCTTCCCAGAAAAGCTCTTAAACACCAGGTTGGAAAGGTGGAGGGTGCGTCTAGATTCCAGTGATGGCCAGTTTAGTTCTTTTAACATGTCACAATGGTGGGTCATGTAGTTACATTGTAGCACAAAGCGACAGAATGAGTTATACAATGTAGTAAGTTTATGAGATGTAGTAGTGCTATTTGGCCTGTAGCTGGTGCCATCTGCCTTGAAAATTAATCATACGGTTTGAAAATGCGCCTTTGATGTTTTTAAGCCTGTTTCAATGAATGTACAATGCAATTTTTTTTCCATAAATCCACTGGGTCCTGGCAGTGGTTTTATGGAAAACAAATAGTGTGTGTGTGTGTGGGGGGGGGGGGTGTTAAGTCCATATCTTCCTAAAATATATCATATTTCAAATTAAGCCATTTAGTTTTGTCACTGGAACATGCTTGCCCTATTAATTAATTCCTTACGCTAATAAAAATTAATTAAGATCAAAATATTGTGACCTTTTATCCAAAAGGATGTAAACCTGAAATAATTTCCTAAAGTAGAAACAAAGGTATAATTTGTATAGGTTATGTGGGAGAGGCTGATCCCGATGGACGCATGTCTTTTTTCAGCCTATATAACTATGTAACTATGTAACTATGTAATAATGAATACAAATTGTGCACGCAAAGTGGTGCTAATCCTTAAAGTTCAAATTGAAATATAAAGAGTATGAAAAAAATTTGTAAATAACAGAAATATTAAACATTTGTTAATTAAAATAATGAGCATTTAAAAAAAAAATTGACTTTGGGCGACTTTGGGCACACGCATCCACTGAAGGATGTGCCCTGTTAATTGTTGGTGCTTCAAACTTGGAGGGTCCCTATATACACTTTATGTTTTTTTCTTGTTTGATTCATGACAGAGAGCTTGAGAATTAACTGATTGTGGTTATTTACAGCTTGTAAGTAAAGGTTGTAGCATATGTTCACACTCTAAACTATGGGCTGGGCACAGCTATGATTTTGGTAAGTATAGGTTAATTATAGTTAACCCCTTCAACGCCAATTGATTTTCAATAAAACCCCTGGCAGGCCTCAGTGATTTTACGGAAAATAACTTTCCATTACCACACAGTAAATGTATATGGAGTTGTCCCCCTCTGTGTAAGTTCACTGTATTTGACATATTTGACTTTCAGAGGGCTCCCTCTGGTGGCCAAAAAATGTTAATACATGGACGTTTCAGCTGTCATGTTCTCTTACGGAAAAACAAATCTCAAACCTTTTTTTAATAATTTCAACTCATTAGCTGTCCAGTCCTGTGGTGGGTTTGCTACTGGAGAACTATGTTCCGACTGAGCTGTAACAGTGGCTCAACATGAAAGCAAAAAAGAGGAACAGCACGCGCCTTCCAATGGGTCTAAATCACCAGTGCCACATAGTCTGGGGTGGCTCAAACCCCATAATGCGTAGAGAAACCAGAGACGACAAAGCACTCAGGATGGACCACGAAGGAACTTTAATACATGGAGGCAAGCACAACGTTTCGGCTCAGGCACGAGCCTTTTTCAGTGGCTCAAGTAGGAATTTGTGAGAGCTGCCCATTGTCGATTTAGATCCTCTTAAAACACGTTTTTAGTAGATGTGTAGTATCAAATACCTTTAAGGAAAAAATAATAAAAATGGAGACATTTTGGTGCTTTCTCGTTCCCTAAAACTGCAGGGTAACCAAACAGAGGTAATTACACAGTGCACTTACCAATTAAGGAGCCTTTCAATCTCAGGCTCAGTCAGTATAGCCTTAGGCACTCTTAGGTAGGTGCCCTGGACCTCTTTTCCTCAGTCGGTGTATTGTCCTGTAGTATTTTTTCAAAAACAGAGATACTACAGGACAATACACCGACTGAGGAAGGCTACCACAGCCGAAACGCGTCTCGGTATTTTTATGTCCCTTTTTATGAAATAAATGTATATTTTTTTTACTTTCAACCCTTTATTGGCCGTGTTTTGATTAATTCCAACCCGATACCTCATGAGAACAACACCACTCGATCAACAACGAGGAAAAGAGGTCCAGGGCACCTACCTAAGAGTGCCTAAGGCTATACTGATTGAGCCTGAGATTAAAAGGCTCCTTAATTGGTAAGTGCACTGTGTAATTACCTCTGTTTGGTTACCCTGCAGTATTACGCTATGGGAGCATTGTCTCCCATCTGTTCTTAACTCGTCTAGGATCTGCTACTTGGTAAAGAAGGGAAGTGACACTCTCTACATGGCCATAGGCGATTAAACCTAGAGCCGGGAAACCTTTAGGCTCATTTAAATGTGAGTGGTATATACCTCTACCAGTAATAATCTTAAACCCAATTTGTCATAAAATCTCCTGCACCAAAGATTTCCCCGTGTGCTTCTCCCTTCTCTTTTATGAAATCGAGGACGTGATGAACATTCCACCGGAATAAGAAGAGCACCACAAACATTGGGACTCCTGAGTATTTTATCTTCCATTTTCACGGACTGCTAAACGCACTATTGCACTCAATTGAAATATTGGACACTTTTTGTGCATGCCTATCGGATTAGCATTGGACATGTAATTTGTGCACTTTATTGATTACCATCTACAGGTTATCTACGTATCCTCTTATATGCACTATTGCACTAAGCCCTGTTGTTTTTATTCTTTTAAGGCACCGCTGCACTTTACTGTTTTGTTGCACTTTATTTCACTATTGTGCCTAATGTTGATGCACTTTATTTCATCATATATATAAGCATATGCAAATGTTTCAATTGCATTCTAGTGTTTTGCACTACTGATGCGCTGTCAGGGATACCTGCCACACCTCCCTCATCTTTGTTTAGCACAGATTTTGGTTGTTTTTTCAGTGTTTTTTTATCCCAGGTCGGCATCATATCACTTACTTATCATTATAACTGCATCCATTGGTAAAAACAATATATAACTTTATAGGCGCCCACGCTTTAGGGTATATAGCTTTATACCCACATCCTTTTCATCTTCACGGAAAAAATATTTTGCCGAAATAATCTTAAAAAATTCCTGAAAGATCCTAAAAAAATCTATAAATAAAGATACTTTTATACTGAAGATTAAAATAATAAACGGTATATTAGATATTGGATTAAAACGGGATTATTTTTAACATTGAAGCCTATGGGATTCGCCTGAATAAACCTGTCGAATGAAAACACCGAACAGCAGGGCACGTCGGCAACTTTTCACTGCTGTTCGGTGTTCTCTGAATAGACTAACTTCCCTGGCGGTACGATTCTGACATCTTTTAGATGTCAGAATCAGTACATTTTTTTTTGTATCCCCCTAGCAGTTTTCCCGAGTGTGGCTCGGGGTTAAAAATTCCTATGCTGAAAGCGGTACCCACGAGCCACACTCGGGCTGATACTTACCTGTCCCTGCGCTTCCTCACTGTCCTAGCAATCACACTCCGGCTGATCACGGCGTCCTGCTTCCTGGTTCCCTTCTTGCTAGAAGGGAACCAGGAAGCAGGATGCCGCGATCGCATGGAGGAGAAAAATGTGATTGCGGGAGATCAGCGAGGGAGCGCAATTAAAGGTACGTATCCAGCCCGAGTTTGGCTCTGGGTTACCGCTTTCAGCAGTGAAATTTATCTGACCCTGACCCACACTCGGGAAAACCGCCAGGGAGGTTAACCATTGCTTCTCTATGGAGGATTTTACTGCCGTCGAACATTGCCGTACTTGCAGGCAGTTTGCCAAAATTTGGCGAACTGCCTGCTTTCTGAATAGCCAAACAGCCACGAAATGGCACTATACACTGAATTTACATTTCGGCGACATTTCGGACCTCTCAGAATAACCCCTACACTGTTTCATTTACTAATTCCATAATTTCTAATTCTGGGTACCACCTTCTAATAAATTACTGTTTTAACTTTGAGAATGAACAATGGGGGGTCTCAGCTCAGCCTGGGGAAGGTTTAGACTTTTTATAAGAGGATTTTTATGAGGGCCACTCAAACACATAAACTCCTTTTTATCTCCACAATCAATAAGACATCATGTATGAGGCAGAATCTGGCTTATTTTCCTGCTCATCTCCTTAACTGAATCCCCCCCCCCCGTGTGAACCAGACTCTATTAACTGCAACATTTTATTTGACAGTAGAAGAATCATTATATGGTTGACCGATTAAGTGCTGTGCTGGCTGTCAACGCACACATAGACAACCTCTGCCATTTAAATAAAATACTTTGAAGCACATTGCAGTAAAATACATTCACTGAGATATCGTGAACAATAATGTAACATTTCTTTTCATTTAGATAATGTCCTGCGGCAGCATTGGTATGTAATGTGAATAACTGGAGCGACTTGCCGAGATGAAGATAAATACCGATTGTGTGAGTCAGTTGGGAAAGTGAGGTGACAGCTTTCCTCGTGTAAAAGCACTGTCACGAGGAATCCTGAAACACCGGAGACAATGTATCTGGGTGGGACACATCCAGGATGCACCGTAGTACTGTGAAAGGAAGCTCTCTACACACTTACCACTTTTTTTAAGCTGCTTGTAATTTTGCTAGTTTAACCCCATAGTGACCAGGCGGTGATGACATCAGTGCGACGGTCAGGTCCTTATAACCGGAGGTCTGACTTCAAGGAAGTCAGACCACCGCGGGCTCCCCGGACAGAGAGATAAGTATAGGCAGGTAGTGGGGTTAGAAGACCATGACATACAGGGTACGTCTTTGGCCCTTATGGGACTTTTTTATCATGACGTACCCTGCCCTTAAGGGGTTAATTCCCCATCCTTTATTGTAAAGGGCTGCAGAAACTGTTGGCACTATGTTAATGACGATAATAACAATGACTTTTTTAATAAAAATTTTTTAAATGATTTCACCAGAAAAGATACATTGAGGGCTCTATTACATTCTTTGCGCAAAAAAGCTCGCGCAGCGCGTTAATTTGTGCGTTAACATTAACGCATGTATATTAACGCTGGTATATCAATCCGAGCGCATTTTTTCATCCGTCAAAAAATAACGCACGGAAAAAAAAAAAAGTACACAACGCGCGCGCATTAACGTTGCATGCAGAAATCGGTGGGCAGACTGTTTTTTCACGCGATTCAGCCAATCTGAATTAAGAACCACAATTGTCTCCCGTTAAGTTTTTGCGCCTGTCAAAATCAATCTGAGTATATATGCTGCAGCAATAATAAAAACAAGCACAACCTCTCAATTTTATTGTTTGGGTATGTGTAGAATGTGTAACTATACTGTGCTGTATTGTTTTTTTCAGGCTGGTGTATTTGGTTTCGGCCAGGACGTTCAGATTTGCCGTTAACACCTGCTTTTAAAAGACGTTAAAATTATGCAGCAAACGCTGTGCGTTAAATTTTGCACTAAGATTGTAATACCTTGCTCTCACCAGCACACAAACGCATTTGCGCTCACAATGTTAAGTATAGGACGCGCAAAGTACATTACGCTTGCGCAGCGTTCGGGCAGGTTCACCCGCGGTAGACGTTAATGCGCATTTTTTGCGCGGACATTGTAATACGACGTTCAGCGCAAAGGGTTTTGTCCCTCGCGTTAATGCGTTTTTGGGCACGCGTTAACGTTTGCGCGAAGAATGTAATAGAGCCCTGAAATTTCTCTCGTTTTCAAGTATGTCCTGGGTGGCGAGTATGTACCGTTGGTGTCTTGTCCAAGGACACTTACTGGAGAGGTTCTCTGGCTAGGATTCGAACCTGTGTCTCCACAATTGTAGAGCAGTGATGTTACCTCTACTCCAGGCAGCCGGTACAGTGGGTCAGAAAATAAGTTGACATTTCTTATTTAACCTCTTCGCTACCATGACCGACTAGACTTGATCTACAACCTACCACCTGGTGCCCCAATAGCAAGTATAATCGTTTTGTTGTTCCACAGGAGCAATATATAGGAAGTTAATTTATTGCAAACAAAATTAATTTACCTTTGGGCTTCAGAACATGCCCTTATGTTTTAGCACTCTGGGCATGGTGTTCAAGGTGCTGACACCTTTTAAAACCAGTTGGGGAATGCTTACGAATGATGAGTCAGCAGCAAGGTGCATGTGACTTTAGACACGTGGTCCAGCAAGTATGGACAGGGTCGTTACATTTCCTTCAAGGCACACTGGGTAACTCTGATTGCAGCTGGGAGGGATCCAAGACGGTGCTCTGTGCTGGAGCTTGTTCATCCACCACGCCTCCAGAAAGCTGCTTGTATGAGGTCTGTCTGCTCCACCACCACCTCTCCCTCTTCCTCCTCCTCCTTCTGTGTCTCTGGCAAAGTAGCAGTTAAACCGACGCGTGACATTGGCTACGCAATGGCTCAAGCAAAAAGAAGCCATACTGTGCTTGAGCTGGTTTGTTTAGGGGACAGGAGCCACACCGGGCCAGAAATTCTGTCAGCTCTGCAGGGGCAGGTGCAGAGATGGTTAACACCACGCCAGCTTCAGCTGGGAATGGTCGTCTGTGATAATGGCAGCAACCTTCTCTCCGCCCTACGCCTGGGTAAGTGAGGGGTTAAAACCAGGCACCGTTTAAAAGGGGAGACTCTCCTCTTTTAAGCGGTGCCTGGTTTTAGTGGCTACGAACTACCGATCGGGAGGGAGAGGGATCCGAAAGGATAACCGCTCCCTTCGGGACGATGCCCAGGGGTCGCCCGAAAATGACGTTACCGCACATGGCGCGATGACGTCATCTACATGGGGTGGCCCTTAAATGATGCGTCTGACTTCGGGGAAGTAAGACCGCCGCGGGACCCCGGAGGAGAGAGGTGAGTATCTCTCCGGGCTCCTGCTGAGTGGATGACGTGTGGGGCACGTACTCCGCATATAGCGGGAGTCAATGAGGACATGCCCCACATGTCATCAGCAGTGAAGGGGTTAAACGAGGGGTGTGAGGTGAGTATGGGATTTAATTGGGGGTTTCACAGTGTGTTAAGTGATTTTACAAATGCAAAATCACTTAACACCAGCTTCAAGCAAGCGCAAGCTGCATTGGAATAGCCTGCACTTCGACATCAAGGTGAAAATGAACTATAGGAGACACTATTGTACAGTAACCTCATGCAAGGAAATGCTACATTTGAGTCGAAAGCCCAGTTTGCGGCAGGAACAGAATAGTGTTTCCTGTCGATAAAATAACTACAGGAGACGGTATGTGTAAAGTTATGTGTGTAATGATTCTTATAGTTAGCTTATTGACAAATACAGAATATGGCCCTAGATATTTTATTAAAAAGGTCAGACTGCAGGTATCCTCCAGATGCAATCATAGAAAGGGCTCTGCTCAGGCCAGGAATCATCCATTGAAGAACTACACTTTCTGGAGAAGTAATTCAGAAAGTGTGTTCTTAGACGTAATAATGCAAGTTATTTTTCTCAATTATATTCACTTAAGCTTTCCTTTCCTAACATAAATGGTAGATTTGGAAAAAAAAAATTTTTATATGGCAGGAAGGACAGAAAATATTATCGGATATTTCAGAACATAATAGTAGTTGGGTTGCTCAGAATGTAATTGGAGGTCAGGGGTCAACAGCTGGAAATACATTAATGGATCCAATGGATCAAAAGATAAATCTGATTGCTCACAACCCATGGCCAGGGGTGAGGAAAGGATCTCAGAAAAGTCTGCACTGGTAGGACTGTAACGTGAGCCCTAGCAGCACCCTTGCTGTCATACCTTTATGTCAGGTTTTACAACTATCCAGCACATAAACAAGAGGAAATCTGTAAACAGAGTATTGACACCACAAATAATTGTAGCCAAACACACTAATCAATGGGGTTAACCCGTAACCTTTATAGGACAAAAGAAGGTCCAAAAAGGAGAACACCCTCCCGACAAATCTCTTAGTTGGCAGGTGTTAATCTCTGGTAGTTCGGAGCTCATAACAAAATAACAAACAAACAAACAAAATAACAAACATACCCTCCCACGGGGACCACACCTTTTCAAAATGGGCCATGCGGTCATGTTTGACCACCGTCAGTCGCTCCATAGTAAAGATGTACCAGACCTTGGCATCAACCTGAGCCCTGTCCGGGGGGGCCTTTCCAAGTGTGCGCCAAACATAATCGAGTGGCCGCGCAGAACCGAGAGATCAAGTTGTTGGAACAGCGAGGCAAGGTCAAGGGTTGCTACGGGCAATTAAGCAAAGCCGTCCACGGATCTAAGGTCAGCCTAACTCCCGAACAGCAGGCATAGTCAGCAATCCAAATATTTTTTACTGTAAAATTAATTAAAAATGATTCTCCAAAAAAACCCAGTGGTTCCTGTCTGTGGTTGTCTAGAAAATCCCTTGGTAGTGAAGGGGTTAACCTGCTTAATTATGCAATGATTTAAGCGGCATGTGTGAAGTGTTTACGCAGCATTGTAATAAGATTGAGCACAGAATAGTTTTTAAATACACTGACAAACATACTGCCAATAAGAGAATTATGGCCTTATTCCTCCCTTACCGTGTCTGCAGGTTTCCCTGTGGCCTCCTCATGCTAGTGGCAGATTCCAGGGCAGGCGCTACCACGGTACCTTGCCCTGGAATGAAGTGCTACTCTTGGTGGTACTCGCTTCCGCTCCACAGCAAGTATCAGCTCCTGTAGTTCATAGGACTCCATGGAAGTTGTGCTGCCGGGCCACGAGCCCTGCGCGATCTCTCTCTTCCGTGAGTGATCGACGAGGGAGTCTGGGGACTATTTGTCCTCAGTCTCACTCTGCTCGCGGCTGAGACAAGTGGCGGATCGGGCCACTGTTCTCACATGTGGTATGAGAAGGGAGCATCTGATTTATTGGGGTTTTTGAGGGTGGGCTAACTGATTCTGCAAAATGCATTGTGAATATTCAAGATGGTTTTTTTCCTCAATGAAAAGTGCTTTTACTTATCCTAACGCTAATTACTGATTGTGCTCACCATGTTAAGTATAGGATGCACAAAGTAGTAAGCTCGCACAAGCTAGCACAATCACCGATGCACTAACGGATTTTCACAGGTTTAGCGCCGGGGGGGGGGGGGGTCATGCGTTAAAGTCACTTTTTCTAGCATTACGCTTGCTCACCCTCATGCTACAGTCAGCATTCACTACGTAATACAGCCTTTAAACAACAAAAATAAAATTGATTCTGCTATCTTAATGGGATGGCTGGAAGCATTTTGTGTTTCTTCTAGCTTCCTCTTTCACTTACATAGTTACATAGG
The DNA here is from genome assembly GCA_009667805.1 of Leptobrachium leishanense. Lineage (NCBI taxonomy): Eukaryota > Metazoa > Chordata > Amphibia > Anura > Megophryidae > Leptobrachium > Leptobrachium leishanense. The sequence continues at coordinate 367,910,067 of CM019065.1, forward strand.
CTGAAAAAAAGAAGTTGATCGAGTTCAGCCTTTCACACATCACCTACTGCTGTTGATCCAAACAAAGGCAATAAAAACAGTCTGATGCTCTCACCAATATGCAACATACTGGGTAAAAATTCCTTCTTGACCCCAGATGGCGTCAGATTTCTCCTTGGATCAAGAAGCTAACCCACATATTAAATATTATAACCCTTAGTATTCTGTTTTTGCTGGAAGTCATTCAGTTTAAACGTCTGTACAGACTCTGACCCAACCACCTCAACAGGCAGAGAAATCCACAGCTTTATTGTTCTTGCTGTAAAATAACCCTTCCTATGCTTTATTCTGAATTTCCTTTCATCCAGTTTAAATGGGTGAACCTCGTGTCCTGTGTATAGACCTGTTAATGAATAGGTTTCCAGACAATGGTTTATAATGGCCCCGTATATATTTATATAAAGTTATCAGATCCCCTCTAAGGCCCCGTATATATTTATATAAAGTTATTAGATCCCCTCTAAGGCCCCGTATATATTTATATAAAGTTATTAGATCCCTTCTAAGGCCCCGTATATATTTATATAAAGTTATCAGATCCCCTCTAAGGCCCCGTATATATTTATATAAAGTTATTAGATCCCTTCTAAGGCCCCGTATATATTTATATAAAGTTATCAGATCCCCTATAAGGCCCCGTATATATTTATATAAAGTTATCAGATCCCCTAGAAGGCTCCGTATATATTTATATAAAGTTATCAGATCCCCTAGAAGGCTCCGTATATATTTATATAAAGTTATCAGATCCCCTAGAAGGCTCCGTATATATTTATATAAAGTTATCAGATCCCCTAGAAGGCTCCGTATATATTTATATAAAGTTATCAGATCCCCTATAAGGCCCCGTATATACTTATATAAAGTTATCAGATCCCCTATAAGGCCCCGTATATATTTATATAAAGTTATCAGATCCCCTCTAAGGCCCCGTATATATTTATATAAAGTTACCAGATCCCCTTTCATTTTTCAATTTTCCAGAAAAGCCCAGAATTTAAAATGAGTCAATTGCCCACTAAACCAATTACTGAAACCCACAAAACATATGCACAGAATTAAATACTTTAATATCACTTTAGTTGACAATTTAAAAATCAGTACATTTAGACTAACACGGGTTTCTAACTATTGCATTCTGAAAATTAAAAAAGAAAAAGGAAATAAATAAGATCTACATGACTTACTATCCACATCAGCATTTTAATTCAGAATATCTGGAATTTAGCTATCAGATCTTTCTTGACTTTTTTTTCCTTAACGGGTTTGACTTTGCTGTGGACATTTATATACGGTATTAGCATTGATTATGCAATTTATTCAGCCATTTCTTATTAAATTTGACACATGCTTCTAGTATCCCGGCAGGTGAGAATTAAGTCCAATTGAGGTCAAGTAATCTGTGCAAAATTCTATCATAAATTATATTACCTATTAATACTTTCATAGTTATATTCTTTGTACTGTGAAAAACTAGGATGAAGTGACTGAGCGAAGAGAAAAGGATGTATGGTTTGGGTCAGTTCATCAATGTCCGGAAAACTAATGAAGCAAATCTCATTTCAACTTATTAGAATTCAAACGCTTAGCCTTTACCAGTGTCTGCTGGTGATTTATTAATATAATTAGTTTAAGAATAAGATGCTTATTCTACAAGGAACCTATTTTATGAATGTAATTTAGAAAAGGGGAACATCTGTCACATCTACATGTCTTATCTGTACGTCTTTTTATAGAGACTAGTCACCACAAATATAAAGGTTTATCATTTTTTTATACAAATAGAAAGCACACCATATAAATAAAAAAAATATTTTATTATGATCAATGGATCTGAAGGTCAGGGGAGAGTTTGATAGGGCGAGGCAAGTCATTCCACAGGACTGGTGCTGCCCTTGAGAAGTCTTGGAGGCGAGAGTTGGCCGTGCGTGTTTGCATTTAGGCTTCGGAATGTGCCTCAAAAGATTTAGGGCCCTAGTACAAGCCTAACGCTAATGTTAGCTCTCAGCTGTGTGAGCGTTAACGCTAGGTTAATGGCCCTAGCGCAGGACCCCCATATTACATTGCGAACGTTAACGGGTTAAAAAACAGTTAGCACATCGGAGATTGCTCTCACTTCCACTAGCTTACTGTACTTTACTTTACGTGATTCAGCAGCCTGCCCCGTAATGCAGCAGTAAGCTCGCCGCCGCGAGTATCGCCTCCCGGAGTTCATAGGACTCCATGGAGGCTTTTGCAGCTGGGTCACGTGACCTGCAAGATCTCACTCTCGTCAGATCGTGCAGGTCTGCAGAGTGAACGCGGAGGGAGGCCAGGGACTATTTGTCCCTGGTCTCACTCTGCTCCTGGCGGCCAAAAGCACCGGATCGGACGATTGTTTGTGACGCGGGATGAGAGGTTAGTATCTGATTTCTTTTTGGGGGCGGGGCTTACAGCAGGTGCTAAATTATTCTGCAGAAGCGGTATCAGTTAACTTTCCAGTTAGCCGCAGCCATGCGTTAATGATAGGACTTTGTAATCCTAACGCTAACTACTCTTTGCGCTCCCCATGTTAAGCTTAGGGAGCACAAAGTACAGTAAGCTTGGGCAAGTGAGCGCAATCTCTGATGCTCTAATTGTTTTTTTAACCCGTTAGCATTCGGAATGTAATATGGGAGTCATGCGCGAAAGCCACTTAAGAGCGTTAACGCTCACATACTGTATCTGAGTGCTAACACTAGCGTTTAGTTTGCAATAGGGTCCTGAATAGGCTAAATAGAAAATGTGGGTTTAAACACATGCTATGTTTTGTTTTGTATAAGTTGTCTTTATGTAAAGGGACATGCATGCTTTGCTAGTGTGCTTTTAAAAACATGCAATGCCTTTTGAATGAGTCAGCAGTGTCATCCAGCAGGCATAAAAAGCAAGTAAATATGATATTCTTTCATATTTACCTGATCTTTCTTGGAGTTTTCCACGCCCACCTCAGGAGGCATTTTAAGCTAACCAATCAGTGCCTATACCTAGCTAAAAAAATTGCACTGAGCATGTGCAACTGAGTTGCTCCTCCTCCCTCCTGCACTGTGAGCTGAGGGGAGGGAGGAGCTGAACTTTCACCCCCAGCTATTGCAGAGACAGGGAAGGAAAGAAATCCATACACACAGGGAGCAAAAGAGACAGCAGAGAGAGGGACAGCAAAGAAAAGCACAGAGACACAGCAAGAAACGGTAAAGAGAGAAAGACAGCAAGATAAAGCAGAGAAAGCACAAGAAAAAGTGCAGTGAGAGCGAGCGCGCACAAGAGACAGACAGCACAAGAAAGAGTGAGAGGTAGTGATTGTGTGAGGGACTTTGAGTGAAACAATGAGTATGTAAATCTTGAAAGAGCGCAAGTGAGTGTGTCAGTGGGTGAGTGTTTCTGTGTGTGAGAGTGTGAGTGTGCGAGCGAGTCAGCGGGTAAGTGTGTGAGCGAGTCAGCGGGTGAGTGTGCGAGTGAGTCAGTGGGTGTGAGCGAGTCAGTGGGTGTGTGAGCGAGTCAGTGGGTGAGCGTTTGAGAAAGCGTAAGTGTGTGAGCGAGTCAGTGGGTGAGTGTGTGAGCGAGTCAGCGGGTGAGTGTGTGAGCGGGTGAGTGTGTGAGCGAGTCAGCGGGTGTGTGCGTGAGCGAGTCAGCGGGTGTGTGCGTGAGCGAGTCAGCGGGTGAGTGTGTTTTGCTTTCACAGTTGCAGAGATGCTAATATTCAGTTCCTCGGTTTCTCCAGTCTGAGGTCCTGAGCGTGCACAGCTTGTATTAGTTCATACAATCACAGGTATTTATATAGCTGCAAGTTCCGTAGCGCTGTACAATGGGAGAGGCAAAATAACAAATGTCCATACAAGTTAAACACACAGAACAGTAGGAGGGAGGACCCTGCTGAAGAGCTTAGAATCTAAGAGGAGAGGGGTGACACACTAGGTGAGGGAAATAGCAGAGTATGTGAAGTAGTGGGGTGCATGGGGGGCTGTGGGCAAGATGGAACAATAAATGTAGTTCATGTGAAGCTTTGATGGGTGCAATAGTGGATGGAGTAGTGGGCGGGGAGGAGGCGGGGAATATTCATGAAGTATGAGCTGAAGAACACCCCTAGCTGAGGGGCGTCCCCAGAGAAGATGAGATAACATAGTTTAAAACAAGAAAATCATTTTTTTTTACACATTTTAAAATTTTTATTGATTTATTCTAGTTTGTCTATAGGCATAAAAGTGTTTAAATGTCAATTCAAAAAACTTTTTCTAGACATGCATATCCCTTTAACATACCCAATGGGTGCGATCGTGGCTGAGCCAATAGTATTACCATGTGAACGGCCACGCTTTAATACTCAATTCCACTGATATCCTGGCCCAGCTGCAAACCTCTCCTGAGGAAGCACTCGCAATGCTTTTCTGTAATACTCGTTTACTAGTTTTGTCTTGTAATGGTTTAACCACTGGATCTGTGGCCCTGACATTCATGATGTAGGAAAAAATAACACGATTTGGATTGCATTTCATTTTATATGATTTTCTGTTTGTATTTATTGGTTTAATATTATATTTTTATGCTGGAATAAATCTATTTTATAATAATCATGTGGATCTTCGAGTAACTGTATCCATGGACGACCGAGTCACTGCCCGATAAGCGTAACTATTCCATATTCTGTACGTGTATTTTATATCACACTACTGGAACTGTACGATATATATATATATATACGCTTCATTTTGGGGGGTTTTCGTGGTCCAAGAATTGTGTTGGCGACTGCACTGTTATTGCTGGAATTCATGAGCTAAACGGAATTTATCCACATGTATTTGTAACTCCTCCGTTTCGTTTCTCTTTTTTCTGATATAACCTTTTTTGTGCATTCTCTTGCTGCTCGACTGTTTCCGCTGTGCGTTAATCTCTGCTATAATTTATATATGAAATGCCACCTGTGGAGGCAGGTGGAGAATAACAAGTGATTCGAAGGAGTTTTTGTCTACAGTTGAATTAAAAAAATGATAAAAAATGAAATGCCAGCTTGTTTTGTTAATTAAGTTTATAATGCATCCCAAAAATCGCTTAATACCTAAAACATCCTAACTGAAAAATAAAATCAGTTGTCTTTGTTTACTGTGCTCTGGTTTTCCTACATCTTTAAATAAAACATCCTGCCTGTCCATATACTTCTTCGATCGCCTGCCATCATCTGCATAATCTTCTGCTGTATGTCTTTAATACCACAAATTTCGAGCTGGCCAGATTCCTGTGTCTCGTCCGAGTTGGCCAGATGGATGCAGCTGCAAAGGACCTCCATTAACCCCTTCACACACAAAATCGAGTTATCTCGATCCTGCATTGTAATACCTTGATAAGTCCTCATTAGCATATCAAAACCACATTGCCACACCTTTTTTACATCAAGATTAATGTGCTGCCTGTGGAGAAACGAAATCCACTGTTTTATCTATCTCCAGGCACCCTGCAGAGAGAGAGAAAACAAGCTGTAGATAGCAGCCCCAAACTTCGCTCTAACAAAACGTTCTAACACATTATTGTTGCATTACAACAGCTAGGGAGAGGGCTGAATACAGGGGGAGCTCGGCTCTCACTCACTGCTGCACAGGGATAAGATTCAGGGGGTTATAATAATGCCTGAAGATCCCTCTTAGTACAGATACAAAGTGTTACTGCAATTTCCATATACAGGCATTATGCCACATACAGATATTATTTTTATATTCTATTGGTATTTTTTTTCACTATAAATCCCCAAAAGCAAGAGATCTCCCCATTTCTATTATTTATCGTTATCCCGTTACAGTATTTGGCACAAAGGCAATTTCTGCCTGTATGCTGATAATGCAGTCATTGAGTGACATTGTGTAAGACAAGAAACACCATCTCGAGTCCATAATCTTTCATTCCAAAAATATTTCTGTAACGGATAAATGGATACATGAACAATTAAAAATGAGCAAATTTACATTATTTAAATTTTTTATCTATCTCAGAAGAACAATCTCTGTGATATTTCTATCTTACTCTATATTTAACTGTTAACTTTGCATCACATGCATCAAATAAATGGTACGATAAAAACATTTCAAGAGAAATCACTTTGTAGTGAAGGGGTTAATTAGACAAACCTGTATTTTAAGATGTAATTGTGTTTCTGTTCGAAGGTGTGCAAGCCGAAAACAAGTTGTTTAGTTTTGTTCCAATAAAATTTAGAAAAAACTACATATGCAACTGTTCCTGCTCAGGTTGGAGCTGGAATGCAACAAGTCTAGCAATTTGTATTCCTTACCAGACTTCTTATATATAGTCACTTACCTGCAGTTACCTGTATTCTGCTTTGCACTGCCTCTTCATGAATATAGTTTCTGATTTTATACAGGGCTGGATTTATAACTAGGTAGAGTAGGCATCTGCCTACAGATGCCTGCCACAAAGGGGCGCCTTGCTCTATAAAAAAAAATATATATTTTTTTAACAATCATTTAGACCAGTGTATCTCCGGAGCCCTAAGGGCTAGAAAGACATATGAGGTATCATTGGAAAGGCCAGATTATGGCCTTCCCATGGATAACAATATATCCAAGTTAAATATATATAAAAATAAAATAATATTATCCTCTTGTTCTTTCTAACGCAGCATTATTATTCAGTTTACAATTACAAAGTGAACAGTAACACTGCACTAACTCACCTTCACATTTCCCACACTGACAGCAAGTGTGGAGCTGATGATGCAGTGCATTGTTTCATTGCATTTTATTTTCTAGCATACACTGACCAACACAGACAACAAGATTCTCCATTCTGCTCTCCCACCCAGGCCTGGTCCATAATTTAAGGGCTCCTTTACAGCTGTTTCCATTTCTCTCTCTAATTACCTTTACTCAGCCCAAGCTTCTGGTCCTTCCCATGCAACCGTCACAACATTTCTTCTAGGAACCAGCTTCACCTTCCCTCTGCTCCCATCTGTTTCAATTACCCCGTCCCTTAGATTGTAAGCTCACGGGATGTCTGGCTGAGCACTTGGTTAAAGTGCTGTACTTCCTAGACAAGCTATCCTTTGGGCAGGGTTGTCTTTTCCTTATTTATCATGTATGTCTCATGTTTGTGCTTCGCCATTGTACATCGCTACGGAATATGTTGGCGCTTTATAAATAAAGGATAATAATAATTACAACCTAGACTGTGGCACAGTGAGGAGAGACAGGGGGCTTTGTAACCCTGCATCTCTGAATTGTACACCGCACAAGGTTAATTGAGAGTCATTGGAAAGGTCAGAGTCTGGTCTTTATAATAATAGCAAACATGAACATGTAATTTGTAAAAATAATAAATGCAACATGTATTTGTTTCTCTATTCTATGGCAGAGGCAATATATGCTTTTACATATAAAACAAACAATGCCACTGCACTAACTCAACTAAGGCAGCATATTCTGCTCCTTTTGATTTGAGCGCAGAGAGAAACGGTTTCAGTTTTTTTAAAATGTTTTATTTTTTTTAATTTGCTCCAAAACTAAAATGTAAAAAGTCATTGTAGCATGTTTCCTTTTTTTTTGAGGGGTTGGGCACTCCACATTTCTGTGCCTACAGGCTCGTATGATGCAAATCCGGCCCTGGGTTTATGTCACCATGGCCTCTTTAATTAGAACAGATACGCACATATCTTAATATTAGAAAGTTGGTGCTAACTTAACCAGAGCTGTTGTAAACTTACTAGAGCCATTATAGCCTATGGGGTTGTTAAGTTTACAACAGCTCTGGTTAAGTTAGCACCAACTTTGTAATACTGCCCAGAGACTCTTATCTAAGATCCTGAAGCTCATGATGACAAGGACACTGAGAACAAACGGTTCCCCGTGTTCTGCCAGCTATGCGATCTCACACCGCTCTCCATAGACTCATGTTGACCAGACATAGAACAAGCTGACACTATATTTTAATGGCTGCCAATCATTACAAGCTGACAAATAGTCATCAGCTTTAAATTTTGATGGTTTTGGTTCCCTATCGCCTGTCCAATTGGAATCGGTTTCCATAGACAGGTCCTACATAACCCAATGACTGCTCTTTTGAAAATAACTCACTGACCTAGGAATTCCAGTCGTTTGGGACGTTCTGCAGTTCAAAGTATGTGATATTGGTAATTAAATTGAACAGAATGTAACACAGATCAGATGCAAACATGGATAGAACAAAATAAATATGATATAAGGTATTGTCGGTCGATCATACTCATGACAGTATTGCTGAAATAAGGTCTTAATTTTAATTTAGATTTTTGTTAGTACATGCCGTAGATACTCGAGTATAGCACGACCCGAATATAACGCGATGGATAGAGATTTATTATGGAAATGAGAGAATACTCAAGACTCGAATATAACGTGAGGAACAACATTTTGCTGTACTGGTAAACAATTAAAATCCTTGCAGGTTCTCTTAACACAGTCAGGCTCCCCCTCAGGCCAGGGTATTATGCTCTAGAATGATTGCAGCTGTTACTAAGTATGAACTCGCTGGCCGCCTGTCTTCTTTACAATTGATTAGATGGCTGGCAGAGGCGAGCGAGGTGAATGATTGGCTTAAACCAAGCGTGACCTCTGGCCGTGATGGATCCCACCTCTCCCGAATCCAGGAATTCCTGAAGTGTTTGCAAGCATCAGGGAGCCCGCATTCACTTCAGCAAGACTACCAGAACTTCTGGGAGACTTGGTATCCAGAGCAAGGCAAGTGTTTTTGTTTTGTTTACAAGCGATGCAGATGTCTCGAATATAACGCGACCCCTCCAATTTTAAGGTAAATTTTTGTCACCAAAATCTAGCGGTATACTCGAGTGTCTACAGTAATTACTAACAGTTTTCTAGAAATGCGAGATGTTGTTAAAATGTAGAGATGGGCAAAAGACACGCTGCGTTATACATTGTATCTGCTGCCCTCTACAGGATCCTTCGTAACAACGAAACGCTTAATTAACATGTTCCTGTAATAGGTTTGTTAAATAATTAATATGTGTATTCACCGTATACATGAAATGTCTGTATGAATGTCAACTTAAATACATGTACATTTTATCTGCCGAGGCATAAAAAATTCAACACTTTTCAAAGGACTGAAATGATATCTTACAATGTATTTTCGTGCTTGCTCTTTCATTAGAAGAAACTACTAAAAGGTTCCGGACTATTTATTCCACATACTGCTCAATTGAAGAAGCTCGGCTCAGAATGACCTTGTCCGATGTCTCCAAGGCCTATCTATAATTTAGTCCGGCATAAACAAGTGTATGAATGTAAACAGTGCTTGTTCTTTGCATCGGATTCTCCAGCTTGATAATGTACTTCTTGTTTGAAAGGTCCATCGCTCTGGCTTCTTCATATGCAGCCTTCTCTCTCCTAGGATACATCCATCACCTGGTTGCTTCTATAAAATATTGTTGAGGAATAAAATACATACAGTATTTATACTATTGTTACAATGTCTCAACCCAACAACACACTGTTTGGAATAAAATATCAAGGTCAATGTAGATTATATTAATGCTGATTACAGTTGATGACATGAAATCATAATTCGGAGTGAGGTTGAATATTTCATAATATCGAGGCTCCGCCAGCTTGCTACAAGTCATTGTCATTAATAGGAAAAGCCAAAACATTTCTAAAATATAATTGATTACTATTGTTATTCACTCATAAGAGTCATTTCAAATCGGGGATAGTTTTACTCCCCAGAGATGTACAGGATTCACTTACAGAATATGTTATGGATGCCGAGAATACAGATGGAGTAAGATGAATGTTACCACTACCAGAACTTCTTCATTTCTAGAAAATCCGAGATTGCATATTAGACATACATAAGAAAATATCTCTTTACCTTAGACTTTTCAATTTTGAGAGGCCAATAGGACATTGTTGAGTTCTTTAACGCTGAACCCCTACTATAGTGTAAGGTTTGGGGGCCAGTTCATCATACTACTCGAAATTGTTGCCTTTTTATTTTTAAATCTACAGGGTTATTCAAAGAGCTCTGATTTGGCTCTGCGATTGCACCGAACGAATTTCCAGCGAAATACGGTGATCTTCGACGACAGGGAACTCCCCATAGAGAAGTAATGGTTAATCTATTCACAGACCACCGAACAGCACCAAAATGTCGGTGTCAATGCCCTGATTTTCAGTGGTTTCATCTGACAGGTTTAATCAGGTGAATCCCATAGGTTTCAATGTAAAAACTATTCCCCGTTTTTATGAAATATTTATTCAACCGTTTATTCTTTTCACTTGCAGCAAAAAGTCTATTTTCTAGGATTTGTTAGGCATTTTTAGGGATATTTTCTTTTAAATGGTGTGTTTTTTTTTCTGTAGCAGATCTTTTTATTATTATTCATAGGACCTTATATATTAATTCCAGGCGTTTTTGTGCAGTAGTTTTCTGTTCTGCTCTGTTCACCGGGTCGTCAGCTTTTTTCAGATTGATTTGGTGGCTTTGCGGCGGATGCATTCAACGGTTTTTCAGATCGATTTGTTGGTTTTTCAAAACGATTTTGGCGGTTTTGAGGCATTTTTTTTTAGATGCATTCAATGGCTTGTTCCCTGCACTTCGGGGAATGCTCAATTCACTGCAGTGTCAGCGAATCGGACTAGCCGTTGTATGGAGAATGAGAAAGCACCGAAATGTCGGCGATTTTGTAGCAGTTTTTCGGATGCATTCTGCGGGTCGATTCACCACACTTCGGGGACCCCGTGGTGAATGCTGAAATCACCACAGGGTTGGCAAATGGGACCAGCCGAAGTGCGGAGAACGGGAAAGGACTGAAATGTCGGTGACATTTAGGTGCTCTCTGGATAACCCTGTTTGTTTTCAGGCGGTATAGCATTACAACGTTTCTGCTGAGATATGGCCTTCCTCAAGCTCATGGACTATGCTGCCTCACACACGGAATGCTACATAGGCTCAAAAATCATATTCCACATTAATCCAAATAAACCCAATCAAGTGCGGATATGGCTAATTGTAATCTCATTGGTTTGGATCAATTCAGGATTTTTATTCAGAGAGCAATTCAGTTTGGATATCAGTGATTTGGAATAAGAATCAAGCTGAATATCGGATATTTCGGCCAAATATCAATTTAGTCCAAACTCACACATGACAAGAGACAATTTTAGGGTGTCTCGGGAGACCCTAACAGAGTTATTCAAAGACAATCGAAAAGTCACCACACGTTCAGTTATTTTACGTTCTCTTCAATTCGGTGCGATTCAGCGATCCCATTTCGGCGATCCTGCGCTGTATTCAGCAAGCACCACAGGGTCGTCGTGGTGTAGGGAAAAGCCGCTGAAAACCTGCCGAACACTCACCGCAAAACCCGGCGAACGCACACCGAAACCCGCAAAAACATCTGAATTAACCCCGCCAAACACGCTGGAGAAACCCGAGCAGGAGCCGATCACAGCGCAGAGAAGCCGCTGGAAAAACCCGACACCGCAGACGAATGGAGTGAAAAATAAACAAAACAGTTCCCTTGAATGTTTGAAAAGTGAAACGCTGTTTGCAAAGAAACTACAGAACGAAAATGTCTGAAATTTACATATAAAAATCCAGTGAATGATAATAAAAAGGGCTGTTACAGAAAAAAGAAAAAACGATTAAAAAAAATAAATGGAAAAAAATGTTTGCAAAAAAATCCCCAAAAATGCCTAAAAGATCCTAAAAAATCTAAAAATAATGAGACTTTTTACTGCAGAATATTATAATCAACTGTTTATTAGATAGTGTATTAAAACGGGAATATTTTTAACCTAGTCTTTAGCATATGGGATTCTCCTGAATAAACCTGTAGAATTAAACCACCAAACAGCATGGCAATTCGGCAACTTTTCCCTGCTGGTTTTTGTTTTCTGAATAGACGAAGCATTGCTTCTCTGTGGGGATTTCACTGCCCTCGAACAAGCAATGAACAGGCACCGTATGTGCAGGTAATTCGCCAACATAGCCGAATGGCCTGGAAAGGTAACCGTACGCTGAATTTTACTGTTCGGTTACCTTTCGCCAGCAATTCGGATCTCTTTGAATAACCCTGTAAGAGAATTGAAGACTAAAATGGCTTTTAAGAAGAACCCCCTTATAATCGCAGAAAGGCAAACAACACATCAAACAGAGTATTTCACCAATCTTAACCACTTGGCTACTAAGGACGCGCTCAGCACGTTCTGCCAAGTGCACCTCCTGTGCTACGGACGCGCTGAGCATGTCCCAGCACAGGAGGCAGCAATCAGCCGGGATTTGCGGGCTGACATCTGCATGGGACCCCGGGGGGAAGATAGATGTCATCGCGGAGGCTCGATGACATCTATTTCAGGCGCCCCCCCCGCGTGTGCGGAGGAGGTGCCTGAAAGGGAGGGGGGAGGTCCTTCGGACCTCTCTACCTCCCGATCGCCAGGGGCTAGCGATCAAAGCCAGGCAAGCTTTGGAAGGGCACAGCCTGCCCTTCCAAACTGTGCCTGGCTTTAACCCTTTGGGTGCCGGATCACGATTTAGCGCCAAAAAGCACCTCAGCGTGATCTTTTCCCAGAGCTGGCCGACATCTTGGATGTTGGCCAAGCTTCCGGGAATGCCCCCTGATGACTGGCGTCATCGTGCATAGTGCGATGACATCAGTCCTGGAGTTAACCCCTAGTTGCCACCAGTGGTCAAGATAGGGGGTTCCAATGAACCCCCTATCTCCCGATCTGTGGCAGCTAGGGGTTAATGTTTGGTATTGTTGGATCGGCCAGAGCATGGCCTTTCCAACGATACCAAATATGACCATGTAAAAGTTAAAGAAAAAAAAGAAAAAGAAAAAATATTTAAAAAAATAATAATAAAACAAAAAATTAACAAGTTTTTTTTGTGTTTGATTTGTTAATGCAGCAATATTGTTCCCATTTCAATTATAATGTGAACAATGATGCTGCACTAACGATTTTTGTATGCGATGCGTTTGTTGAAAATAGCGAAACTCATACAAAATATAACCGTAAACGCTTGCATGTTAAAATGTGAAAAAAACCTTTACACATTGTAAATTATTGAAAATTCTAATTTTATTGCATTTTTTGTTGTAATATACAGACAGGGCATGACGTATATATAATATGTCTGGGTCATATATTAAAATAAGGCTTCAAAACGTGGTTAAACATGATGAGCGAAACCGGTAAAAATTAGCTCAGCACAGAGGCGTGAAATGCCTCAGCAGCGAAAAGGTCTATATATGTCACTCAAAGAAACATTTCATATTTTTTTTAAACCAATACTTGCAAAAAAATTATTTATTTATGGCTTTATGTACTAGGTAGTTTGTTAAATCCAATCGCCTTAGTTATTTTTAGCTTTAATTAATGTAAGAGTTTCAATTAATAATTAAATAACAAAATGTGAATTATTGTTTCTTTTTACAGTAATTTTTCACTGTTTGATTAGTGCATCCACTAATTAGAGGCTGTAAATAGCACCCTAATAAATTGTTTAAAACATGGATTAACAAACGTATTTAATGGTTGCATTCAGATACAAGCAAGAACGGCATTAATGTTCAGAAATGCAGTCTACCTAAAAGGTAAGATAATTAATGGCTTTATTTTTTTCATGTTAAAAGCAGCAGAGGTAGAAAAGTTGCTATCCATAAAGATATATTAATCATATAATTAATATATGTAAATATGATTAGATTAATGGTGCAAAATGACTGTAAAATGTATGTGAGCAGAGAAGGGACAGGTCTGAGCTTTGGGCGACCACAATCTAGTAACTGTTTAATCACGAGGATGAGGAAGGGTACTGGTGTATTCTACAGGATAAATTTATACAAAATATAAAAATGGAATAAGGAATAAGGACCAGCACCTTACTTGCAATATCACAATACAAAAAGAAAGTGACTCGATCCTCATTTTCCTACAGAGCACCGCAATGTAGACCCCGCAGACACCATCAAATCTTCCCCCAGTCTTAAGTCACTCAAGAGGTCCCTATTAACATACCTCAATATGGAATGCACCTATAACCATGTAACATAGTGACAATATACAGAATGCACCTGTAAACATGTAACATAGTGACTATATACAGAATGCACCTGTAAACATGTAACATAATGACTATATACAGAATGCACCTGTAAACATGTAACATAGTGGCTATATACGGAATGCACCTGTAACCATGTAACATAGTGACAATATACAGAATGCACCTGTAAACATGTAACATAGTGACTATACACAGAATGCACCTGTAAACATGTAACATGCCACTGTACAGAGCACTGGTGAGACCTCACTTGGAGTACTGTGTGCAGTACTGGAGACCCTATCTCCAGAAGGATATAGACATCTTAGAGAGAGTTCAGAGAAGGGCTACTAAAATGGTGTACGGCTTGAAGGAGAAAAGTTACCAGGAAAGGCTTAATGATCTTAACATGTACAGCTTGGAAAAAAGACGAGAAAGAGGAGATATGATAGAAACATTTAAATACGTAAAGGGAATCCACAAGGTAGAGGAAGGGAGTATATTTAAAAGGAAATAAAGTAGCAAAACAAGAGGACATAGTCTTAGATTAGAGGGGCAAAAGTTTAAAGGTAACATCAGGAAGCATTATTTTACTGAGAGGGTGGTGGATACATGGAACAGCGTTCCAGTAGAAGTGGTAGAGGCCAAAACAGTAATTGAATTTAAGCAAGCATGGGATAGGCATAAGGCTATCCTAAACAAAAGATAAATCCAGGTAAAGTAGCCATGTAATTGGGCAGACTAGATGGGCCGAAAGGTTCTTATCTGCCGACATCTTTCTATGTTTCTATGTTTCTATGTTTCTATATACAGAATGTACCTGTAAACATGTAACATAGTGACTATATACAGAATGCACCTGTAAACATGTAACATAGTGACTATATACAGAATGCACCTGTAAACATGTAACATAGTGACTATATACAGAATGCACCTGTAAACATGTAACATATGACTATATACAGAATGCACCTGTAAACATGTAACATAGTGACTATATACAGAATGCACCTGTAAACATGTAACATAGTGACTATATACAGAATGCACCTGTAAACATGTAACATAGTGACTATATACAGAATGCACCTGTAAACATGTAACAGTGACTATATACAGAATGCACCTGTAAACATGTAACATAATGACTATATACAGAATGCACCTGTAAACATGTAACAGTGACTATATACAGAATGCACCTGTAAACATGTAACATAATGACTATATACAGAATGCACCTGTAAACATGTAACATAGTGACTATATACAGAATGCACCTGTAAACATGTAACATAATGACTATTTCCTACATATTTATTTTCTGTATTAATCTGTATATTCGTGTTGTGTTTTTAATATCTTGCATTTATTAATTTGTATTCCTGTAACGACTGTAAAATTTCAATGTTCTTGAACCCAGGACATACTTGAAAACAAGATAAATCTCAATGTATCCTTCCTGGTAAAATACTTTGCAAATAAATAAGTACAATACCAAACATTAATTGTGGTATCCCCAATTTCAGTACATAAAGATCCAAGCAGACATTTAACCCCTTCATTACCAAGCGTTTTTCGGAAAAAAAACATTGTAAAAGGAACCAGCGTCTTGTTTGAAAAATTGTTTTATTTAATTATAGAGTAAGAAATATTTGGGAATATTCCCAGTGTATTTCTTACTGTAATAACCTTTCTGCAGAGAGCTGTCGCCATCTGCTGGTCAGTTGTAGTTACTGCATATAAAGCTGCAGTTCACAGCTCCGTGAATCGGCTGATGAAGATCCGATATGAACATTACATTAGAGGACTTTAAACAGTTTTAGCACCTTGGACATTATGCCCACAGGGCTAAAACTTTGGGGGCACCTTCTGGAGCTTAAAAGCAAACAAACTGAAACGGCACAGAAACGTTTTCAGTTCCGTCTGAAATTATTTCCTTTAAAAAACAAAATGAAGTGGACTTTTCCAGCATACACATCTTTACTATTGATCTTTACTTGTATTTAGTTGGTAATCCTCATATTTTTTATTTTAGTTTAATTCATTGCGTGAAATTCAATATACTGTAATGGGAAAACCATGAATAAAAAAAAGCCAACCATAATTTTTAATTATGTGGTTATAGAAAAATAGATATTACATGTGTGTAATGAAAACGTATTTGTGCATCACCTATCCGGGTGAAAAGGTGATGTTAATTGCCCAGGAAACTCTGCGAAAGAGTCAGACATAACACATTCATACGGTTTCTATGATTCACCGAGCTAGGTGATGGCCCATTCAACATACACAAAAAGCTATTTTGACAAGTGACAGCTTAAGATTAGAAAAAATAATACTTCATTGTCCCTTTCACAGTTTTATTTTTCTTCTTCCAAGTGTATTTTCAGTTTCTACTATAGACAGGCATTGTGCCAGAACTATATGAGATAGGCTGGTCCACCAGATGTCACCTGTCTTGCCCTTTCGCTCTTTCTGCGGATTTCCTGCTAAAGTAAAAGTAAGTTGGAATTCTGTATTCAATAATAACGAGGTGCCAAAACTGCTATTTGTTATAATAAAAGCTCTGTCAGGATTCGATGTAGCTCTTATTCATGGTACAATACAGTATTTCTGTATATCTGCTGAACAAAACAGACGTCAGACGAAAATATTACTGCACGCCTCTACCTCTGCAATCTCTTATTTTGCTGAAAAGACTGCAAACTTTATCAAGCATGAGTGGTAAAAGATTCCATTTTCCTTAGGAAGAAACTCACTTGAATATATATATATATATATATATATATATATTGTGTTTATTATTGCAGAAGCCACTTGCACATCACAGCAATTCAATGAATTGCATCCCAGAGCTCCTGTGCCACATTCCCCATATGCAGCAAGGAATTCTGGGTAGGATATGCAAATTAAATCTGTCTCACTTTTATGCATCCTGGATCTGTTATTACACAGAACCCTAAAATCAATGCTATGCCACACTGTGGCTTTCTAGCAGAGATAAGGTTATGCAACTGGTCAAAGCATCCACTGCAACTGGTCATCATGCCTACCTCCTGCTGATGAGGGTCCAATAAACCCGAAACAGCGCTGTCCTAGGAGTGGCTTTGACCAGTTGCATAACCTTATCTCTGCTACAAAGCCACGGTGTGGCATGGCATTGATTTTAGGGTTCTGTGTAATAACAGATCCAGGATGCATAAACGTGAGACAGATGTCATTTGCATATCCTACCCAGAATACCTTCCTGCATATGGGGAATGTGGCACAGGAGCTCTGGGATGCAATTCACTGAATTGCTGTGATGAGCAAGTGGCTTCTGCAATAATAAACACACTTATTATAGTGTGGAGGCTTTTTATCTCACTTTTAGTCCTCCACTACCACCCCATATATATATATACACTCACCAGAAACTTTATTAGGTACACCTTTTCAACTGTCTGTTAACACAAATTGCTAATCAGCCAATCACATGACAGCAACTTAATGCATTTAGGCATCTAGAACCGGTGAAGACAACTTGTTGAATTTCAAACTGAGCATCAGAATGGGAAGAAAAAGTGACTTTGAACGTGGCATGGTTTTCGGTCTGAATATTTCAAAAACTGCTGAACTACTGGGATTTTCACGCACAACCATCTCTAGGGTTTACAGAGGATGGTCTGAGAAAGAGAAAATATTCAGTGAGCGGCAGCTTTGTGGATGAAAATGCTTTGTTGAGGTCAGAGGTGAAAGGTCAGACTGGTTCGAAATGATAGAAAGACAACAGTAACTCAAATAACCACTCGTTACAACCAAGGAATGCAGAATACTATCTCTGAATGTACAGCACATCCAACCTTGAAGCATATGGGCTACAGCAGCAGCAGACCACACCAGGTGTCACTCCTGTCGGCTAAGAACATAAAACTCAGGCTACAATGCGCACAGACTCACCAAAATTATACAGTATAAGATTGGAAAAATGTTGCCTTGTCTGATGAGTCTCAATTTCAGCTGTGACATACAGATGGTAGGCTCAGAATTTGGCGTAAACAACATGAAAGCATGGATACATCCTGCCTTGTATCAATGGTTCAGGCTGGTGGTGGTGGCATAATGGTGTGTGGGATATTTTTTTGGCATTCTTTTGGGCCCCTTAGTACCAATTAAGCATCATTTAAACACCACGGTCTACCGGAGTATTGTTGCTGACCATGTCCATCCCTATATAACCACCATGCACCCATCTTCTGATAGCTGCTTCCAGCAGGATAATGCACCATGTCACAAAGCTCAAATCATCTCAAACTGGTTTCTTGAACATGACAATGAGTTCGCTGTCCTCCAATGGACTCCACAGTCACCAGATCTCAATCCAATAGAGCACCTTTGGGATGGTAGAACGGGAGATTTGCATCATGGATGCACAGCCGACATATATGCAGCAACTATGTGATGGTATCATGTCAATATGGAGCAAAATCTCTGAGGAATGTTTCCAACACCTTGTTGTACCAAGGTGTACCTAATAATGTGCCTGTGAATGTATATATATATAGCATTATAGAAAGGGAAGAGGGGATTCATGCAAGCACATGGTGAAAATCATCAAGAGAGGGAAAAACTGGTGATTTTGAGTAAAGACATGTGTGCCAAGCCCAGGCAAACCATCAGACACACTTGGTAAATTATAGGGGCCACATACGAACTGGTGAGATGAAAACGTATGAACATGTGGGGCTCTAGTATCCTACAGGATGAAATACTAATCTACAGGTCTATATAATGTGATCCAGCAAAACAAAGATGAGCATTTTAAGTCTTAATATCTGCACCCTCTTGCTGTGTCCCTTAAACCTTCACTACCAAGATCGACTATACTCAATCTACAAGGCACCTACTCATGCCCTGAAATTCAGTATAGTCGATATGGTGTTCCTCAGGACCAATGCAAATGAATTTCATTTATTGGAAGCAAAATTTATTTGTTTTAAATGCAGGACATGCTCCTAAAACGGGGCACCATGGGCATGTTACCTGAGATGCTAAAACTTTTAAAAACAAGCTGATGATGTATCTCGTTGACATCTCAGCAGCTGATCATGCACGGAGACATGAACTGCAGTAACTCCCTTTGGTCAGCAGATGGCTACATCTGTCTGACAAATAGGTCACTACATTAAGTAATACATTGGGAATATTCCCAAATTGTTCTTACTATTGACATAATCTCTTGGTAGTGAAGGGGCTAAAGGCTTCATTAAGGTCTATGTCTGCCTCTACCTCTAGCTTGGCCAAAGAGAAAGATCAAGTGTCATATGGAGCAAACTGTGCCTCTATTAATTGCAGGACTGTAAATCAAATTGCATTTGAGAGTGAATCCTTGAGAAACAACACTCTACTAAGTGACATTGAAGTGGCACAGTTTCCTGCGAAGAAGGTGAACAGTGAACCATTTTTTCCTACTGTTGATGTTTAGTGGACTTTATTAAGTTTAAACTCTTCACTACCAAGATCGAGTATACTCAATCTTAAAAAGCACCTTTCGGAGCCCTGATATGTAGTATACTCAATTTAGTCTAATTCTTGAGCAATGCAAACACATTTCATTTCATGCAAAGTTTGAGTTTGTTTGCAATTGGGCTCCAGAAGGTGCCTCTAAAGTTTTTGCTCTTTGAGCACTGCACCCAAGGTGCTAAAACAGTTTGAACAGCTGGGACTCTGTGTCCAAAACATGGATCCCCAGGTGAATCATTATAAAGCTCCAGCTGCAGCAGTGTTTTTCGGCCAGCAGATGTTTGCCTGTCAAAGAAGGCTATTACAGTAAGAAATAGGAATCCTCAGCTGCTGTTTCCCAGAACACTCGCGTGCTGACATCATTGGTTACCGAGTTGGTCCCCGGCTGTGAACGGATATTCAAATCCCATCTGAGTGACAGCTATGTGGGCACAGTAAACACCTCCACTTCCCACAGAGCTATAGGCAAAATGGGACTGACCATATTAATTATCTAAATTGATCAGGGTGGTACAGTTTCACTTCAATAATAATTTGTTTCAGTTGCTAAAATGCTTATTTTAAAAACGCTTTTGGTAAAATCAAATACATATTAAAGGGTGATCTGTCGTGTTCAATTTCCTAATACTCAAAATTAATGATGTCATCACTGTCTTGCCATTTTATTATTTTGCTGTATAACATATACAGGTTTATTCAAAGAGATCCAAATGGCTGCCGAAAGGTAACCGAACGCTGAAAATCATCGTTCGGTTACCTTTCTTGGCCATTCAGCTATTCAGAGAGCAGGCAATTCGCCAAATGTTGGCAAATTGCCTGCATATACGGTGCCTCTTTGAGGGCAGTGAAATCCCTATAGCTTCTTCTATTCAGACAGAGAACAAACACCAACAGTGAAAAGTTGCTGAAATGCCCTGCCATTCGATTGCTTCATTCGTCAGGTTTAATCAGGTGAATCCCATAGGCTTCAATGTTAAAAATATTCCCTGCATCTTACATTATCTGACTGGCTGACCATAGTTAGCTTGGCCAGCCCTAGACGGCTGTCTTTTTCTACGTTTGATTTTGTGAATTTCTTGTTATGTATAATTCTCTAAATAAAGAATTAAAAAAAAAAAAAAAAAATATTCCCGTTTTAATCTAATATCTAATAAACCGTTGATTATAATATTCTGCAGTAAAAAGTCTCTTTATTTATAGATTTTTTAGGATCTTTTAAGCATTTTTCGGGATTTTTTTTAAAAAAAACATTTGTCCATTTTTTTAAAATTTTTGTTTTAACTTTTCTTCTTTTTTCTGTTACAGCCCTTTTTATTATCATTCATTGGATCATATGTAAATTTCAGACATTTTCGTTCTGTAGTTTCTTTGCAAACAGCGTTTCACTTTTCAAACATTCAAGCGAACTGTTTTTTTTTTCTCACTCCATTCGTCTGCGGTGTCGGATTTTTCCGGCGGCTGCTCTGTGCTCTGATCGGCTCCTATTCGGGTTTCTCCGGCGTGTTCGGCGGGGTTAATCCAGATGTTTTTGCGTGTTTTCTGTGTACCTTCGCCGGGTTTTGCAGTGAGTTTTTGGCGACTTTTCCCTGCAATTAGGGGACCCTGTGGTGCTTGCTGAAAACACCGTAGGGTCGCCGAAATGGGATCGCCAAATCTAACCGAATTGAGGAGAATGAAAAGTCACCGAACGTGCGGTGACTTTTCGATTCTCTTTGAATTACCCTGATAGACAAGTAGAATAAATGCAGATGATGTCAGACGGAGGGAGTGATGTCACAAAAGTGATTTTGATTGTCGTGACAAACCATAAGATCTATTTCACTTTGCGATATTTTTTATTACTTTTTAAAAAGTAGCATTATGTCCAGTTAGAATACCTCGGTAGCTTTATAAATAATGTCCTTACTGTACACAATCCTAATAACAAGTAAAACTCTGTGCATTATTTTTAAATTCCTTCGCTCCACACGGCATTGAACTTTTAGCTTTTCCATTCAAGCCTGGAATTGCAGGATCACTTATTCAGATGGCAATTGCGTGCAATATTTTCACAGCTTCTTATTTTAATTAGCATATAATCAAATGTAGAAAAAAAAAAGTAACTGTGTTTCTAAAGCAGAGAACCTAAAGAATAAAACTTAATTTAGATGTGGTTAACGGTAGCCTAGCAACCTATTCCTTTGCATAAATCACTCGTGAAATACGCTGTTTTTTTTTTTTTTCCCAGGGAAGGCTGATTAAAGCAAAGCATAATAAAGCACAATAGACAGCAAAAACATGTTAATAAATATAAACCTGATGTGCATTTAATCAATGTAATCAAACAAACACATTATATTTACCCATGTGTTCTTTTGCATACAGTACCTAAGAAAAATAATCATTTTATTATTGGGTGAGCATGAAGTATTTCATTCAGTGTTTGCTGCACAAAAGAAAATTGAGCTCACAATTTATTTTGATAATGACATTATTGCACTGCTCCATGCCGCATATAATACTTGCAGAAATTAATAGAAATAATAGCACAGACAGCTCCGTTCAAGGGCTTGGATAACATAGAACAGGTTTCCAGATCATTATTTCTGCTGTGAGATTGTCCAAGTGAAAAAAAAATCCACAGAATTAAAAATGATCGCTGTCTTTTTGCATGAGTGTTAAGACGCAATATGCTTTCCAATATAAAGCATTGGCAAAAAAAAAAACAACACATATTCTATTTTATTACTGTACTAGTACCCAGTGCTCTGGAATTAGGACATATTAAAGTTAAATGCAGCCCTCTACAGCTCAACAGTCATATTATGTGAAATAACATTTTCAACCGGGAAGAGGAATAAGAAAACTGGCACTAATGACGAACGCTGTAATGTGTCGTGAAAATTAGTGTATTCCAGAGTTCCACAGCAATAAAACTCACAGTAATCTGCGGTGTGTATGAGCGTTTCACAGAGCTCTACAGCAATAAAACTTACGGTAATGTGCAGTGTGTATGAATGTATCACAGATCTACAGCAATAAAACTCACAGCAATGTGCAGTGTGTATGAGCGGATCACAGAGCTCCACAGCAACAAAACTCTCAGTAATGTGCAGTGTGTATCAGAGTTTTTGACAGCAATAAAACTCACAGTAATGTGTGACTTGAATGAGAGTATCACAGAGCTCCGCAGCAATAAAAATCACGGTAATGTACAGTGTGTATTAGCGCATCATGGAGCTCCACAGCAATAAAACGCACCGTAATGTGCAATGTGTGTGAGCCTATCACAGAGCTCCACATTAATAAAACTCACAGTAATGTACAGTGTGTATGAGCGTATCACAGAGCTCCACAGCAATAAAACTTACAGTAATGCGCGGTGTTTATGAGCATATCACAGAGCTCTACAGCAACAAAACTAACAGTAGTGAGAGTTGTGTGAGTGTATCACAGAGCTCCACAACAATAAAACTTACGGTATTGTGCAGTGTTTATGAGCGTATCACAGAGCTCCACAGCAATAATACACATCTTGCTGTGGAGCGCTATGATACAGGATTGTACAGTGTGTATGAGTGTAAGTGTCACATCGTTCCACAGCAATTAAACCGTAAATCTACTTAAAAATTTATATTTTATTAAGCATCCTCATCAGGAATAATGCCAATTTTATGTGCTATTCCACAGCAACTGCTTAACTGGATATTACCCATGTACTGTACTTGCCTCAGCTCCAGCAATGTGGGAGCCTCCACCCTGCCGTTCCCTTTGCTTGTGTTTCTAATGACTAATACAGGCTGATGCTCTGCTTCATAGTCTGTCGTGGCTGCCACATCCATATATACTACATACCATCCCTTCCTTTTCCCTGTTTTATGTGGTTAGGACACAATCATTTTGATAAGTCTGTAAAGGTCTAAAAATATACCTATAAAAATCATTTCTTGCTGCTGGATATAAGCTCACTTAAACAACGCATGATACTAATATCTAAAGTATCCCAAATATTCAGACATATTAGTTTTAATGTTCCACAATTCAAATTGGAAACTGTTTCATAAATTAGAATTACTTTATTTTAAAAAAATCAAAACAAAATCTTTCTACTGGGAACAGCAACACTATATTCCACATCAGAATTTATTCCAGAGCAATTTGCTGCTTTGAATTTATTAGCTCCACGTTATCCCTTTGAACGTTTCTCTCTCGCAGCAGTGCGTATCACTATGTGAAAGTGCAGGCTTCCATTTCTGTCATTACGGAATCTTTTCCAATTCAAATCAGGAGCTCGCATTAAAATTCATGAGAGGATTTTTCTTTAATTTTAAGTCATATTTTTATTTTATTTCCTAAACAAGGGGCTATGAGGTCATGTGTGTGGAAATCAGACGCAGAGGAAGAGAATCTGGCTTGCTATTTCCATAAGGTTCATCTGAAGTATTAACCCCCAGGGAACGAGCATATAGTGACCTAGGTTCCTCACTATCACTGATCTGTAGCATCAACAATGGTGACACAATCAGGGTTATTCAGAGAGAGCCGAACTGGCCCTGAAATAGCTCCAAACAGAGAATTTCTCCATACAGTGCAATTTCGGAGTCATTCAGCTATTCAAAAGCTGGCAATTCGCCAAATATTGGCGAATTATCAACAAAATACAGGTGATCATTGGCAGCAGCAAAATCTCCCTAGAGAAACAATGGTTAATCTATTCAGAGACACCAAACAGCAAGGGAAGGTCAGTGAAGTGCCCTGCTGTTCGGTGGTTTCATTCGGCAGGTTTATTCAGGCGAATCCATTAGGTTTCCATGTTAAAAAATATTCCTGAATTTATTCAATATCTATTAATCACTTGGCTGCTATGGACGCGCTCAGCGCGTCCAGCCAAGTGGTTCTCCTGTGCTACGGACGCGCTCAGCAGGATTCCGGCGGATTGCTGCGCCCCCCCGGTGCGGGCTGACATCTTGGATGTCAGCCCAGCACTCAGGAGCCCGGCGGGGACATTAGATGTCATCGCAGCTACGCGATGACATCTAATTCAGGCGCCCCCCCCCCGCATGTGCGGAGGAGGCGCCTGAAAGGGAGGGGGGAGGTCCTTCGGACCTCTCTCCCTCCCGATCGCCGGGGAGCAGGGGGTTAAGACAGGCACTGCTTGGAAGGGCACAGCCTGCCCTTCCAAACGGTGGCTCTCATTAACCCCTGGGGAGCCGGATCACGAATCGGCGCTGAAAAGCGCCGGTTCGTGATCCTTTCCCGGAGCTGGCCGACATCTTGGATGTCGGCCAAGCCTCCGAGAACTCCCCCTGAGGACTGGCGTCATCGTGCATAGCATGATGATGCCAGTCCTGGAGTTAACCCCTAGCTGCCACCAACGGTAGAGATAGGGGGTTCCAATGAACCCCCTATCTCCCGATCCGTGGCAGCTAGGGGTTAAAGTTTGGTACTGTTGATCGGCCAGAGCATGGCCGTTCCAACGATACCAAACTCGACTGTGAAAAAAGTTTTTTTTTAAAAAAATTAAAAAATAAATAAAAAAATATTTAAAAAAAATTATAAAAAAAAATAAACAAGTTTTTTTTTTTTTTTGGTTTGTTAATGCAGCAATATTGTTCCCATTTCAATTATAATGTGAACAATGATGCTGCACTAATGATTTTTGTATGCGGTGCGTTTGTTAAAAATCGCGTAATTTCCCCCAAAAAAAAATGTAACGAGACCCCATCTCTAATTTTTTTAACAAGCGCACCCCATACAAAATATAACCGCAATTGCTCGCATGTTAAAATGTGAAAAAAATACACTTTACACGTTGTAAATTATTGAAAATTCATATTTTATTGCATTTTTTGTTATAATAAACAGACAGGACATGACGTATACATATAATAATGACATATTATGAATCTGCCGAGTCTCCCGGAAAGAACGATATAGAATATGTCTGGGTCATATAATAAAATAAGGCTTCAAAACGCATTTAAACATGATGAGCAAAACTGGTAAATATGACCTCAGCACAGAGGCGTGAAACGCCTCAGCAGCGAAAGGGTTAAACAATGCATTCTTTTCATTTGCAACATAAAAGTCTATTTTTTTCTGATTTTTTTAGGCATTTTTGGGGATCTTTTTGGCAAAAGAAAATCGGTTTTTTTTTTTAAATAGGTTTTTTTTCTGTAACAGACCTTTTTATTATTATTCATAGGACCTTATATGTTAATTCCAGAAATTTTCGTGCAGTAATTTTTTGGAAACAGCTTTTCAAAGTCGCTGTGTTTTTTTATTTTTTTACCCTGTTGGTCGGCTTTTCGGATTTTTCTGGCGGCTGGTCGGTGCTGTGTTCGACAGATTGTCGGCTTTTTTCAGACGCGTTCTGCAGGTTTGCGGCGGATTGTCAGGTGCATTTGGCAGGTTTTCGATGACTTATAGGATCGGATCGGATGTTTTCTCAGCAGGTTGCGGCAGCTTATCGGATCCGATGTTTTCGGTGGTTTTTACTTTAGATTCAGTAGTTCTTCGGCGGCTTTTCCCAGCACTTCAGAGAATTTCAGTGCCCATTGAAATACCCCTAATGTTTTTCTATCAATTCTATCCTGTTCTCAACCTTTTGTATCTTTTTAAAAACACAACTGACTATTCACCATATCTGCTTCTGAGACCAAGGAAGTGGTTTTATTATTTGGGTCAGAATCTCAAAAGATTTTCCTTCTAGATCTTTCCTACATAAAATGATTTGATTTTTAATACTTTGAAGAATTAGTATCTATGTTAATAGATTACAGTCTGGACGATTGATACAACATTAACCTCTTCACTACCATGTGATATTTTCCAAAAAAACACACTGTCAGGAGCCTATAACCCTTTCGCTGCTGAGGCGTTTCCCGCCCCTGTGCTGAGGTCATTTTTACCGGTTTTGCTCATCATGTTTAACCGCGTTTTGAAGGCTTATTTTAGTATATGACCCAGACATATTATATATCGTTCTTTCCGTCATAATATGTCATTATTATATGTATACGTCATGTCCTGTCTGTACATTATAACAAAAAATGCAATAAAATATAAATTTTCAATAATTTACAATGTGTAAAGTGTTGTTTTTTTCACATTTTAACATGCGAGCAATTGCGGTTATATTTTGTATGAGTTTCGCTATTTTCAACAAACGCATCGCATACAAAAATCGTTAGTGCAGCATCATTGTTCACATTATAACTGAAATGGGAACAATATTGCTGCATTAACAAACCAATAAACTTGTTTTTTTTCTTTTTTTATAATTTCTTTTTAAATATTTTTTTATTTTTAATTTTTATTATTTTTAAAAAACTTTTTTTCATGGTCATGTTTGGTATCGTTGGAACGGCCATGCTCTGGCCGATCCAACAGTACAAAACATTAGCTGCCACGGATCGGGAGATAGGGGGTTCATTGGAACCCCCTATCTCCACCATTGGTG
This sequence comes from Leptobrachium leishanense, assembly GCA_009667805.1. Classification (NCBI taxonomy): domain Eukaryota; kingdom Metazoa; phylum Chordata; class Amphibia; order Anura; family Megophryidae; genus Leptobrachium; species Leptobrachium leishanense. Next base: position 367,937,113 of record CM019065.1, read on the forward strand.
GCAGTTAGGGGTTAACTCCAGGACTGGCGTCATCGTGCTATGCGCGATGACGCTAGTCCTCAGGGGGAGTTCCCGGAGGCTTGGCCGTCATCCAAGATGTCAGCCAGCTCCGGGAAAGGATCACCAACCGGCGCTTTTAGGCGCCGATTTGTGATCCGGCCCCCATGGGGTTAATGCCAGGTACCGTTAGGAAGGGCAGGCTGTGCCCTTCCAAACGGTGCCTGGATTAACCCTCTGCACCCCGGAGATCGGGAGGGAGAGAGGTCCGAAGGACCTCCCCCCTCCCTTTCAGACGCCTCCTTCACACACACGGGGGGCGCCTGAATTAGATGTCATCGCGCCACCGCGATGACATCTAATTGTGCCGACGGCGGTTCCGGGAGCTGGGCTGACATCGAGGATGTCAGCCCGCACCGGGGGGCACAGCGATCGGCCGGAATCCGGCCGATCGCTGGCCCCAAAGGGAGGACGCGCTCAGCGCGTCCTCCGCATGGAACCCTAGCTGTGGGTGGACACGCTGAGTGCGTCCTCCGCAGCGAAAGGGTTAAACCCCTCACTTTCAGGGGATTTTCCAAAACGACACTATCAGAAACCGGTGCTTGTTTTTTTTGTGAATAATTTTTAATTATTTCGAAGGTAAGAAATATTTGGGAATATTCCCAATGTATTTCTTACTGTAATGAACTATCTGGCAGACAGATGTCACCATCTGCTGGCCAAAAGGATAAACTGCACTTCAGAGCTCTGTTCAGGGTCAGCTGGAGAGCTGTCAGTCAAACACATTCCCAGCTGATTTTAAAAGGTTTTAGCACCTCAGGCATCATGAAACATGGATCCCACTTTATTTTTATAGGAGCAGTAGCACTTTTTAGCCAAGAGGGGGAACCCTTTACCTATCAATTAAGCTTATTGTCTCTAACTATACCTAAAATATATTTTATTAAGCCTTCATTAATTTTTGCAGTGCTATAGAAAGCCATTTTCCATAAATTCACTGGGTCCTGGAAGTGGTTTTATGGAAGACAACTTGGTAGTGAAGGGATTGCAGAGAAAAACAGAAAAAACTACGCTAATAATTGGTCAACGAACAAAAATGTTTCTATGATGGCTTGTTCATTAACAGGGCTGTACAAAGTAGAAAATGTAATCTGTCAAGACTTAACCTCCCTGGCGGTCTAATTTTTTCAAAATTTCGTGTCTAAAAGTGTCTCAATTTTTTTTTAAAGGAAACGTGTTTTTGTACATAGTTAGCCTGTAATAATTAGGAATCACGCACTGAAATCCGTGCAATCAAGAGTCCTTACTGGTAAAATCCTTTATAAATAAATAAAAAATCCGATAAAGTTTGAAACACGACATAATAATTTATTATCCCAAAAATAATTATCCAAAATAATGCAAATAAATGATATTCAATAAAATACAACAAAAAACACTGAAATCTGTCTGAAAACAAGGGTGAGACGATGTATGGTCTGTTTTTTATCCTGTAGCGCCACCTAGTGGCCGTTCACAAACATTGCACATTAGATTATACAGTGTATTATAATTGTTTCTAAGTTTGCTGCTAGTCCCACCCCCTGCATCGTGTGACTCGCAGGGAGCGTTACCAGGAAGCAACTCGCCGCGATCACACTGTGGGGGACAGCCAGGGAGCCAGGAGGAGGTGAGTATGCATCCAGCCCAAGTGTGGCTCGGGGTTATCGTTCACGGTAGTGAAATTTAACCCCGAGTCACACTCGGGAATACCACCAGGGAGGTTAAAGGAGCACTCTAATGAAAAGTAGAGTGTCCCTTTTTTGCCCTTAAATAATTGGTCAGAAACTACTGACAGCCTCTGCCCAATTATTTTCTTGTTTTTTTTGCCTAATTTTACTTTTTTAACAATATAAAGTGGTCAGGATGTGTAGAGTGTTTTTTTAAAAATATATATCATAAGTATCCAAAGGAGAATTTTATTAAGAGAAAAACAGTAAACATGGAAAGTTCTTGTCAGTAAAAAAGGAGACTGGGAAGGCTCAAGTGGACTCGTGCCCCATGTCAGGTGTAAATTTAACCAGAGTTCTTGTAAACGTAGCAACCTCATAAAACGTAAATGACTCTAGTAAGTTTACTGGAGCAATGGTTAAGATTATACCGGAATCTAGGCCTATGTTTCCTGGACTGTCCCTCTGCTGTTACTGATTACATGGTTCGTGATCTACTGGTTTGGACTCATATTTATGCACCGGCACTCCCTGGATTTGACCTTTCTTGCTGTGACTAGGGGCCCTATCCTGTGGTTGACGGTAAGCAGGAAAATCTGTGCCTACAGATTTTCCTTTCCGTCTCCATTTTACTGTCGTATTTTGGGGTAGGCGCTTTATTAACGCCCTGCCCTGGAACTCAGCAGAAAGCTGCCACATATTCAAGATGATGTGGTGGAGCTAGTGCTTCTTTCACAAGATAACACTGGAGAGATTCTTCTATAGTGAGCGGTTTCCTGGGTCCCTTTGGCTGTCTCTTCTTAGCAGCTTCTCACCAGTATTCTTCAAACAGAATAGATGCTCAAGGTGTAAAATTCCAATCAATCCATGGTAAAATAAGAGGGATTAAACTCACATTTTTTGGTGTCTCAACATCAGACTCCAGATAAGCAGGTAGCTGTTGATTTCTCTTGGAGCACCCGATCTCCTCAGCCACGGTCTCTTCCTCCACTGGAAGAACAGGTCAGGAACTGGGTTTTAAAATATAAAATTAATAATTGATTAACCATGGTAAAAATACACCAAAACGCATTTCGTGGTAGGTCTGCTTCCTCAGTTGGTGTTTTAATCCTGCTGCCAAATACTAGCTCCACATACCAGCTCCACACCACTGCGACTATCGGCACGTGACATCCATAGGACTCCATTGAGCTGTGCGCGTCCTGGCCATGAGTGTGCTCTCGCAAAATGATCGCAGAGTGAGACCTGGAACTATTTCTTCCCAGCCTCACTCTGCTCCCGGTGGGAAGATGTGGCAGATTGTGCCGTCCTTTTCACAATGGGATGAAAGGAGAGGGTAAGTCCTGGTTTGTTTTGGTTGGACGCACAACAAGCGATGGACACCGTTCGGCACAATTTAAAGACTGAAATATGCAGAGTATGAATGTGGGAAGCGTATGGCCTCCAGGTGTGGCTTTGATGACATGCAGGATATACTGGGAGGAACTATAAAGTATGGGCATGTTCCCTAAATGAAATACCAGCTTCAAAGATGGCCGAAATGGATTACATGTCGGATTGGATTCCAGGGGTGGGGGTGGAGTTATCATGTGTTTTTATCATGTATTTTATATTGTGAATTTAGGATTAATTGATTCATTGTATATTGAGGATATATAAGGGTGGGGAGATCAAGAGACCAACATGTTCTCTGATGAAGTCCAGGTGACGAAATGCATTGAACAGAGCGAGGAGAACTGTGGAGGATCACCTGTTGAGGACCTATCCCATTGAACACTTGGTTGCAGAGTGCAGAGTGTATGCAGACTTGGGAAATGTGGCGATATGCCTCTTTTTTTTCTGATTTTATGTAAGCGCAATAAATTAGGTTTGATACCTATCTGTGGCTGTCTATACTATTATACCTTTTCTCCCCGAGGTATTTAAACCCCGTCATTGGGAGAACTGAAAATCGTCAGACTTGAGGAGTCCAAAAAAAAAAAAAGGATTGGATCCTCTAAAAGGGAGCAAACGTTAAAAAGATACCTTGATGTGACTTCAATCAAATATTGTCTGTGAGTGCATCATAATGTAGCATGTATCCATGCAGTTGGGAGTAACACCTTATGTTTTTAAAAATTTCGATGAAAGGTGAGTATAGGATTTAATGGAGGTTTTTTCTGAGAGTGTTAATTGGTTTAGCATTTTAGGAGCTTTTAGGAGCTGGAATTTCTCACTGAAATACAGCCTCCCGTTTGGAAGCGCAGGCTACGGCTAGGGTCAGACGAGCGCAATATTAACGTGCGTTTAGCCGCACTTAATCGCGGCCGTGCTAGCAGCAAATGACGTCCAATGCCGGGCAGCATACGAAGAACGGCCGCATGAAAGTGCGGCCGCGCAACGCAAGTGGCAAACGAACGCATTTTTAACGAGAACGTCAAACCGCTGGTACTGACGTACAGAGTGCGCTGCGTCCGCATAGCGGCGTGTTTGCGTGATTAGGAGAGGTCAGACGCTGCTAATGTCCGGCCAACATCACGTCCAGATACAAAAAGTGTTTTATTGATGATCCGTACAAAATCACGGACGAAAATGCGCATCGTATGACCGCTATCGCGTATTCCGTGAAAAAATACGTCCATTCGTTCGAACGCACTTTTTCACGGACAACGCGAAAAATGCGTTAGTCTGACCCTAGCCTAAATTGGAATATCCTGCGCTTCCACACGGAGGTTACAATTAACGTCTCCCATAGTAAGTATGATACCCTGCTTTAATCTGGCTCCCTGCATTTACTTTGTCACCCGCAACTAGAAAAATGTAGCAAAGTAAAGCATATTTAGTAACATTCTGCTGCTATGTGCTGAGCGGAGTGTGGAGCGTAACATACAGTTTCTTATGGTTAGAATGTGGCACAATGCTTTGATATTTATCTATTCATTTCCATAACTGTAATGTTATACACTTTTTGACATTTAAATATCACAACAACCGCAATACTGAATGTATTTTGGAATGATAACATAGTCAGCCGTTCAAGAATTTTTATTTCAACCGTTGTGCCGGCTTCGCTTCAGTGTAATAGCTGTATAAATTCTGTCCCACATCGAGCGGGAAGACACATGGAAACTTTCACGTGGAGCTGACAGCAATATGTACATTGTTTAGATCATTTCAAGTTAGGATTATTGAGTTTTTGCTTCCATCTGCAATAGTGGCATAACAGATGATGCCTGTCCTGAATACGCCAATATTAAAAATAAGAAGATTTTTGATTTCTGTACTTGCTGTGCAGTTGCAACAAAATAACACAATGATATACACAAAACCTTTTTACACATTTTTTAAAAAAAATACAATGAGTTCAAAGTAGCACTATATAACAGGTATCACTAGATCAAACCATTTAGCAAAGTGTCACTAGTCAAGGATTCATTCAAATTGCTCAACTAATTATTTCTTCTGAACATCAAAGTGTGGTTTCAGATAAAAGACAATTTATTAACAATTTAATATTAATTTTAAAATCATATGTGGTTGAAATTGTAGCAGGCTGTTTTTAAACAAGATAATGTAAAACCACTTGTCAATGCAGTATTTATAAATAACCTTTAACTAAATGGTTTTGTTGAAAAAAAAAATGACTTATATTTGAAACATGGGACGTGAAGTAAACAATTAAATATGAAATAAAAAAGAGCTTTTGTACAAAAATGTTTTTCTGAGAAAGATACAAAATTAAATTGTAAATTTGCTCATTTTTATTTTTTCATGTACCGTATTTGTTTATACTTCACAGAAATCTTGATGGAATTAAATGTTTTGAACGCTAGATGGTGTCCATACTTGCACACAGGGTCTGCGTTACCAGCATACAGGCAGAAATTGCCTCTGTGTCAAATATATAAAATAAAAAAGGTGAGGTCTCCAGCTTATGGGGATATTACGTGATAACTAGATTATTAGCAATGCAGCTTCCAAAAATACAAACACAATAAACATAATATCTGTATGCACCTCATATTGCATGTGGAAAGTACAGTAACACCTTGTATCTGTACTCTACAGGGATTTTCAATCATTATAAGCCCCTGAATCTTATCCCTGCACAGGATTAGCAGTGAGTGACCCCAGAGCTCTCCCTGTATTCTGCCCTGTCCCTGGCTGCTGTAATGAAGCAGTAAAAATTGTTGAACGTGTTGTTACAGTGAGGTTTGGGGCTGCTCTTTGCACCTTGTTTTACAGTAACACAGAGGGACAGGAATAAATTTAATTTCTCCACAGAGGGCACACTAATATTGCCTTAAAAATGGTATGCAAATGTGGTTTGATATGCTTATGATGACTTTTCAATATATTACAATGCAAAATCGAGTTAACTCGACTTTGTTAATGATCGTAAGGAGAATCCAAAAACATGCAAATATTTAAAAAGGGAAACAAATCCGGAACTAATAAATAAATTAATTAAAAAATATGGTAAATGTAGAATGGCATTGGCATAAAATACAATAATTTGGTACCCTAAACATTCTCTATAATTCTAAATTGAATCATTTTTAAAACTTCTTTTTAAAAGGTTTTCTAATAATAAACTTTTGAGCCTTTTTACTTCAATAACAATGGGGAACAATTTGGAACATATTTTCTGTTGAGTTCGATATTTCAGTTGTTTCAGACGAAATTATGCTTTCAAAACTGCAGTTAGTTTTCTTCTATCACGTCAGATTTTTTCTCTACAGCTTATCTGAATGCGATTACTCCCACCCGGATATATGGGATCACGAGTGCTCTCCTATTGACCGAGAGTAGACCTCCCTCGAGTGGGGAGGGGTGGTGGGGCGACCTTTACACCCGGATGTTACTTGTCTCTGCATTTCAGTTACACGTGAGACAGTGTGGTGAGAGGGTGTGTATAACTGTACTTAGTGAATCGTATTCTTAGATTGTAAGCTCTTGAGCAGGGTCCTGCCTCCTTCTGTTTCGTGTGTGTAACGTGTATGTATATTTGTTGTTCGGTCTCTCCCATTGTACATCACCAAGGAATTTATTGGCGCTTTATAAATACTTGTAACTGTAACTGTATTCTGAAAGTCTGTATACAAGGAGTAAGCAGGATTTATTTTTTTATTTGCATACGTGTTTCCTTTCCTTCAGATCATGTCGGCCTCTGCTATTTCTCGTTGTAAGTGCCAAAACAGCCCTGATTCCTTTCGTTATAGCTATGGTAGTTTCACTGTTCCCAGGCAAAGGGTGAACATCAGTGCATTTGTCAGGCAAGCTTATGTTGCATATTTCAAAGTAAAACTTGGTGATGAAGATAAGTCTTGGGTCCCTCACAAGGTGTGCAAGCAGTGTGTCGAGAGTTTACGGATGTGGGCGAAGGGAACACGTGATAAGTTGCCATTTGATATACCTTTGGTTTGGCGAGAGCCCACAGATCATGTCAGTGACTGTTACCTCTGTACGATTCCACCAAGAGTTGAAGGTCATAGTGGAACGGTATCAGGGTAGTTGGGATGAACATATGATGGCTGACTATTGTTGGAGCATCAGCCGAGATTGAACACGCCAGGAAAAGCTATAAGTGTAAATTTGGACCTTAAATGCTACCTAACTTGACTACTTGCACCCAATTAGACTTTTAGGTTAAATTCAACATTCAGGTAATTTTTTCATTATTTTCCATTGTGTGCAGTTTTTTTCCAGTTTTTACGTTTTTTGAGACAAAGGGAGGGTATCCTGTACCTTTAAAAAATTTACATGATAGAGAAAAACTGTGGTCATTTTTGTATTCAGATGCCACCGGTTAGTCAAAAACAAGTGTCAGATCTAAGTCAATGAAAATGCTGTTCCCCAGTGTAATCTACATCTCTCCCTCATACCATCATACCAACTTGCAGGTATTCTGGTAAGGCAGAAAAAAAGAGGTACCAGGAACTCTAAATTTGATGGCTTTATTTATAAAGAGATTGCAATGTTTAAGTCAGTGGCGACCTTTTTCAAGCTCGAGAAAGGTAGCCATGCTGACTGAAACATTGCAACCTCCTAATAAAGAAAGCCACCAAACTTGAGGTGCCCTGATACCCTCTATATTTTTGCCTGTTTAAGTGGTTGGCCCCAATGGTCCTTGGAGCATGCTCGTTTCCATGACAATGTATTATGTGCAATTGAGCACAGATCCCATTTTTTGCATTTGACTGTTTAGTGGTATTCCATATAGGAAACATGGCGACCATGTAATTCACAGTGAATCTACGCACTCCTGTGTTTCAGATTGGATATCCAGTCTGAAATGCCCCACTGTGAGGCACTCAGATTGTGGAGCAGTGTGATACTATTGCACTGTGAATTCAGTGGGAGGCTTCGTATTGATATTGGGCACATTGTGCTGATATTGACAGTTAGGCAATCACACCCTTAGTGAGGAGAGTCTTCGAGTAAAATAAATGTTCTATAGCAGCACAGGTTTTTGTATGTGGTAGAACATGCAATGGGTGAATTTGTACTAAATGTGTTGGGTAATTGTAATGAAGGAGATCAGGTAGTCCTAAACCTCTCGTCTTCACTGGAGTGTAGAGAATACAGTGAAGAATACCAGGCAGGGTGTATACAGGTCAATATGAACTGATCTATATGTGATTGTGATTGTTTAGAATCTGGTATTTTAAATAGAATTTGGAACACTAGAAATAAGCATATAATACAGGGGCAGTAGCAAATGGGGGGGAGGGGTACTGCACTAAGTGGCAAATCAGAAGGGGCGGCAGCAAGCACTTGACACACCACTCATTTATAACGCAATCTAGTTTTATGTACATGGTGACATCCTTGCCTTACATGCTCGATGACCTGTTGATATTGTACTGAGATTACTGGTGGCCATTTTGGATAAGGTCGCTGGTACAGTATATTATGTGGAGGCATATTATGGCGAATTCAGTGGAGGAAAGATACAGTACGGCCCAGGCACTGAACTATATTACTTTTTATAGATGCTAGTCTTCTGAACCATGAAATAATGTAGTTTAATCAAGTTGTAATTGGTGCATTGAATTAGGGGAGCATAAGCAAGGAAATATAATTTGATTTAAATTGCTAATGCAGAGGCATTTAGTATAATTAGCGAAGAAGTGGAAATGTTCTAATGTTTAAAGGTCTGTTGGAGAGGTGGAGACTAACTAATTTATTTGGGTTGACCCTAAATCTAAACATTTGCTTTTATGCATTGAATAAGTGTAGTAGGTTATGAAGAGAGAGAAGGGGATCAGTAATAGCCATAAGTAAGTCACCTGCATTTGCTGCTTTTTTATTGCGAAGATGAGAGTTTAAAGATTTTTACATGGGGGGAAGACTTTTACATTGGGTAGCAGGAAGTTCAGACGATAATGCAAATGTTGGGAAAATATCTATTAGCTCACGACGAGGTTCCGATGATAATGCAACTTTGGGGGAATCTCGATCAGCTTGTAACAGGAAATTCCCACTGATAGGAGTCGCCCTGCCGCCACGCACGGTGGTCGCTAAGCCTTTAGTGTTCAGCCTTGGGTCGATCCATATCTTATCATTCGAGATCTTGGGAGGCAACAAAATAAATCAACGCAGAAGACAAACTCAGTGTCTATCTCGTTGCACAGCCTCAGGCTGTTTGTTTTTTGTAAATCAGGATATAATTGCGGTCAGCGAGGCGTTGTACAGAATCAACCAATTAAAACGTTGTACATTACAAAACAGGAAGAATTTCTGGGAAAAATACATACAATTGTACTGAATCTGCACTAGTTTTATCATCTTTTACTAACAATCTGGGTGGAGTAGAGGTAAAATCACTGCTCTATAACTGTGGAGAGAGACTGTGGAGACACAGGTTCGCTCCCAGCAAGAGCACCTCTCCAGTAAGTGTCCATGGGAAAGACACCTACCCTTACATACTCGCCACCCAGGACATACTTGAAAACGAGGGAAATTTCAATTTTCCTTCCTGGTAAAACCCTTTCTCAAAAAAAACAACAAAAAAAAACAGGCGTTATTTTATACAGTTTAGTTACAAAGAGTAACATAAATTCTGGCCGTAGAGTCAACCATAGTCTGTTTTCTGAGAATCAAGGACACAGGAAAAGAGATGGTCACGAGAAACAAAACTCATACTTATCATTGATCTTCATTATTGATTAGTATGTTATTTGATTGGTCTGGCCCACATTATCCTTTATCCGTGATAATGCAAATGTTGGAAGAATCTCTATCAGCTTGTAGCAGGAAGTTCCTATGATATTGCAAACATTGGGGGAATCTCTATCAGCTTGAAACAGGAAGTTCAGATGATAATGCAAACGTTGGGGGAATCTCTATCAGCTTGAAACAGGAAGTTCAGATGATAATGCAAACGTTGGGGTAATCTCTATCAGCTTGAAACAGGAAATTCAGATGATAATGCAAATGTTGGGGTAATCTCTATCAGCTTGAAACAGGAAGTTCAGATGATAATGCAAACAGAGGAATGTCTATCAGCTTGAAACAGGAAGTTCAGATGATAATGCAAACGTTGGGGGAATGTCTATCAGCTTGAAACAGGAAATTCAGATGATAATGCAAATGTTGGGGTAATCTCTATCAGCTTGAAACAGGAAGTTCAGATGATAATGCAAACAGAGGAATGTCTATCAGCTTGAAACAGGAAGTTCAGATGATAATGCAAACATTGGGGGAATCTCTATCAGCTTGAAACAGGAAGTTCAGATGATAATGCAAACGTTGGGGGAATCTCTATCAGCTTGAAACAGGAAGTTCAGATGATAATGCAAACAGAGGAATGTCTATCAGCTTGAAACAGGAAGTTCAGATGATAATGCAAACGTTGGGGGAATGTCTATCAGCTTGAAACAGGAAGTTCAGATGATAATGCAAACAGAGGAATGTCTATCAGCTTGAAACAGGAAGTTCAGATGATAATGCAAACGTTGGGGGAATGTCTATCAGCTTGAAACAGGGAGTTCAGATGATAATGTAAACAGAGGAATGTCTACCAGCTTGAAACAGGAAGTTCAGATGATAATGCAAACAGAGGAATGTCTATCAGCTTGAAACAGGAAGTTCAGATGATAATGTAAGCAGAGGAATGTCTATCAGCTTGAAACAGGAAGTTCAGATGATAATTCAAAGGGTAATGGAGTCACTTGTTGCTTTTTAGGTGTGCATTAACACACTATTAGCTTGGCACTATTTTACCCATTTGTTATTTTCCCGCTCATAAAATTTATCACAATTAATGCAATTCTACTACATACGTATTTTCTAGCATATATATTATTGGGTGACTGTAATTTCTGCAATTTCTTCTGCTGGCAACATATTTCAACAACAGACTGATGGAAGTTTAAGTCAGAGAAAAATCAGCAGGAGATCAAGGCTTATCACCATACTCCCCACCACTTTATGTCATTTACAATACCTGTCACCAGTTCAGCTCTATAAATCTATTTTTTTTAAATGTTGCTGATCTTTTCAAGTTCATCCACTTGCCTTATTATATCAGTGCCTGTCCTGAATTGCAAGATGCACCTTTCAACAGAAAGTAACACATTTTTCTACAAACAAAAATTCAGAATAATTCTCTTGTGGATTAAATTTTTAATAAGATTTTTTTTTTTTTTAGACAATTATTAGTTAAATCTGTCAGTACAAATATAAAATAAATTTTAACAGGAAAAAACTATCAGGGTTATCCAAAGAGATTCGAAAAGTCACCGCACGTTCGGTGACTTTTCGTTCTCTTCAATTCGGTTCCTTTTGCCGATTGCATTTCGGTGACCCTGCGGTGTATTCAGCAACAGCACAGGGTCCCCGAATTGCAGGGAAAAGCTGCCGCAAACCTGACGAAAACTAACCGAACAGGAGCCGAATCACACAGAGCCGAAGCAGCTGTGACGTAGAGGAGGCAGTGAATAAATTAGAAAAACCATTTGTATGAATCTGGGAAAAAGAAACGCTGTTTGCAAAGAAACTACTAAGTAGACATGTGCACAGCACAAAATTTCGTTTTGAACTAATGGATTAGTCCTAAATTGCAATTTATTTAGTTGCTAAAGAAATTCGTTTTCAGTTATTTAGTATGAAAACTAAATTTCATTCATCCGAAAACCAGTGGATACAATTACTATTGTAGTGGCTCCTCAGAGGGCTGAGATCGCTGCTTGTTACAGTATCTCTCACTCTCAGCACAATGTGGGCCATATTATATAGTTGGTGCTAACTTAACCAGAGCTGTTGTAAACTTCCCAGAGCCATTATAGCCTATGGAGGTTTTCAGTTTACAACAGCTCTGGTTAAGTTAGCACCAACATTGTAATACTGCCCCGTATCAGGAAAAGCTGTTACAGTAACTGACTGCTGCTCATCACAGCGCTCAGAGTTTCAGTAAAACTAGTAAATAATATTTTTATATATATATATAACCGGTTAGAACAATATTATTTCCTTGTTTTACTGAATCTCTGAGCGCTGTTAGTCAGTTACTGTAACAGCTGAGCCTGATACATTGTACTGAGAGATAAGGTAACAAGCAGCCGATCTCCGCTCTCACAGCCACTGGATTTAAAGGGCTGAGAAAAAAAGGATCCTCTCTGTATAATGTTTAGAACATCCTCCTGCATTAATTAATACCCCTCTCAGTATATTATATAGAACATCCTCCTGAATTAATTAATGTCCCTCTCTGTATAGAACATCCTCCTCAATTTATACCTTCCTCTGTAAAAATGTAAATAACATCCTCCTGCATGAATACCCCTCTGTATAATGTATAGAACATCCTCCTGCATTAATTAATGCCCCTCTCTGTATAGAAAATCCTACTGCATTGGCATGTGGAGGGTGCAGAACTTCGGATGTTGCGCTCTTCATTGCTGGTCTCCTTCACTTATCAATGTAATATCACAAAAAGGACTGACACTAAAATGTAGTGCATTTTATTTTAGTTTCTTTCGTTTTTTTGTACTGAGCAGTTTCGTTTCTCTTGAGTCATACGAAAACTAAATTATCCCAAAATTCGGACTAAATCGTTTTAGTACTAAAACGAATGCACATGTCTACTACTAAGCGAAAATGTCTGAAATTTTCACAGGAGGTCCAGGGAATGATAATAAAGAGAGCTGTTACAAAAAAAATAAGCAAACTGAAAAAAAAAAAAAAAAAAAAAAAAATCGGACTTTTAATTTTTTTTTAAAAAATTCAGAAAAATGCTTAAAGTATCCTAAAAAATCTATAAATAAAGAGACTTTTTGCTGCAGAATTTTATAATGAACGGTTTATTAGATATTGAATTAAAACGGGAATATTTTTAACATTGAAGTCTATGGGATTCTCCTGAATAAATTTGCCGAATTAAACCACCGAATGGCAGAGCATTAGGGGAACCTTTCACTGCTGGTTTGTGTTCTCTGAATAGTCGAAGCAGTGCTTTTTCATGGGGATTTCACTGCCCTCGAACAGGCACCGAACAGGCACCGTATGTGCAGGCAATTCGACAGGATTTGGCGAATTGCCTGCTCTCTGGATAGCCGAATGGCCAGGAAAGGTAACCGAACGCTGATTTTCAGCGTTCGGTTACCTTTCTCAAGCAATTCGAATCTCTTTGGATAACCCTGTAAATATTTGAAAAAATACTAGACATACTGTATCTGGTTTCTCACTTTGGATTTTTAAAATAATGTTTTATGATTACAAATGCCAAGTCTATTTTGTAGATAAATAATCATCTGAAAAATAATTATTATAGATTGGAAAATGTCACTCACCTTGAAGCATAATTTTCCAGGATATAATGTAACATACGTTGCACTTAACTACATTTACTGCTGACATATTGAAACCTGAGTGACAGGTATTATTACATTCGCACTATGTAAAAAAAATGTAATCTAAAACAAATTTTTTTTGGAGGCTGTTAAACTATGATTTTTGGGATCAGGGAGTTTTATACTCAAACATTTTACAGGATCAGAATGGTGATCACATTAATATGGAATGTTATTATGGCCATCACCCCCCCCCAAAAAAACAAATGTTGTGCCAATTTGAAATCAGAATTGCAAATTTATTTAACACAAAATTTCCCAAATGTGTGACTGTGGAAAAAAGGATTCATGACTTTTGCCAAATACTAGAGACCTTAAATAACTTAATGGAAATGGATAAAGGGCCGCTACCACCAAAAAATAAAATGTCCTTATTGTGTTTATTTTATGTTGCTGATATTTTACAGGTAGTTTGGTTTTCTCGTGTATGTTTAGTTAAGAAAATATTTTACTCCATATGTGTCACTGGATGTATTCATTGTGTGATATTTTGGTTTATAAACTGCCCCCCCAAAGTATTTTTACAGCTCATGTTCCTCATTGTGTTGTGGCTTTTGTCATAGAATGCAATTTTTACAGTAGGTCAGAACTCCATAAAAAAACAACTGATATGGATTGCAATGTGTGGAACGTTTTCAAATTACATCACCAGGGGGTAGATTAACCCCTTCACTCCTGAAGACGTTTGGGGCACGTCGTGGGAATCCCCCACTATATGCGGAGGACGTTCCCCACTCATCATCCGCATACGCGGGTATACCAGCAGAATACTCATCTATCTCTCCGGGTCCCACGATGATCTGACTTCCTTGAAGTCAGACCCCCCTTTATACCCACTCCCAGCACACTGACGTCATCGTGCCTGTCAGTTTCAGGCACCCCCCCCCCCGGTAAAGCTGAAAAGAGCACCTGAAAGAGCTAGAGGGTCATTTTAGGTGTCTTTGGAAGGGTCAAAGCATGGTCTTTCCAATTATATCAAACGTGACCATGTTACAAGTAAAAAACAAAATTAAAGATACAAATAATAATATAAAAATAAAAATCGCATTTTGGCAGGGCATGTCATATACATGTAATAATGATACAGGACTCTATTACATGCTTCACGCAAAAACGCACGCAGAACGCGGGAATTTTTGCGCGAATCGTTAAACGTTAACACGCGTAAAACAACGCTGGTATTACAATCCTCGCGCATTTTTCATCAGTCAAAAAATAATGCACTGAAAACGGACGCGCAAAAATGCGCGCCCAGCAACGTTGCGCTCAGAAATCAGTGTGCGGACTGTTTTTTCACGCGATTCAGCCAATCAGAATTAAGAACCACAACTGTCTCACATTACGTTTTTGCGCCTGTCAAAGTCAATCTGTGCATACATGCTGTATAAAATAAAAAAAAAAACACGTACAACTTCTCCATTTTATTGGTTTGGGTATGTGTAGAATGTGTAACTATACTTTGCTGTGCATTTTTTTTTGGGCTGGTGTATTTGGTTTCAGTCAGGTTGATAGAATTTGCCATTAACACCAGCTTTTAGGTGTTGCTAAAATTCTGCGCACAAACGCTGTGCGTTACAAACTGCGCATAGATTGTAATACCATCCGCGTACCAGCGCACAAAGGCATTTGCACTCACAATTTTAAGTATAGGACGCGCGCAGTAAAGTACGCTCGCGCAGCGTTCGTACAGGTTCACCCGCGGTAGACGATTATGTACGTTTGTTGCGCTGACATTGTAATACGACGTTCAGCGCAAGGAGTTTTGCCCCTCTCGTTAATGTGTTTTTGTGCGTGCGCAAATGTTTGCTTGAAGTTTGTAATAGGGCCGCTAAGGTTTACAGGAATTGAAACAAGCGTATCTCCCCTTTCACAGGTTAGTTTGTTTCTTGATTTGGTTTGAATATTACCAGGCATAGAGCAGATTCTGTCACATTCAGCAGCAGAAGAAGTAGGAATCTGAAGTAAGCGAGATGCAAGAGGTGTCAGAGGTCGTGTTGTGCAGAGACCTTGCCACCAGGTTGCAGGAGGGATATGTTTTGCAGAATCCCAGACTGAACTGGAGGGAACATTAATAGGGATCAAATAGGTAAGAGGTTAAATTCGTCCCTGTCAATTAAGGAGAAGACAGAAACTATCATCAACTGTATCCCAACAACCACTGTAGGAGGTACAAGATGGAACTCCCAATCATGCTAAACTGAAGCCTTCTCCCTGCAGTGTCCCCTAGAGGCTGAAATGCATATTTTTGTTGTCTGAGTATCGCACTGAGACGTGTTAGGCTGGGGTCAGACGAACGCAGTGCGAACGTGCGTTTAGCCGCACTTTATTACGGCCGTGGTAGCAGCAAATGACATCCAACGCAGGCCCACACACAAAGTACGGCCGCACGAAAGTTTGGCCGCGCAACGCAAGCGGCAAACGAACGCATTTTCGCAAGAACGTCGAATCGCTAGTACTGACGTACAGAGTGCGCTGCGTCGGCATAGCGGCGTGTGTGCGTTATTAGGGGAGACGTCAGACGCTGCTCATGTCTGGCCAACATAACGTCCAGACACCCAAAGTTTCCTGGTTTGGATCTGTAAAAAATCACGTCCGAAATTGCGCATCGTATGACCGCTATCGCGTCGTCCTTTAAAAAAATGCGTTCGTCTGAACCTAGCCTAACTTGTATTGGAATTGTATTCCAGGATTTGCTCGTCTACAGCTGAGAGAACTTGTAATGATTTAAGACTTTAAATAAAGTCTCTGAAGTCTTTCATTAAGGTCCTAATGTTATGTAGATTTAATAGAATTTTCACTTCTCTTGCCAATTCTCCTGAGTTTCACCTTTCTTTGAATAGACCTGTAAGTGTCTCTCCACGTTTGAGAAATCTCTCCTCTCAAGGAGAATCGTGACCCTGCAGTCCCACTTTTCTAAACAATTTCATTTTTTTGTTAGTTTTCTTTAAAAAAGGCCTCAGGTCGAGCTT
Organism: Leptobrachium leishanense; assembly: GCA_009667805.1. Lineage (NCBI taxonomy): Eukaryota > Metazoa > Chordata > Amphibia > Anura > Megophryidae > Leptobrachium > Leptobrachium leishanense. The sequence goes on from CM019065.1 coordinate 367,953,622, forward strand.
GTAACACTGCCCAGAGCCCGGTCAAACAGTCCGAGGGGAGTTGCACCACATCAGGGCTTGGGTTTATGCTACCGGTAGGCAATTCAACCCATTTGTAAGTATTTTAAGATCATTATTCTAATTCACACTGTTTAAATAATTTCTACTAACCCTATAATAACTAATTTCCTACTTCCCTTACCCCCCCAGCCTAAATCTATAACTAAAATCCCCTAAAATAACATTAAACTAAGATTAAAAATTCCTTTAGTGGAATATACTTAAGGTCTGGCAATTGACATCTCCAGGATAGTCCGTTCAAGTCCATGTCTTGAATGAGCAGCATTGGCTTTGGGATTTTTAACAAAGAATGCTATCCAGCAGCACAAAAATAGATTTGGTCAATGAGAGTGCTCCAGTGATGGAGCTCCATCCATTGGCTGAAATAGGATGGCTAAGTGTACTTAATAAGGCCACTCAGAGAATCCCCTTTCTATAAATTGCCAGTTGTGTACATATGGACACCCATCATCACACCAATCAGAGAAGAAGTGAAAGCAGGGGTCAAGTCCTGGGAAAAAAAGTGAGGGAACTCACCCACGAATTCCGCAACCCCTATTACCTGAAGAAAAAATATATATATCACGAGTATAGCAGTGCGTGGTGATACCATTTTTATTGGGTTAACTTTACATTTAAAAGACAAGCTTTCAAGACTGTAAACTGGAAACTATACTGATCAGTGAAAGGTATCACTACGTACAGGTATATTCGAGATTTTGGCAACTGGACTAACGCGTTTTATATATAATATATATATATATATCCAGGCACAGACCCCCCAGAATTATATACACAGGCACTGGACCCCCAGAATAATATGCACAGCACTGGACCCCCAGAATAATATACACAGCGCTGAGCCCACAGAATAACATACACAGCACTGAGCCCCCAGAATAATATACAAAACACTGAACCCCCAGAATAATATGCACAACACTGAACCCCCAGAATAATATACAGCACTGAGCCCCCAGAATAACATACACAGCACTGAGCCCCCAGAATAATATACACAACACTGAACCCCCAGAATAATATACACAGCACGGAACCGCCAGAAAAATATACAAAACACTGAACCCCCAGAATAATATGCACAACACTGAACCCCCAGAATAATATACAGCACTGAGCCCCCAGAATAATATACACCGCACTGAGCCCCCAGAATAATATACACAACACTGAACCCCAGAATAATATACACAGCACTGAGCCCCAGAATAATATACACAGCACTGAGCCCCCAGAATTATATACACAGCACTGAACCCCCAGAAAAATATACACAACACTGAACCCCCAGAATAATATGCACAACACTGAACCCCCAGAATAATATACACAGCACTGAGCCCCCAGAATAATATACACCGCACTGAGCCCCCAAAATAATATACACAGCACTGAGCCCCCAGAATAATATACACCACACTGAGCCCCCAGAATAATATACACAACACTGAACCCCCAGAATAATATACACAGCACTGAGCCCCCAGAATAATATACACCGCACTGAGCCCCCAGAATAATATACATGGCACTGGACCCCCAGAATAATATACATGGCACTGGACCCCCAGAATAATATACACAGTACTGAGCCCCCTGAATAATATGCACAGCACTGAGCCCCCAGAATAATATACACAGCACTGAGCCCCAAGAATAATATACACAGCACTGAGCCCCCAAAATAATATACACAGCACTGAGCCCCAAGAATAACATAATAACATGCACAGCACTGAGCCCCCAGAATAATATACACAGCACTGAACCCCAAAAATAATACTGGTTATATGGATAAGCACTGGTTATATGGATATATTTTCCCCAGTTCACATGGATATAATTGCCTCCAGTTCACATGGATATAATTGCCCCAGCTCATATGGGTATATATTGCCCCAGCTCTCATGGATAATGCCCCAGGTCTCATGGATAATGCCACCCAGCTCTCATGGATAATGTCCCAGGTCTCTTGGATATGCCCCAGCTCTCATGGATAATGACCCCAGGGTCTCATGGATAATGACCCCAGGGTCTCATGGATAATGCCCCAGGGTCTCATGGATAATGCCCCCAGCTCTCATGGATAATGCCCCAGGGTTTCATGGATAATGCCCTAGGGTCTCATGGATAATGCCCCCAGTTCTCATGGATAATGCCCCCAGGTCTCATGGATATGCCCCAGGTCTCATGGATATATGCCCCAGCTCTCATGGATAATGCCCCAGTCTCATGGATAATGCCCCCAGGTCTCATGGATAATGCCCCAGGGTCTCGATAATGCCCCAGGTCTCGTGGATATGCCCCAGGGTCTCATGGATAATGCCCCAGGGTCTCATGGATAGTGCCCCCAGATCTCATGGATATTGCCCACAGGGTCTCATGGATAATGCCTCCAGGGTCTCATGGATAGTGCCCCCAGGTCTCATGGATATTTCTCCCAGGGTCTCATGGATAATGCCCCCAGGTCTCATGGATATTGCCCCCAGGGTCTCATGGATAATGCCCCCAGGATCTCATGGATATGCCCCCAGGGTCTCATGGATATGCCCCCAGGGTCTCATGGATATGCCCCAGGTCTCATGGATAATGCCCCCAGGTCTCATGGATATCATTGCCCCAGCAGCCAGCTCACCTGTCTGTGCGCCCGAAACGCTGGAGCAGGCCGCCGCCGCCGCACATCGCCGGTGGCCGCGTGCTTCCTTCTAGAACGGCCGCTGACAGGAAGTGCAGCGCTCGCCTGGGATCGATGAAACAGCCAGGCGAGCAGCTGCACTTCCTGTCAGTGGCTGTTCTAGCAGGAAGCACGCGGCCACCGGCAATGTGCAGCGGCGGCCTGCTCAATCGTTTCGGGCTCAGGCCACAGCGGGAACGCTGCGTTCCTGCAGCGTTCCCGCTGTGGTAGAAGTGTGGGAACGCTGTTCCCGCGCGTTCCCGCTCGACTCGAGCCTTGGGTGAAAGGACATCTTGCACCTCTTCTCTGATTGGTTTGACATATTTTGGCCAATCACAGAAGTCCTACGCTTGAGTGGCTAGTCTTTTTGTGAGTTCTTCTTTCTAGTTGAAGACTTTTGTGGAAGCGAGAGGGTGTTTAGGATGTATAAGCGAATTGAAGATGGCCATTGGAAGATAGCACAATGGGTGGAAGATGCCTGGATTGGTATTTGGAATGAATGAAGACTGGTAGATAATAGTAACATATGTGCCTAAGAGTGGGAAGATGTGGAACGCGTGTTTGGACTTTTTTGTGTATTTAAAGACTGTTTGACTTCCTCAGGGATTAAGCAATCTAGCAATACCAGAGATGGTACTAAAACCAGATGAAACATGGTGGGATTCTGAATTTATATATTTGTTTGTTTCATATTATATACAATCAATACATTTATTTTATCTAGATGCTTGAAGCATCCAAGTCCATTTTTTCAGAAGGTGGGAGACTGAGTGGTGGAGTCCGATATCTTGTATTTGTTCCATACACCATATCTTTAACAGAACCCCATAGAAAGAAGTGGAGGGGAGTGATATCTGGTGAACGAGGTGGCCAGGGAAATGGGCCACCCCTTCCAATCCACCGGTCTGGAAATGTTTAATTTAGGAACCCACGAGCATGCAGTCCCCAATGTGGTGGTGCAGCATCTTGCTGGAAAATGATGGTTGGTTGAAGGTCATGTAGTTGTGGTGCCACGTAGTCATCAAAAGGTTGCGGTAAACATTTGCAGTAATTGATGTCTCCCCGAAGAAAAACGACTTCTTTCTATGGGTTATGTTAAAGATATCATGTATGGAACAAAGGTACGGGACATCACTAATCTAAAGCAGAGGATCACTGATGCCATTGCCACTATTGATGAGGGGAAGCTACAGCCAACATGGCAAGAAATCAAGTACCGTCTTGATGTGCTTCGTGCAACTAATGGTGCCCACATAGAGGTGTATTAAATGAGGCAAAAAAAAACTTAAATATATACGTCTCATTTTTGTAATAATTTTCACTTATCTGTCTTTTCATTTACCTTTGTAATACATTTTTGAAATTGCAAAGAGACTTTATGGACCCCCTGTATCTTTAGTTATTAGGGTTGATTTATATGGTTGTAGTATAGGTTAGGTGTGTAATATTGACATATTGTGTCAAATATGTTTTTTAGAGACTCTTTTGTAATTGACAAGTATTTAAGGGGTTAATTAACCCTTTCGCTGCTGAGGCTTTTCCCGCCTCTGTGCTGAGGTCATTTTTACCGGTTTTGCTCATCATGTTTAAACGTGTTTTTAAGGCTTATTTTAGTATATGACCCAGACATATTATATATCGTTCTTTACGTCAGACTCGGCAGATTCATAATATGTCATTATTATATGTATACGTCATGACCTGTCTGTATATTATAACAAAAATAAAATATGAATTTTCAATAATTTACAACGTGTAAAGTGTTTTTTTTCACATTTTAACATGCAAGCAATTGCGGTTATATTTTGTATGGGGTGCGCTTGTTAAAAAAATTAGAGATGGGGTCTCGTTACATTTTTTTTTGGGGAAAATTACACGATTTTTAACAGACGCACCGCATACAAAAATCGTTAGTGCAGCATCATTGTTCACATTATAATTGAAATGGGAACAATATTGCTGCATTAACAAAACAAAAAAAAGAAAAAAAACTTGTTTATTTTTTTTTTATAATTTTTTTTAAATATTTTTTTATTTTTATTTTTTATTCTTATTTTTTTTTACAAACTTTTTTCATACTCATGTTTGGTATTGTTGGAACGGCCATGCTCTGGCCGATCCAACAATACCAAACATTAACCCCTAACTGCCACGGATCGGGAGATAGAGGGTTCATTGGTCCATTGGTGGCAGTTAGGGGTTAACTCCAGGACTGGCGTCATTGTGCTATGCACAATGACGCCAGTCCTCAGGGGGCATTCCCGGAAGCTTGGCCGACATCCAAGATGTCGGCCAGCTCCGGGAAAGGATCACGAACCGGCGCTTTTCAGCGCCGATTCGTGATCCGGCCCCCATGGGGTTAATGCCAGGTACCATTTGGAAGGGCAGGCTGTGCCCTTCCAAACGGTGCCTGGGTTAAGCCCCGCAACGCTGCCGATCGGGAGGGAGAGAGGTCCGAAGGACCTCCCCCCCTCCCTTTCAGGCGCCTCCTCCGCACATGCGGGGGGGGGCGCCTGAATTAGGTGTCATCGCGCCCCGCGATGACACCTAATTACTCCGGCGGTGGTTCCGGATGCTGGGCTGACATCGAGAACCCGGCCGAATGCTGACCCCAAAGAGCCCACAATTTGACCCCACAATTTGTTTCTAATTTAAAGGACTATAACAATAAGTCTGGAATGTTCTGACCTAATGATACCAGCTGATGAAGCCACAGCTCTAGCGGCGAAACGCGTCCTGGACTTTTTATTATTTGTTTTTAAAATTGTTAATTTTATAATTAAATTCTTTTAGAACGAGTTCCAGCATCCTATCTGGTTTTTTTCTTGGATTTTTCACCATACCAAAAAATCCATGGGCGTCTGTCTTGAGCTTGAATAGGCTCCAACGAATGTGAGTTGTCATTTCAATTCCTTAATGTGATTTATTACACACCAGATACACACAGAGATTTCTTCTGTTTTTTGGCTTTATATCTGTCCATTGAAAACCTTGTGAAGAACCTCTGATACTAAGGAGTGGATTTCCTGTGAAAATCTTGAAGAAAAAATAATCCACAGGCTTCTATCCGCCTAGAGCCGGTGTCGAGGCTCCCCCTTTGTGAGTGTACATCACATTAGTACATACTCTATATACTTTGTGTAAAACAATCTGCATCAATAGAGTATCTCTGCTCTCTGTTTTTGTTCCCTTCCTAAACCTCTCCATTGAGGACGTCATCATTAAGACTGCCCAACATCCCGCTGCGTTCATTTTCGCGCCGACCAGATACGTATTTCATTCCAGTTGTGCACATAGTTTAAAATTATCCCCATGTTATTATGATAGAGCAAGCTTGTTCTTCCCCTTTCAATTCTATTTAAATCCCTAATATTTTTCATCCACGGCCCTTCTGCTGTCAATAGGGCTTCAACGTTTTTCCAAAGCTTCCACTGATATTTATTTTAAAAAAAATCGGATTTTTTTTTATTTTTCAAGACAATAAATCAGATTTTTCAAGACTAATAGAGTGGATAAAATGGCCAAACAATTTACATTTAATTGGAAAAAGCCCTTAGTGTTCTAGACGTAATTGAAACCTTTCCTTTAAAATCAGTTCTGTTAACGTTTAACAATGTTATGTTGCTGCCTGTTGACAAAGGTCATTCATTTTGGTTATTAATCAGCCGACGCGCCTCAATGCACTTTTCGTTATGGAGAATTCTGATCAGAATGGTAACAGTTACTCGCAAAAATGTTATCAGTATATTAGATTTCTTTCTGTCTCAAAATCATTAATACAGTTTCAAAGTTCCAAAAAGCCAGACTACTCAATATTAGGCTTTTTTTTTCCGGTCGATATAAAATTCATTACTATAATGAGAAAAATATTAAAATTGTGCTTAAGCTATAAAGTATTTTGTCCTGTAAGTGATCTTTGAAACTGCTGTGTTGTTTTAAGGCATAATTCTCCAGTCATTGTACATTTCAGCATTTCTACACTTTGTAAATTTCTTTTCTGTGATAAGATGTGGGTAGCTATTAAGAGGTTATTCAGAGAGAGACGATCTGGCCCAGAATTTGCACTGAACAGTGAATTTCCCTGTACGGTGCAATTTCATGGCTTTTCAAAAAGCAGGCAGTTTTTGGAGAATTGCCAGCAAAATACGGTGCCTGTTTGACGGCAGTGAAATCCCCCATAGAGAAACAATGGTTAATCTATTCAGAGACACCGAACAGCAGTGAAATGTAAGTGAAATGCCCTGATTTTCGGTGGTTTCATTCGACAGGTTTAATCAGGCGAATCTAATAGGTTTCAATGTTAAAAATATTCCCATTTGTATTCCATTTCTGTTTAACCATTTATTCTTTTAATCTGCAACAAAAAGTCTCTTCTTTTTCTTTTTTTAGGATGCTTTACGTCTTTTTCAGAAAAATTCTTTTTTCCGATTTTTTTCTAAATAGCTTTTTTTTCTGTTACAGACCCTTTTAATCATTATTCATATGACCTTATATGTTAATTCCAGACATACTCATCAAGCAGATTTTTGCAAACAGAGTTTCAAATTTGAAACTTTCAATTGTTTTTTTTTTTTTTTTTTCCTTTCCCTGTTCGAGGGCTTGTCAGCTTTTTCCGGTGGCTGGTCGGCGCTGTGTTCGGCAGATTGTCGACTTTTTTCTGACGCGGTCGTTGGGTTTGCGGCGGATCTTCAGATACGTTCTGCGGCGTTTCAAATCGATTTGATGTTTTGTATCATATCGTATCGGCAGCTTATCTGCAGGGTTTTTGACAGATTTTTGGTTCTTTTTTGGTGGAATTTGATTCCCTGAAGTGCGGGGGATGAGAGAGCACCGAAATGTTGGTGACATTTTGGTGCTCTCTGAATAACCCTGTTAATCTACTGATAAAAGTTTCTTACAGAAAGATATATATATATATATATATAATTTATACTGAAATGCGTTGTAATCCAACATTCTTATATTTGTGCTACAAAGGCAATGCTCATTATATCCATGAAAAGGTTATGGGATAAACGTGTCTGTATGTTTTTACAGAGGAATCCATGCTGTTTTCATTACACTATTTTGAGTTCAACACACAACACACTCACAGGGTAATTCAAAGAGATCCGAATTGCTTGAGAAAGGTAACCAAACGCTGAAAATCGAAAGTGTGCAGTTACCTTTCTTGGCCATTCGGCTATCCAGAGAGCAGGCAATTCGCCAAATCCTGACGAATTGCCTGCACATTCGGTGCCTGTTCGGTGCCTGTTCGAGGGCAGTGAAATCCCCATAAAAAGCAATGCTTCGGCTATTCAGAGAACACAAACCAGCAGTGAAAGGTTCTCGAAATGCCCTGCCATTCGGTGGTTTAATTCGGCAGGTTTATTCAGGCGAATCCTATCGGCTTCAATGTTAAATATATTCCCGTTTTAATTCAATATCGAATAAACCATTCATTATAAAATTCTGCAGTAAAGAGTCTCTTTATTTATAGATTTTTCAGGATATTTTAATCATTTTTCGGGATTTTTATTTTTTTTAAAAAAATTCTGTTTTGCTTCTTTTTTTATAAAAGTTTACTTATTTTTTCTGTAACAGCCCTTTTTATTATCATTCATTGGATCATATGTAAATTTCAGACATTTTCGCTCAGTAGTTTCTTTGCAAACAGCGTTTCACTTTCAAACATTGAAGCAAACTGTTTTTCTAATTTATTCCCTCCATTCGTCTGCGGTGTCAGCTTTTTCCGGCGACTTCGCTGCGTGTGATCGGCTCCTGCTCGGGTTTTTCTGGCATTTTCGGCGGGTTAATCCAGATGTTTTTGCGGGTTTTCGGCGTGCATTCACCAGGTTTTGTGGTTAGTTTTCGTTGGGTTTGCGGCGGCCTTTCCCTGCAATTCAGGGACCCTGTGGTGCTTGCTGAATACACCGCAGGGTCGCCGAAATGGGATCGGCAAAACAAACTGAATTGAAGAGAACGTAAAGTCACCGAACTTGTGGTGACTTTTCGATTCTCTTTGAATTACCCTGTTAGTCTCTAATAATCATAAGGAGACAAGACTACACATTTTATTATACAAATAGAATCATGGGGCCCTATTCTGACTCTGCCATTAAGACAACCATTGGAGTCTTTACAGAACACATAATGGCTCCAGCTGATTACTCGATGGTTCGAGCCACTTTTGGGGAATATTCCCATTGTATTCCTTACTGTAATATCCTATTTTGCCGCCAGAAGGAGTTGCTGCAGTTCTATTCTCCGTGCAGGATCAGTTGGGTAGATGTCAGTCAGATGCATTCCCAGTTTGTTTTAAAAAGTGTTTGCATTCCTCTGGCACCATGCCCTCTGTGCTAAAATATTAAGGACATGTATTGTGGACCAAATGCAAACAGATTTTGTTTACAACTGAAGCGCAGGCTACTTGAACTGTGTGTGGATTGTGGTGTTTTGTACTGTAACCCAGGCTTTGGACAGAGACATGCAGCCTGTCACAGCTGCGAAGGACTTTCCCTCTTCCCTTTTCCCTTTCTCTTCACTGGCAAAGGAAGTTGTTAAGACAGGAAGATGCAAAGGATTGGTCTATTATTTCATCCGGCCCACTATGGGAGTATTAAATAGGTGGCGATATGATTCCGACCAGTATGATTGTGTCAAAATGACCTTTTTGAGTTGCGATTTAGAGATTCTAACATTAAGTTTTTTAAATTAATACGCATGCGGGAGATCTTCATTTTTTTAAAATGGCGAATCCGTCCGAGTTGCTGCCAAAAGGAACGTGACTTCCGGTTCCTAACAAAACCGCATACGGTAAACAAATAGTTTTCAGTTTGAATCCTATTGGGCTGATGAAATTAAAGTTAGGCTTTTAGTGGGTGTACCAATTTCACGCCAAATTAGAAGGTTGGGATTGGTCAGTAGTAAATAGAAATGGGTATTTAAACAGTAGAAAGATCATTTGAGATCAGCAGCCAGCTGAGGAAGCCTTTGATATTTTATCTAATTGGCGAAACGCTTTCTGGCCTTTGTCATTTTCTTTTACCTTTTTATTAAAGGTTTTATATTACTACTGGAGTCTCTATTTGGAAAGGACTCTTTCAATTTGAAGTTAACTTCCAATTTCATCTCCCCTGTGTCTTTTGGACGTAGTTCATTCGGACATGAAGAGTGGAGCATATTCAGAAGGGCATTTGGGTGGCCGTAACAACACCCAAAAGTACTTCACCCTGAACCAGGAGGGTTCCACCCCATGTGAGTGCTATCATCCATCCACATATATATATGTGTTTCTCTATAGGTTGCACTATGATGTACCGTACCTCTCTTATTCTTTAGATTCCCTCAGATAAAAACATAAGACTGCAAAAGTGAAACAATGGGACTCTCTATCTACCTCAGGGAGGACACTGATATTGCTACACCATCTTCTGTTAGTAGAGAAATGTCGGTGAAATGCCCTGACGTTCCGTGGTTTCATTCAACAGGATTAATCAGGCAAATCCCATAGGTTTCAATGCAAAAAAATCCCTGTTTTTCTGAAATATTTATTCAACTGTTTATTATTTTTATTTGCAGCAAAAAGTCTCTTTATTCATTTTTACGATTTTTTTGCCATTTTTCTGCAAATTTTTTTTTACCAATCTTTTTTTTTTAATTTTTTTTTTCTGTAACAGACCGTTTTATTATTATTCATAGGACTTTATATATTATTTCCAGGCATTTTCATGCAGTAGTTATTTTGCAAACATGCTTTAAAAGTTGTGGGCTTCTTTTGTTTTTTTTACCCTGTTCGGCTGCTTGGCAGCTTACTCCTGAGGTTGTGAGGTTGGTCAGTAGTCTGTTTGGCGGGTTGTCGGCTTATTTCCAATCGATTCAGCAGTTTTGCGGAGGATCGTCGGATGCATCCGACGGGTTGTCGGCAGTTTTTTGTATCGATTCAGAGGTTTTTCGGTGTTTTTTCCGATCGATTTTGCGTATTTACGGTGTTTTTTCAGATCCATTCGGGGGTCGTTTCCCTGCACTTCGGGGACCCTGTGTCGAATGCTGAATCCATTGCAGGGTCGGGGAGTTTAACTCGCTGAAGTACGGTGAACAGGAATAACCCTGTAATTAATGTTGTATTCCGGGGAAGGTGCTCTCTCAGCACTTTGCCCCAAAACAAAGCGCCAACCTCCCTGATACCAGCAGTAGCGCTTCTGCATTGCTTCGAGTATCAGCTCATGGAGTCTATAGGACTCCATAGAGCATTGAGGTTCCGTGTCGCGAGCTCTGCACGTTCTCACTTGCGTAGCATTGTGGAGTGATAGTGGAGGGAAACTAAGAACCATATGCTCCCAGTCTCACTCTGCTTTCGGGGGAAAAAGAAGCAGAAGATTGGGCCATCCTTTTTGCCGCGGGATGAGAGGCGAGTATGGGATTTTTAGAGGGGCGGTTTGGAATGTGTTAAATGATTTTGCGCTTGCAGAATCATTTAACATCAGTTTTCAGGAGCTGGTAAAATTCTGCATTTACGGTCCCGACGGTAATTTGCGCCTGAACTTTGTAATACCTCCCTTATCGAGATGCTAAAAATAGATTGCATCTCCTATATTTACCACGAGGAGAGCAGAGTACAGTAAGCTGGAGGAAGCTACAAAGTGCAAACTGATTTCACCCCAGTTTAGCGTCATGTTCGGAATATCAATGCCAGATGTTAAACTTACTAATGCTAGCACTAGCGCTTATGTAGCGCTGTGGTAAAAATCTTGCTGTGGCAGTACCTATTTTTGGCCACAAGATGGAGACTATCGCGATCAGAGATACTGGATATTGGGACTACAATGCCCGGCATGCTTTGCAAGAAGACAGGAAGTGGGTGGGAACTGGAGACTTACATCCTCTGCCTCGTGGAGAAAGCTCCAGAGCGCGCCAGGAAGCAGAGAAAGCAGACGCACCGAGGAGATCGCGGGAGAATCTAGGCCAAAGCCCGAGGGTACCTGTTGTTCCGGTTTTGGGGTCACCTAGCCTGAGGAGAAGGAGACTCGCCCAGCGCCGAGACCACTGCTGCAGACCGGCGGAATCGAGCGGAGAGCTGGCGGTGAGCTGGACAAGCGGCGTAAAGCTAGACAACGGATCCGGCCGCTAGTATCCCAGTCAAAATCCGGAGGAGAGACGTCCTGGGTCAGCGGAGCCTAAAGAAATCATCGGATGGGTGAGAGGCCTCCAAGGCTGTTTTATGATTAAAGGACGCTCTGCTGTTTTCTCTTTCAAGTCCACAGGGCCCCAACTGACTAGTCGAAGACCTTTCTTTATTAAACTCACTGGCCAGTTGAACAGTACCCGGTACCACACACACACACAGATACACTTTTCACATTCTGGGACTTAACCTGTGCAGGACTCATTTCCTTCTACGAATCGGAACCAGGGTTAAAGATAAATATACGTTCCGAATATATTTTTCCTCTTTTTCCGCTGCGCGTTTACCGTAATACGAAGGGATTGTATGTTTGGGTTTTTTGCTACGTGCCCCTTTTCTGAACTATCGGGAAATTGCATTGCTTTTATGTTCGGTTGCGAATATTTTATTTTCCGAAATACGAAGCCTCGTGTTTCGTTTCTTTTTCCGCTACGCGTTTTACCGTGATACGAAAATACTGTAATAATACTTGTGAATACCGTATTTCAACATCTGCTCAATATTTTAGTAAACTATATAAGATAGAAACTCACAACTGTCTTGGAGTATATTTATTCCCTAGTGCGGGGAGACTGACCCGTGGTTCATTTTCAGCGGCTCCTTCGGGAGTGAGCGCTACACGTGGGGACTCGTTTCCGGGATCCAGTCTCTGGAAAAACCGCATCTAAAGGGTTAAATATGGATCCAGACACTGTTGCCGAGTGGTGTGGGGAGCACAGTAGCCAGTCAGAATGTTGTATAGTTATGGATATTCCAGCAGACACTTGGGCTGAAGATCAGATTCGCCAGGCCGTGGCCACGCTAGCACCAGATCATCGGGGGTTAATACTGGACATTGAAAAAAACCCAGATACTTCTCACATGTATGTTCTTCTCGAATGGAGAAAGGTGTTCCGCCATGTTTTCAGGGCACGAGCGTGAAACTGGCCGAAGAGGTGGAAGTCCAACTAATTAAGCCAAGTACGCCACGTGGCGAATCCGCAAGTGTTTCCGCGCCTAGTCCGTTGGCCATGATAGGGCCTGAATTTATCGTGGCTATTGGAGATCTACTGGCTAAATGTCAGAAAACAAGCCCTCCTCACACTAACTTCGGTTATCGACGGTTAAGAAATTTTACAGGAAACGTACCAACTCCGGCGGGAGAAGAACCTTTGAAGAATGGGTGGAACAGGCGATGCAGGCTCTGGATGAGTGGGATGTCCCTGAGGCCCAGAAAAAGCAAAGGATCACCGAGAGCTTAAAGGGACCTGCGTTAGAAGCGGTGAGAAACCTAAAACTGAGTAGAAAAGATTGTACTGCTTTGGATTATTTAAACGTTCTTGAAGAAGTTTTTGGGCGAACTGAAAAGGCGGCCGAATGGTATATCAGTACGAACACACCTATCAGAGAAGAGGTGAAAGGATGACCGAGTACATGAGGCGCCTGGATAAGATTCTACATCAGATACTCCTGAAGAAAGGGGCCGAACCGGCCGAAGTAGATAAGATCCGAATAAAACAGATCCTGAGGGGCTCTCAACCTCTAGATCCAGTGATGATGCAGCTGAGAAGCAGAGCAGGTAACCAAGAGTTAAAATACCTGGAACTGATCCGAGTTGTACGAGAGGAAGAGGCTTTACTAGAAGAGAAATCTTTCAGGCGGGGGAAAGGGCTTATGCACAACCTGTGAGACATAACGACGGTCTGCAGCCTGAAAGCGACTCTCTAGATACCTATGGATCTGATGAGGACGAACAAGAACACCTAGTTGTTTTTAAATCTACAGAGAGGGCTGCTAAAGAATCGAACCTCCCTGAACGGGGTGAATTGTCCAAAACCGTCAAGGAAGTTCAGGAAGCTCAAGTTGAATTGCAACAAGCGCACGCGGAACTGTGTCGGGTATTGATGAAGGTGACAGAGATGCAGGCAGAAATGCAGAAATTCCTCACAGGTATGCAGACGACGGGAGCTGCTGTGGCGTCTGGTCCAACCTCTTTAACCAAATCTCAACAAGCAACTACGTCTCCGCTCTCTAAGAAGAGATGTTTTGGGTGTGGAGAAATGGGCCATTTCCGCGCACAGTGCAAAGGCCGAAAGCCTGAGAAGGATAGAGTCAAGGGACTGTTGGAAGCCCTGGAGGGACTGTTATCTACCTCACCGGCGGGAAACGCCAGAGGGCACCAGTGAAGGAGCAACCTGAGTGCCCGAGGGTTGAACCCCGCTCCAGAAATCAAGCAAAGGCTAAGAGGGCGAAAAGGCCCAAAGCCGAGCCGACTGTAGAGCCTGCCAGGACTGAAAGAGTCACTCCCTTAGCATCCGGGTCTACGTCATGGGGAAGCAATGCACACCCAAAACCTGCACGGGCCAAGAAAAAGGCCAGGGTACAACAAACTGGGTCTAAGTGTCCGGATACCGCCACCAAGTTTCCTGACCAACTGATAGGTCCTTCTCCTATTGTGCCAATCCAAGTGGAAGGAGTCTACACCAAAGCCCTGTTGGATTCAGGGGCTCAAGTGACATTGATCTACAGAGACTTCTACGAGAAACATTTAAAGCACATTCCTCTGCAAGAATTGAAGGATTTGGAAATATGGGGTATCGGCACTGAGAAACTCCCTTATGACGGGTACCTGCAAGTGAAGTTGGAGATCGGATCTGAAGTCATCGGGCAGTCTGGGGGTTGTGATGCATTGGCTATTGTGTGTCCTCGACCCTCGGGTGCGAACAGAAGCTCCCTGATAGTGGGGACGAATACTGACCTAGTGCGGCGTCTCCTGACGCCTATCGTGTTGGAAGAAGGTTCAACTCAAGGAGTGCACCCAATGTTACGTCCGGTCTATCAGAGGATGGTCGAAGAACGAAAGGCACCTGCCGAGGTGGGAAGACTGTGGAGACTGGGTGGAACAGAGAAGGTTCTGCAAGCAGGAGAAGTAGCGAGTTTCCGGGCTTCAGTCAAGTTGAATGGATCGCAACCAGGCCCCTATGTGGTGCTGGGAACCGATTTTGATCATGGGAGTGAAACCGGAGTCGAAGTAATTCCTGAAATAATCTCCACCAAAGCTCTGAAGAGAACACGAGGAAGAGTCTCGGTCAGTGTGTGCAACGTGACGGATTTTCCAGTAGTCCTTAAAGCACGAATGCCTATTGGGCAAGTAGAGACTGCTACACCCCTCTCTACCGATTCAGGAGGGGGAGAGGGTAAAGAGATTCCAGATGAAAGATTCTACCCCAAGGACGCTCCTATTTCACCTGAATGGAAGAAACGTTTTCAGTCTCAAGTTCTAAAGTGGAAGGAATTGTTTTCAAAAGATGAGTTCGATGTGGGCCTAGCTAAGAGTACTGAACACCGCATTCGATTACAAGAAGACAAGCCGTTTCGCGAAAGATCAAGGCGAGTTCCGCTAGGAGACTTAGATGATCTGCGAGAGCAGCTGAACGAGTTACAGAGAACCAAGGTGATTCAAGAGTCCAGGAGCCCGTATGCATCTCCTATAGTGTTGGTCCGGAAGAAAAAATGGTTCTGTCCGCTTATGCATAGACTATCGCACATTGAACCGGAGAACCATCCCCGATCAGTATGCCACTCCTCGGATTGAAGATGCCCTACAGTGTTTGTCTGGAGCAAAGTGGTTTAGTGTACTAGACCTGCGAAGTGGGTATCACCAGATACCAATGCATCCTGAAGACAAGGAAAAAACTGCGTTCATCTGTCCACTGGGGTTCTTTGAATTCAACAGGATGCCTCAAGGCCTTACGGGGGCTCCAGCCACGTTCCAACGGTTGATGGAGAAGACAGTCGGGGATATGAATCTAATCGAAGTATTAGTGTACCTGGATGACATAATTGTGTTTGGGAAGACTCTGGAAGAACATGAGCAACGTTTGGAGAAGGTCTTGAAGAGGCTCCATGAAGAGGGCTGAAACTGTCTCTGGAGAAATGCCATTTCTGCCTACCATCTGTTACGTATCTGGGACATGTGGTCTCAGCGGAAGGTGTTTCAACAGACCCTCGGAAGTTGGAGGCCGTAGCTTCTTGGCCTAGACCCCGAACGTCACTGAGCTTAGATCTTTCTTGGGATTCTGTTCATACTATCGAAGATTTGTGGGAGGATTCGCGAAAATAGCCCAACCACTGAACAAACTCCTGCAGAAGGAAACCACAGAAGAAGGCTGCAAGGTCTCTGACAAAAACCTGTCAGCTCCGGGGCCAAGGAAAGCTCGAGAGTCTATACAAGGTGAATGGACCAGTCAATGTGAAGGAGCTTTCGTAAAGCTGAAAGAGAGCCTAACCCGAGCTTCTGTTTTGGCCTATGCGGACCCTCACAAGCCGTATGAACTACATGTGGATGCCAGCCGAGAAGGTCTGGGAGGAGTCCTATATCAGGAGTATGGTGGATTGTTGAGGCCTGTGGCGTACGTGAGCCGGAGCCTTACGCCTTCAGAGAAGAACTATCCTACTCACAAGCTGGAGTTCCTAGCCTTGAAGTGGGCAGTGGTGGACAAGTTGAAAGACTATCTGTATGGAGCTGAGTTCGTGATCAAGACGGATAACAATCCTCTTACCTACATCCTTACTACCGCAAAACTGGACGCAACGGACATCGGTGGTTGGCCGGTCTGTCAGGGTTTCGGTTCAGCCTGAAGTATCGCCCTGGGGTGAATAATCGAGATGCTGATGCGTTATCGAGAAGACCCTACACTACAGAATGGACTCAGTTGACTCCAGACGGGGTGCAAGCTTTGTGTCAAGGAACAGAGCGCCGGGTCAAAGGAGGGATTGAAGCAGAGGCCATAGGAGTTATGGCTGCGGCTGTTCCTGAGTTCTACTGTAACCCTACGCAGTTAAGGGATGAAAGTTTACCTACCTTTTCGAGACAGGACCTGAAAGCGGATCAGGCCAGAGACCCTTTAATTGCCCTGACCATAAAGGCCCTGTCTGCAAACCAGCGAGAGATTTCGTTAACCAACTCCCCGAGTGGAGCCAGATTGGTCTACAAAGAGTGGGAGCGGTTAAAGATGTTGGATGGGGTGGTCTACCGAAGGGGCCCCTCAACCAACTCTGAAGAGATTCAACAGTTATTCCTCCCTACTAAACATAGGGAGAGTGTGCTGCGATCACTACATGATGAGCATGGACATTTGGGTGCAGAGAGAACTTTTAAGCTGGTGCGAGATAGGTTCTATTGGCCTTGTATGAGGCCTGAAGTAGAAAGCTATTGTCATTCCTGTCTGAGGTGTATTCAGAGAAAGACTCTACCGACCCGAACTGCTCCAATGAGCCATCTGCAGAGCCAGGGACCCATGGATTTGGTGTGCATTGACTTCTTGTGCTTAGAGCCGGATGCTAGTGGGCAAGGGAACATTCTAATAGTGACTGATCATTTCACTCGTTACGCCCAAGCTTTTTCCACGAAAGATCAACGTGCTCCGACTGTAGCCAAGGTGTTGATGGAAAAGTTCTTTGTTCACTACGGACTGCCAAGGAGGATACACTCTGATCAGGGTAGAAACTTTGAAAGCAGACTGGTGGGGCAGTTGTTAGAGCTGTTGGGAATCCAAAAGACCCGAACAACACCATATCACCCTCAAGGTGATGCTCAGCCTGAAAGGTTTAATCGCACACTGCTAAACATGCTGGGGACCTTGTCGAATGTGGAGAAGCAGAGTTGGAGTCGTCACATAGCTACTCTGGTGCATGCATATAACAGTACGGAGAGCGATGCAACTGGATATTCACCGTACCGTCTTATGTTCGGAAGAGAGGCTCGACTGCCGGTTGATTTGGCATTTGGGTTATCTCTAGACCAGACGTCAGTAGCTTCCCATAGAAACTACGTGGATAGACTTCGGAAAAATTTGGCTTCTGCATTTGAACAGGCCCGGGACCTCGGGAAACAGGGAGCAAAGAAACAAAAGGAACTATGACTTGAAGGTCCGGATACAAGAGCTACAACCTGGTGATAGGGTCCTACTGAAGAACTTGGGGGTTGCTGCAAGACACAAGTTGGCGGTATGGTGGAGTTCCCAGGTTTACATTGTCTGCAAACAGCTACCAGGTCTACCAGTGTATCAGATTCGCCCGGATGGAAAGGCTGGGCCTCTCAAGAACTGGCACCGGAATCATTTGTTACCTTTGAGGGAGGCTGTGAGAATGCCAGTGGGGATGAACCGCCTCTGCCAAATCCGCCTGTTCCATGTTTGCCTCCTGTTACCCGGTCTCAACAGACTCGGGTTGTCGAAGAGAGCGAAAGGGACAGTGAGGAAGAAAGTTTCTGTCTGGACTGGATACGTTCACCGGAGCCTGAAGAGATTACCTCAGTTCCTGAACGATGGGAGAGTAATTTGAGGCCTGAAGCTCCTGAATTCTTGTTGGAAGTCCCTGAGACTGTTGATATCCCTGAGCCTCTTGAATTTCAGTTGAAGTCCCTGAGGATGTGGGGATCTCGGTAGTTCCGGAAGCTTACTCAGGTGATTATGGTTCTATGCCTTCACTGGAGGGATCATACTCTGAAGAAACGTCTGCTCCAGTGATAGAGAGAAGAATTGAGCCAACGCCTATAGTACTTCCACCTGAAGAGGAACTGATTGAGCTAGAACCAAAACGCTCTGTTCGAGCCGCCCCAACGACTCACCTACGACTCACCAGGACATAGCACTGAAGAGGCCATCACCACGGTGCGGAGGTTGCCCGAAGTGTCTGCTATGCTAGCTGAGGTAGCCCAAAATATGAGTCAACTTGAGGAAGTGTTCCTAACTCACTGCCTGTATGCTGCTGAACCTGTACACGTTGTGTAAATTGTATTTAAATATTGTGGAAATGTAATGTAACTGTTGTACCTCCTTGGAGAGACCCAAGAGTTTTAGGAGGGGGAGAGTGTAGCGCTGTGGTAAAAATCTTGCTGTGGCAGTACCTATTTTTGGCCACAAGATGGAGACTATCGCGATCAGAGATACTGGATATTGGGACTACAATGCCCGGCATGCTTTGCAAGAAGACAGGAAGTGGGTGGGGACTGGAGACTTACATCCTCTGCCTCGTGGAGAAAGTTCCAGAGCGCGCCAGGGAAGCAGAGAAAGCAGACGCACCGAGGAGATCGCGGGAGAATCTAGGCCCAAAGCCCGAGGGTGACCTGTTGTTCCGGTTTTGGGGTCACCTAGCCTGAGGAGAAGGAGACTCGCCCAGCGCCGAGACACTGCTGCAGACCGGCGGAATCGAGCGGAGAGCTGGCGGTGAGCTGGACAAGCGGCGTAAAGCTAGACAACGGATCCGGCCGCTAGTATCCCCAGTCAAAATCCGGAGGAGAGACGTCCTGGGTCAGCGGAGCCTAAAGAAATCATCGGATGGGTGAGAGGCCTCCAAGGCTGTTTTATGATTAAAGGACGCTCTGCTGTTTTCTCTTTCAAGTCCACAGGGCCCCAACTGACTAGTCGAAGACCTTTCTTTATTAAACTCACTGGCCAGTTGAACAGTACCCGGGTACCACACACACACACAGATACACTTTTCACATTCTGGACTTAACCTGTGCAGGACTCATTTCCTTCTACGAATCGGAAAAGGGGTTAAAAGATAAATATACGTTCCGAATATATTTTTCCTCTTTTTCCGCTGCGCGTTTACCGTAATACGAAGGGATTGTATGTTTGGGTTTTTTTGCTACGTGTCCCCTTTTCTGAACTATCGGGAAATTGCATTGCTTTTATGTTCGGTTGCGAATATTTTATTTTCCGAAATACGAAGCCTCGTGTTTCGTTTCTTTTTCCGCTACGCGTTTTACCGTGATACGAAAATACTGTAATAATACTTGTGAATACCGTATTTCAACATCTGCTCAAATATTTTAGTAAACTATATAAATGATAGAAACTCACAACTGTCTTGGAGTATATTTATTCCCTAGTGCGGGGAGACTGACCCGTGGTTCATTTTCAGCGGCTCCTTCGGGAGTGAGCGCCACACTTACATATCGAGATACTACATTAGCACCAACGATAGGATAGAATGCTGTTGTTTTTGCTTTTGTTTGGATCAACAGCAGTAGCTAAGGTACGTCCATTGAGTTGAACCTTTCACACATCTTTTATCAGCCTAAGTAACTACACATATGTTCAAAATTATATTTTTTTGGGGTTATTCAGAGAGAGCCGATCAGGCCCCGAAATGTCAACAAACAGGGAATTTCCTCATACGATGCCAAATTTTGGCAAACTGCCTGCCAGTACGGTGCCTGTTTGAACAAAGGTAGTGAAGTTCCCCATAGAGAAGCAATGGTTAATCTATTCAGAGACACTGAACAGCAGAGAAAAGTTGCCAAAGTGCCCTGCTGTTAGATGGTTTCATTCGGCAGGTTTATTCAAACGAACCCCATAGGCTTCAATGTTAAAAATATTCCCGTTTTTATGCAATATCTAATAACCGTTTATTATTTTATTCTGCTGTAAAGAGTCTCTTTATTTATTGTTTTCTTAGGATCTTTTAGGCATTTTTGGGTAATTTTTTTTCAGGTTTTTTTTTAATCGTTTATTTAATTTTTCTTTAACACACCTTTTTATTATCATTCATAGGATCTTATATGTAAATTCCAGGCATTTTCGTTCAGTAGTTGTCTTCCAAACAGTGTTTCAGTTTTGACACTTTCAATCGTATTGTTGTTATTGTATTTTTACCTGTCCGGCAGCTTGTCGTCTTTCTCCTGTAGCTGGTCGGAGCTGTGCTCGGTGGCTCGTTGACTGCGCTTGACGGCCCTCCGGTGTGTTTGCGGCGGATGTTCGGCAGGTTGGCAGTGGCGGGTGACCGGTTTGCAGTGGGTTTTGCGACGGTGGGTGGTGGGTTGGCGGCGGCATTCGGTGACCAATTCCCTGCACCTTGGGGACCCTGCGGTGAATATTGAAATCACCGCAGGGTGGGGAAATTTGAATCCCCGAAGTGCAGGGAAGTGCGCAGAACAAGAGAGCACCAAAATGTCGGTGACATTTCGGTGCTCTCTGAATAAACCCCTAAGTAACTATGTATCTATATCATAGGCGTGCGCAGCCTATTGCATTAGGGTGTGCACCCAAAGGGCGCACACACAATCTTTTTTTCTGGAAAAATAGGTGGGGGTACTCCCGCCCAAGGAAAAACTGTGCAAAAAAATCCAAAGACAAATACCAAAATAAAACAATAGGTGCAAAGCACACTGACATTCAAGTGCAAGTCCTGATTTGAAAGCTGCAAAATATCCTAAGTGACGCGTATCTGTAGGCTGGCACTCGCAGCTGACGTGTGCGTCTGGGCCGGAGCGCACGAGTGACACATCTACAGACGTGTGTATGTGGGACAGCTGAGAGAGAGCCGTGGTGGGAGAAAAAAAAAAGTACATTAGGAAACATTTTAAAAAACAATGCCTACACATACTGGCTGAAAAAAAGAAAAAAAAAAAAAGGAAAAAAAACAACCTGCATATACTGCATGCACATGTGCGCCGCATCTATATCCTCCCATAAATTACATATATTCCCAAACACACACGTCCAGCATATGTTCTCACTCAGAGCGCATATTTAGGCTAGGGTCAGACTGAGGCAGTGCGAACGCGCGTGCAGGCGCACTTAATCACGGCCGTGCTAGCAGCAGATGCCGGGCAATGACGCCCAATATACGAAGTACGGTCGCACAAAAGTCCGGCTGCGCAACGCAAGTGGAAAATGAACGCATTTTTTCGAGAACGTTAAACCACTAGTACTGACGTACAGAGTGTGCTGCGTCCGCTAGCGGCGTGTGTGGGTGAATTGGAGACATCAGACGCTGCTAATGTCCGGCCAACATAACGTCCAGATGCAAGAAGTGTTTTATTGATGATCCGTACAAAATCACGGATGAAACTGCGCATAGTATGACCGCTATTGCGTATTCCGTGAAAAAATACGTCCATTCTTCGAACGCACATTTTCACGGACAACGTGAAAAATGCGTTAGTCTGACCCTAGCCTTACACACACAGCGCATATTTACACACACAGCGCATATTTACACACACAGCGCATATTTACAAATACACAAACGCTACATGGTTATACACTGTAAATACGCACCTTTATCACACATTAGTTAATATTCCCTCTCCATAGTGACACATAAGTAAATCATTATTGTGTGTAGTGTTAAGTCCCTGGTGGTCTAATGGACCAAATAAGGTTAATATAGCAATCAAGCTATATCACTCCCCACTCCATTCATACCTGGCAGACTGTGCAGGTTGTGGCAGGTGAAGAGACTGACTGCAGCTTGTGGGACCCCAAAGCCTCCATTACAGTTTGACTAATTAACAGCAGCAGTACAGGGAAAGGAGGGGGCTGTTTTGGTGAGGGGGGAAGAAGGGGGCTGTTTTGGTGATGGGGGGAAGAAGGGGGCTGTTTTGGTGATGGGGGGAAGAAGGGGGCTGTTTTGGTGATGGGGGGAAGAAGGGGGCTGTTTTGGTAAGAGGGAGAAGTGGGCTGTTTTGGTGAGAGGGAGAAGTGGGCTGTTTTAGTGAGGGGAGAAGTGGGCTGTTTTGGTGGAGGGGAGAAGTGGGCTGTTTTGGTGAGGGGGAGAAGTGGGCTGTTTTGGTGATGGGGGGAATAGTGGGCTGTTTTGGTGAGGGGGAGAAGTGGGCTGTTTTGGTGAGGGGGAGAAGTGGGCTGTTTTGGTGAGGGGGAGAAGTGGGCTGTTTTGGTGAGGGGGAGGAGTGGGCTGTTTTGGTGAGGGGGAGAAGTGGGCTGTTTTGGTGAGGGGGAGGAGTGGGCTGTTTTGGTGAGGGGGAGGAGTGGGCTGTTTTGGTGAGGGGGAGGAGTGGGCTGTTTTGGTGACGGGGAAAGAAGTGGGCTGTTTTGGTGAGGGGGAGAAGTGGGCTGTTTTGGTGATGGGGGGAGAAGTGGGCTGTTTTGGTGAGGGGGAGAAGTGGGCTGTTTTGGTGAGGGGGAGAAGTGGACTGTTTTGGTGAGGGGGAGAAGTGGGCTGTTTTGGTGAGGGGGAGGAGTGGGCTGTTTTGGTGAGGGGGAGGAGTGGGCTGTTTTGGTGAGGGGGAGAAGTGGGCTGTTTTGGTGAGGGGGAGGAGTGGGCTGTTTTGGTGAGGGGGAGGAGTGGGCTGTTTTGGTGAGGGGGGAGGAGTGGGCTGTTTTGGTGACGGGGAAAGAAGTGGGCTGTTTTGGTGATGGGGGGGAGAAGTGGGCTGTTTTGGTGAGGGGGGAGAAGTGGGCTGTTTTGGTGAGGGGGGGGAAGTGGGCTGTTTTGGTGAGGGGGGAGAAGTGGGCTGTTTTGGTGAGGGGGGGAGAAGTGGGCTGTTTTGGTGAGGGGGAGAAGTGGGCTGTTTTGGTGAGGGGGGAGGAATGGGCTGTTTTGGTGAGGGGGAGGAGTGGGCTGTTTTGGTGAGGGGAGAAGTGGGCTGTTTTGGTGAGGGGGAGGAGTGGGCTGTTTTGGTGAGGGGGAGGAGTGGGCTGTTTTGGTGAGGGGGGAGGAGTGGGCTGTTTTGGTGACGGGGAAAGAAGTGGGCTGTTTTGGTGATGGGGGGGAGAAGTGGGCTGTTTTGGTGAGGGGGAGAAGTGGGCTGTTTTGGTGAGGGGGGGAGAAGTGGGCTGTTTTGGTGAGGGGGGAGAAGTGGGCTGTTTTGGTGAGGGGAGAAGTGGGCTGTTTTGGTGAGGGGGAGAAGTGGGCTGTTTTGGTGAGGGGGGAGGAGTGGGCTGTTTTGGTGAGGGGGAGGAGTGGGCCGTTTTGGTGAGGGGGAAGGAGTGGGCCGTTTTGGTGATGGGGGGAAGAAGGGGGCTGTTTTGGTGATGGGGGGAAGAAGGGGGCTGTTTTGGTAAGAGGGAGAAGTGGGCTGTTTTGGTGAGAGGGAGAAGTGGGCTGTTTTAGTGAGGGGAGAAGTGGGCTGTTTTGGTGGAGGGGAGAAGTGGGCTGTTTTGGTGAGGGGGAGAAGTGGGCTGTTTTGGTGATGGGGGGAGAAGTGGGCTGTTTTGGTGAGGGGGAGAAGTGGGCTGTTTTGGTGAGGGGGAGAAGTGGGCTGTTTTGGTGAGGGGGAGAAGTGGGCTGTTTTGGTGAGGGGGAGGAGTGGGCTGTTTTGGTGAGGGGGGAGAAGTGGGCTGTTTTGGTGAGGGGGAGGAGTGGGCTGTTTTGGTGAGGGGGAGGAGTGGGCTGTTTTGGTGAGGGGGGAGGAGTGGGCTGTTTTGGTGACGGGGAAAGAAGTGGGCTGTTTTGGTGAGGGGGAGAAGTGGGCTGTTTTGGTGATGGGGGGAGAAGTGGGCTGTTTTGGTGAGGGGAGAGAGTGGGCTGTTTTGGTGAGGGGGAGAAGTGGGCTGTTTTGGTGAGGGGGAGAAGTGGGCTGTTTTGGTGAGGGGGAGGAGTGGGCTGTTTTGGTGAGGGGGAGGAGTGGGCTGTTTTGGTGAGGGGGAGAAGTGGGCTGTTTTGGTGAGGGGGAGGAGTGGGCTGTTTTGGTGAGGGGGAGGAGTGGGCTGTTTTGGTGACGGGGAAAGAAGTGGGCTGTTTTGGTGATGGGGGGGAGAAGTGGGCTGTTTTGGTGAGGGGGGAGAAGTGGGCTGTTTTGGTGAGGGGGGGAGAAGTGGGCTGTTTTTGTGAGGGGGGAGAAGTGGGCTGTTTTGGTGAGGGGGAGAAGTGGGCTGTTTTGGTGAGGGGGGAGGAGTGGGCTGTTTTGGTGAGGGGGAGGAGTGGGCCGTTTTGGTGAGGGGGAAGGAGTGGGCCGTTTTGGTGAGGGGGAAGGAGGGGGCCGTTTTGGTGAGGGGGAAGGAGTGGGCCGTTTTGGTGAGGGGGGAAGGAGTGGGCCGTTTTGGTGAGGGGGAAGGAGGGGGCCGTTTTGGTGAAGGGGGGAGGAGTGGGCTGTTTTGGTGAGGGGGAAGGAGGGGGCCGTTTTGGTGAGGGGGAGGAGGGGGCCGTTTTGGTGAGGGGGGAAGGAGTGGGCCGTTTTGGTGAGGGGGGGAAGGAGTGGGCCGTTTTGGTGAGGGGGGGAAGGAGTGGGCCGTTTTGGTGAGGGGGGAAGGAGTGGGCTGTTTTAGTGAGGGGGGGAAAGGAGTGGGCTACCCACAGTGACCAAGGACTGACTGATTAAACCCCTGGCGATCTCATGAAATGGAGCCTGCTGTTTCCTGCCCCGCTGCATGACCTCGCCTTCCTCTCTGTACTATTTCTCACCCCCACAGCAGATGCGTGCAGGAAGATGGGAAATAGCAATCAGGCCAGGAGGTACGTGGAAAGACTCAGTTACCCCCAGAGCAGCTGCCAAGCTTGCCCCTGCATGTCACTGGGCATATAAAAAGACACAGGCAGGGGTGTGTCTGCTGCTATTCCAGCAGCCTAACGGAGTCCCCCAGAGTAGCAGGCAGAAATAAGCGGCAGCGCTGGAGCTGCCGGTTCAAATCCAGCGGCTGCCACGATAAATAAAAAAAAAAAGTCTGTCTGATTAGGGTGTGCCCAGGCACACCCGGCACACCCCGTACGCACGCCTATGATCTATATATATATATCTATCTATCTATCCACGAGGTTCTGCACACATACCAAATATGTAGAGTTCAGCCTCGGTGCTGATAACCCATGTGATACATATAGCAGGATCCAAAGTAGCGGGTCGCACTCGAGGACTTCAATAGAAAAATTTAATGCAAGATAACACAAAAGAAACCGATGTTTCGGCCTACATAAAGGCCTTTATCAAGGATAAAAACACATTGAATCTTGTTATTTTTATAGTATAGACTGTTAAATACTTACCGAATCTGTATCGCGTTGGTCTCGATTACGCCCACCCGGAAACCGGAAGTGGTGCATCGTTTCTGACCACACGCGCCGCGTCCAAACAGGACGTACTTGTTGCGCCGCAACTGTCAACATTGCCTAGGTAACCCTATAAATATAAACAAAGGGGTACCTTCAAAGGACTGGATGGAAGATAGTATGGAGAGCTAGAGGTGAGGGAAACTGTAAATGAGATCAGAACCTGAGACTGAGAGGGAGAAAAAGAATAAGAAAAGAGTGTATGGGCTCATGATATGAAGGATGAATGTATGAATGAAACTAATGATGTGTATGAGTGAACAAAAAAGTGTAGTGTTGTGCGAAAAAAACCAAAAAACGTGTAGTGATAAACGGCAAGTCAGTAAATGGTGTGTAATATGAACAAAAAAATGAATAGTGGATGATGAAAAAATAAGGAGATGTGTGTGCATGAAGGGTGTGGACAATGTTTATGTGTCATATGTAAACTTAGCTATGTGATGGACTATGTGAATAGATAGGCTATTGAGAATAACATGAGAATGAAGAGAGGATAAAGTGACGTATGAAAAGGATGTATCCAGAAAACAGGGATATATAAAGAAAAATAGTGAAACAAATATACTGTATATACATGAGCAGTATGATCTTATCTGGTGTACAGGAAGGATGTGAATGACATATACTCGTTAAGCCCATTTGGGGCAAGGGTGTTAAGTGTCCTTATCCAGAAAGTCTCTCGCTGTAACAGAATCTGAGATCGGTCTCCTCCTCTGTGTAGAGCGGGACGTGATCTATGCCAATAAATTTTAGAGTGGGGAGACTATGACGATGTTCCAGAAAGTGCTTAGCAACTGGCTTGTCCGAGTGTCCATCTCAGAAGGCGACATTGATAGCCGATCGATGTCCCCTGATGCAGTCTCTGAGAGTAAGATCAGTCTTTCCCACATATGCTAGGCCACATGGGCAATGTATGAGATAGATCACAAATTCTGTCATACATGTGATCCTGAATCAAATATTGAATCTTTAACCAGTTGTTGGATGTGCTAAGGAATTTCCTGATAGCATATGGCGACAGGTAACACAGTCCAGACATCGAAAGCAGCCCTTCTTTTGAAAGGGTATACGCTTCTCATAGGATTGAACCGGGTCTGTCCGAACAAGTAGATCTCTCAAGTTCTTGGTCCTGCGAAAACTGATCAAAGGAGGAGAATGGAATTGTTTGGGTAGCGTTCGATCATATTGGAAAAGGTGCCAGTGTTTACGGATTTGTGAGGCTATATGGTCCCCTGCTGTATGATATGTTAGTGGCAGGACTATCCTAGGTGGTCGTGATTGTAAGATGGGTATCGGATCGCTGAATTTAGACTGCGCTTTGTATAATGCCTCCCGTAGAGTGGAAGTGGAATAGCCTCTCTGTTTAAACTTGTTGGTAATCTCAACTATCTGTGTTTGACGCCGTTGGGGATCTGAATTATTTCACAAAACACGTAGGTATTGGGAAATAGGAAGAGATTTTTTCAGATGTCTAGGGTGATGACTCGTTGCTAGCAAGATAGAATTTCTGTCCGTCTCTTTACGGAATAATGTGTAACCCAATTTGTTTCCTTCGTGAAAAATGGTTACGTCCAGGAAGCTGATGTTTTGTATATCCTTGTTGGAGGTGAATTTAACTGGTGATTGTAGATGATTAAGATGATCTATCATATTGTCAAAGGACTTAGAAGTACCATTGCAAATAAGGAAAATGTCATCAATAAAGCGAGTATAAAAAATTATTTTATCTCCAAAAACGGGGAGAATATTGTTTTGTTCAAATTGTGACATATAGATATTGACGTATGTTGGCGCCATAGAGGCTCCCATTGCCGTACCTGCAATCTGCAAAAAGAACTGATTTTCAAATCGAAAAAAATTACATTCCAAAGAGAGACGTAGTAGCTCTACTAAATATTCAACTGGAGGGCTGATATACTGAGGCGAGGTTGAGAGTGTACGTCTAAATGCTTCGACTCCTTGGTGGTGAGGGATTATAGTATACAAATTCTTGACATCCATTGTAGCCAAGAATATATCGCCATCTGGTAGACACAATCCTGTGATTTTATTCAGGAGATGATTGGTATCCTTGAGACAGGTTGGAAGGGATAGCACTGTGGATTTACTGCACTGATCTATGGATTTGCCAATGGGTTCCAGTAATCCACCACAGGCTGAGACTATCGGACGCCCGGGAGGTCTGTGTGGATCCTTATGGATTTTTGGAACGGTGTATAATACCGGAGTGCGGGGATGAGTAACTAAAAGAAAATTGACTGTACTCTCACTGAGGAATCCTGCTCGAAGTCCTTCTTCAACCAAAACAGCAATTCTGTTGCTAAAGGATTTACTTGGATCAGCAGGTAGTTTTCTATATGTGGCCGTATCTGACAGCTGTTGCAGAATATCCTGATGATACATTTGGTAATTTAGTACCACAATTTCTCCACCTTTATCTGCAGGGCGGATAATGATGTTGGGATCATCTGCCAATTCCCTCAATGCGATATTTTCTTCTTTAGTCAAGTTTTGTCTCTTATCTTTATATGATGAAGAGCTACTGTCTGAATGTAAGGTGTTCAACATCAAACCAAATGTTTTAATGAGAGGATTGGAAGCTTTAAAGTCCCTAGTGTTCTTCAGGCGTAATGTTTCCTTGGGTTTGTCTGATATTTGGTGGAAATTTTCGTGCAGTGCTAGGGTGCGGTTGATTTTATAGCGTTCTACTTCACGTTGAAAGTGTGTGGTGGATTTTGTGGGGACAAAGGTTAACCCCTTGCTGAGAACTTTAAGGTTAACCGAATAGAGCTTCTTGTCTGAAAGGTTAAATATGGGTGCTATTTCTTGAATAGCGGTGGACGACCTTTGGGAATGCCTTGTTTTGTCTTTCTGTCCTCGGCGGACCCTTGGTCGGCGACAATCGCTTGGGCGTAGCCTCTGGTTTGGATCCTGTCGCTCGTTGGTATCTCCCCCTCTTTGGGGGTACATATCTCTAAAAAAGGTTTAGATGTTAAGTTGTTGGAGTGGACACCAGCCACGTCGGCATCTGAACCAGACTCGCCCGAAGTGACGTCTATCGTTGTGACCTTGGTTTTTTGTACCCGAGGTTTAGGTCTACGGGAAGGTAGACGTGGTCTGTCACCTGTAAGCCACCCATATACTCTGTGGGATGTATAGTCATAATTGACTCGATCCACCTTTTGCTTCTTAAAGGCGAATAAGTTCAGATCGGTATTTCTCAATTTCCTCCTGTAGTTCAATAACATTAGGTGCAAAATCCTGTGAGGTGATGGTATTATTATGGTCTTTTTCGTATTTAGATATTGATTGACGAATCATATGTAGTTCGACACCAACCTCTTCAATAATTAATACTAGCCAATCCAGGGCACATTTGTTGGCTACCGCAACCCATCTTTTACACAATTCGGGATTGTTGCGCCCTATGGTAGGTGAATTTTTAATACGAAAACCTCTTGGGATTCGTTTGGCGCGGTAATAGTCAGACAAAAAAATGCCATGAAGATCTAAGTCAATTTCTTTTTTCTTCATACGTAACAGATCAAAATATACCTCTCTTGGGGTGTAGCAATGTTGTAATTGCTCAGGTGTCTGTGCCCACAGGACTTTGAGAGCTGCTTCCTCCGTAATTTGTAAGGTTTGAGCTTGCTCCTCGTACGCTCCAGCTCTCCATAAAAAATCCTCCATACTGGGTCCAAAAATCATATCATGAGCCCATACACTCTTTTCTTATTCTTTTTCTCCCTCTCAGTCTCAGGATCTGATCTCATTTACAGTTTCCCTCACCTCTAGCTCTCCATACTATCTTCCATCCAGAAGGTACCCCTTTGTTTATATTTATAGGGTTACCTAGGCAACGTTGACAGTTGCGGCGCAACAAGTACGTCCTGTTTGGACGCGGCGCGTGTGGTCAGAAACGATGCGCCACTTCCGGTTTCCGGGTGGGCGTAATCGAGACCAACGCGATACAGATTCGGTAAGTCTTTAACAGTCTATACTATAAAAATAACAAGATTCAATGTGTTTTTATCCTTGATAAAGGCCTTTATGTAGGCCGAAACGTCGGTTTCTTTTGTGTTATCTTGCATTAAATTTTTCTATTGAAGTCCTCGAGTGCGGCCCGCTACAATATATATATATATATACACACACACAAAATTATATATTTTTTATTAATGCTTAAAATCTGTAAACGAATATATTCCAAAATGTATGCGGGAAGACAAAACGAAGGAAAGCCATCAGCAAATACCATTAATATTGTAGAAGACGGAAACACTGCAAACAATGCAGAAAAGGCACCGTTAATCATTAAAGTTGGGCAATACTAAAATAAAAAGAAAGAAAAATGACATCAGAGTTCAAATCACTCCTTTCCATTTTAATGACTATCATTACAAAGTTCAAAGCCGCTTTGTCAAAAAGGACATGATAATGAACCTCAAACATGCTCCAAATGTATTATTAAACCGTTAAGAGAACACTAAATCAATACGCTCAACTGCTCGATTGCCATGATTCCAGCCAATAACCTGAAACTTTGCAGTAGTCACCGCAAGTAAATAGTTAATAATAGAAAAATATTGAGCAAATGAATTAGTTACATACTATAAATGTAAAATGTAATGATAATGCCGCTGCACATTGTGACCACTGTAACATTTTATAAAATTTTCTTTTCATTATACCAGAATTATTATTTTGTATTCTAACATTTAAAATGCACGCAGCACAGTATTTACTATACACGGGTCATGATACACTCGCGGATAGATTATTCGCCTTTATAAATTTATTGACACTGGCAGTAATCTCAAGTTTGGCTTGGGGGTTAATTATCAGTACCAAAAGCAGTAACCCCGAGCCACACTCGGGATTACACTGTAGTGTAATTTACCTTGTCCCTGTGATCTCCTGATGTTCTCCCGCTGTGTCCTCCGTCCGATGCCGGAGATAATGATATAAAATAAAGAGAATGAAATAATCAGTCCGCCAGGGAGGTTAATGAATCATAATATAGATACAATATAAGAATGTAACACTCCTTTAACCCTTTCAATGCGGTGGACGCGCTCAGCGCGTCCACCCGCATTGCTACTTCGCTGCGGAGGACACGCTGAGCGCGTCCTCCCATTGCAGCCACGATCAGCCCCCCCGGTGCCCCCCATCGATGTCAGCCCAGCCTCCGGGACCCCGGCGGGCACGATAGGCGTCATCGCGCATGCGCGATGACGTCTATTTCAGGCACCCCCCTGCCATTGGAGGGAAGGTGCCTGAAGGGGAGGGGGGAGGTCCTTCAGACCTCTCCCCTTCCCTTTCCCCGTGGGCCAGCGATTAAAGGCAGGCACCGCCTGGAAGGGCACAGCCTGCCCTTCCAAGCGGCGACTGTCTTTAACCCCTAGGGGGCTGGATCGCGATATGGCGCTAACATGCGCCGTATTGCGGTCCCCTCCTGGAGCTGGCCGACATCTTGGATGTCGGCCAAGCTTCCAGGATATCCCCCTAATGACTGGCGTCATCGCGCAGAGCGCGATGGTGCCAGTTTTGAAATTAACCCCTTGCTGCCACCTATAGTGGAGATAGGGGGTTCATTGGAACCCCCTATCTCCCGATCCCTGACAGCTAGGGGTTAATGTTTGCTATCATTGGAACGGCCAGAGTGTGGCCTTTCCAATGATACCAAACATGACCATGTAAAATGTAAAAAAAAATAAAAAAAAAAAAAATTAAGATTTTTTTTGTTTTTTTGTTGTTTTATTAGTGCAACAATATTGTTCCCATTTCAATTATAATGTGAACAATGATGCTGCACTAACTATTTTTTCTATGGGGGGGCGTTTGCTAAAAAACACGTAATTTTCCCCAAAAAAAAGTAACGATTCCTCATTTCTATTTTTTTTTAACAAGCGCACCCCATAGAAAATATAACTGCAAACGCTCGCATGTTAAAATGTGAAAAAAAACGCTTTACACGTTGTAAATTATTGAAAATTCAAATTTTATTGCATTTTTTGTTATAATATACAGACATGACATAACGTATACATATAATAATGACATATTATGAATCTGCACAGTCTGCCGAAAAGAACGATATATAATATGTCTGGGTCATATATTAAAATAAGGCTTAAAAACGCGTTTAAACATGATGAGCGAAATCGGTAAAAATGAGCTCAGCACAGAGGTGTGAAAAGGCTCAGCAGCGAAAGGGTTAATGCATCTGGATAAATCAATTCTAATGAATGAAAAAAAGTAATGTAATGTATTATCAAAGCCTTTAAAAAAATATTTAAAGGGACACTACCGCTTACATAAGCTGTAACTAACTACTTAGGCATTACAAATAAAAACACATTATAAAACACATGCTGCTTGTTTTTTCCTTTGTTTCAAGAAATTGCATGTAAAAAAGAAAAAAACATATTTTTTTATCTCTGGTTTCCATTTTGTGTCCATTTCCCATGATGCAACAGTCCCCGAAATCTGTGCAAAAGCTTTACTTTCCTTCTGTTGTTTATTTATTCTACAGTATTTACCTGTTATTTATTGTTTAGATAAGGCGACAGCCTGGAGAACAATATCCTTCCTAACTGAGATAAGAGATGGCAGCTGAATGAGATAACACAGGGAGTTTTAAAGATTTCTAATCTACCCCCTGGTTATGTCCTTTGAATACATCCCACACAATACAATGATGTGAGTCAGTGATTGACCCATTCACTCCATTCACCACACTGAGAGGAGCAAGTGATGGAAAGATACTGGGGGGGGGGCAGTTTACAACACAAAATATCACACAATGGATGCACCCAGTGACACATATAGAGGAAAATATCACACAATGGATGCACCCAGTGACACATATAGAGGAAAATATCACACAATGGATGCACCCAGTGACACATATAGGAGGAAAATATTTTCTTAACTAAAGATACAAGAGAAAAACAAAGCACATGTAAGATATCAGCAACATATAATAAACACAATAAGGACAATTCATTAGGGATGTGCACCGATTTTTTTTTCGGTTCGATTTTTCGAATTTTTAAACTTTTCGATTCGGCTCGTTTCGACAGCTTTCTGTTTCGATTCGGTTCGGCTCGATTCATTTTTCGGGTACATTTATTTTTCGGAATATCGACCATTTTTCGTATTTTCGGGTCACTTTACTCGGTTTCTGTATCGACTTTTCGTGATTTCGGAAATTTTCGTTTTTCGGAATTGTACATGGTTTTCGGTATATATCGACCATTTTTCATATTTTCGTGTCACTTTGCTCGTTTTTTGGTTATCGGCTTTTCGCTATTTCGGAAATTTTCGTTTTTCTCGGAACATCTGTTCTCCTCGTTTCAAAGCTGTCTAACTCTATTGCCCCAGCAGTCCAGCACATGGATTTTCCCCAGCACATGGATTTGCCCCAGCTCATGGATTTGCCCCAGCTCATACGATATTGCCCCAGCACATGGATTTGCCCCAGCTCATAGGATATTGCCCCAGCACATGGATTTGCCCCAGCACATGGATTTGCCCCAGCACATGGATTTGCCCCAGCTCATAGGATATTGCCCCAGCTCACGGATTTGCCCAGCACATTGATTTGCCCCAGCACATTGAATTTGCACCAGCACATGGATTTGCCCCAGCTCATAGGATATTGCCCCAGCTCACACATGGATTTGCCCCAGCTCATAGGATATTGCCCCAGCACATGGATTTGCCCAGCTCATGGATTTGCCCAGCACATGGATTTGCCCCAGCACGTGGATTTGCCCCAGCTCATAGGATATTGCCCCAGCTCACGGATTTGCCCCCAGAGCACATTGATTTGCCCAGCACATGGATTTGCCCCAGCTCATGGATTTGCAGCACATGGATTTGCCCCAGCTCATAGGATTTGCCCCAGCTCACACATGGATTTGCCCCAGCACATGGATTTGCCCCAGCTCATGGATTTGCCCCAGCACATGTATTTGCCCCAGCACATGATGCCCCAGCTCATGGATTTGCCCCAGCACATGGATTTGCCCCAGCTCATGGATTTGCCCCAGCTCATGGATTTGCCCCAGCACATGGATTTGCCCCTGCTCATGGATTTGCCCCAGCTCATAGGATATTGCCCCAGCTCACACATGGATTTGCCCCAGCTCATGGATTTGCCCCAGCACATGGATTTGCCCCAGCACATGGATTTGCCCCAGCTCATGGATTTGCCCCAGCACATGGATTTGCCCCAGCTCATGGATTTGCCCCAGCACATGGATTTGCCCCAACTCATGGATTTGCCCCAGCACATGGATTTGCCCCAGCTCATAGGATATTGCCCCAGCTCACACATGGATTTGCCCCAGCTCACACATGGATTTGCCCCAGCTCACACATGGAATTGCCCCAGCTCATGGATTTGCCCCAGCACATGGATTTGCCCCAGCTCATGGATTTGCCCCAGCACATGGATTTGCCCCAGCTCATGGATTTGCCCCAGCACATGGATTTGCCCCAGCTCATAGAATATTGCCCCAGCTCACACATGGATTTGCCCCAGCTCACACATGGATTTGCCCCAGCTCATGGATTTGCCCCAGCACATGGATTTGCCCCAGCACATGAATGCCCCAGCTCATGGATTTGCCCCAGCACATGGATTTGCCCCAGCACGTGGATTTGCCCCAGCTCATAGGATATTGCCCCAGCTCACGGATTTGCCCCAGCTCATAGGATATTGCCCCAGCTCACGGATTTGCCCCATCACATTGATTTGCCCCAGCACATGGATTTGCCCCAGCACATGGATTTGCCCCAGCTCATGGATTTGCCCCAGCACATGGATTTGCCCCAGCACATGGATTTGCCCCAGCTCATAGGATATTGCCCCAGCTCACACATGGATTTTCCCCAGCTCACACATGGATTTGCCCCAGCTCACACATGGATTTGCCCCAGCTCACACATGGATTTGCCCCAGCACATGGATTTGCCCCAGCACATGGATGCCCCAGCTCATGGATTTGCCCCAGCACATGGATGCCCCAGCTCATGGATTTGCCCCAGCACATGGATTTGCCCCAGCACATGGATTTGCCCCAGCTCATAGGATATTGCCCCAGCTCACACATGGATTTGCCCCAGCTCACACATGGATTTGCCCCAGCTCATGGATTTGCCCCAGCACATGGATTTGCCCCAGCTCATGGATTTGCTCCAGCACATTGATTTGCCCCAGCACATTTACAAAGACAAAATTTACAGAATCAGCGATATAACCGATAATAGTTAAATATACGATGTTCAGAATTACCGAAATGGAACCGAAATCCCGAATGGAACCGAAATCATGAATAGAGGGAAAATAAATTTCGATTTGACACATTTCAAGTCCATTCGAAAATTCCAAAAAATGTTCGATTTGGCTCGGAAAACTTTTCGGATTTGCCGTTTTCGAAAATTTTTCGTTTTTTCGGAAAGTCTGTTCTCGTTTCAAAGCAATAGATTTCGATTTGACACATTTCAAGTCCATTCGAAAATTCCAAATTTTTTTCGATTTGGCTTGAAAATTTTTTTCGGATTTGCCGTTTTCGGCTCAAAAAAATTTCGGAATTTCGGCCGCATCGAAAGACCCGAATCGGGAAATTTCGTGAAAATTCCGAAATTCCGAAACCCGAAACGCACATCCCTACAATTCATTTTTTTATGGTAGTGGCATGTAAGCGCCAACAGATTCCGTAGCGCTGTACAAGGGGGAAGCACACAGCAATATAACCATTGAATTTCCCTAAACATATTGTTCTACTAAACCAATATCCTTCCACAAAAGGTAATTTCCAAATCATGACCTTTGCAGTAAGTTATCAGCATTGTAAAGTGTGTATGAGCTCCCCTATATGCTCACGTACCACAGCTCTGACAATAACCTGCAGAGATTTCCTTTAGTCAACAGCATTGGTTTTTTCAAGCTGTCTTGTTTTCTCACTGCTTAGTTTATCCGCCCCACCCGCATTTTCCACAATGTAATGTTGTTGTGTTTGCGGTATAAAGCCGGCTGATTATGTGATCAAGAAGCCCCTGCATGACAGATGCTTCAGAATGACCAAAGATTAAGGCTGAATTATGTTCTTGTTGTTTTCTCCACTAGAGACAAAAGAAATAAAGCTTCTCATAAAACGCTCAGATTGTTCAACAACAAGCTATGATGTCTGAGATAAACATAGACAGGACAAGGATAAAACAAAGAACGACTCAAGTCAACAAATATTTGTTCAACTGAGTCCTATTATACTAAAAGATTAAGGGCCCTATCAGCTGTCTACAGCTAAAACAGGGACACTAAGGGGAAAAATTAGTGTTCACTACACTCCTCTTAGCGTCCCCGTTTTATCTGTAGATTGCGGGGCAGGCGCTGAGTCCAGTAGCCACCCCGTAGCGCCTGCTAGGCTCCTGGATGCTCGGGGCAGGGCTAAAGCTCTGTTGTGAACATCCCCTCCATGGACTCCGTGGAGGCTTCTCCAGTCGGGTCACGTTACCGGCAGGAACTCGCCTCTCGCGATAACCTGCAGGTTGGCGGAGTGATCGTGGAGGGAGTCTGGGACTTTTTTCCACCAGTCTCACTCTGCTCCCGGCGGCCAGAAGAGGCAGATCGAGCAGCCATTCCCGTCGCGGGATGAGAGGTGAGTATTTGATTTTTTTCAAGCTGCTGCTAACTGGTTCCACAGAAGCTCTAACCTGTAGCAAACTTTTTTTAGTTAGCGCCAGTTGTTTGTAATTATCGTTAGGTCCTTGTGATCCGAACGCTAATTACTCTCTGCTTACACTTTGCGCTGCACATGTTACGCATAGGGAACACAAAGTACAATAAGTTCACGCTATAAAGCACTAATACCGATTCGCTAATGGGTTTTTTAACCCGTTGGCGATCGGGAGGCGATCTGGCCTTAATGCTTAATTAACCTATCGCTCACTTATGTGAGCGCTAGCGTTAAGGAGGTGATAATGCCCAAAGTATTTATATGTTTTTTTATATTAGCACCAGTTATCAGCTTTCACTATTGATATAGTTATCATTTCATTATATTAATTAGTAATAAATTTAAATCAATGTTTCCCACACCTGTCCTCGAGACCCTCAAACAGGACAGGTTTTACCGATTACCTTGGGGAAATGCAGACTGAATCCTGCAATCACTAAGCATCATATCATATCACCTGTGCTGTGCTTTGGATATCTGCCAAACATGACCTGTTAGTGGTCCCTGAAGACCAGCTTTGGGAAACACTGATTTAAATGTGTGGTATAGTGCAGTGAGACTGTCATTGACAGATTTATTGTCTTTGTGATGACCCATGAAATGATGTATATTGCATACACCATAGAGAACAATGTGCTATCTCACAGCTTGAAGCGATATTGCAAACCCTAGTTTGCCTTGACCTAGTGCAGAGCGCCATCAACTGCACCATGGGTGTTTTATATGGAGAACAGTAGCGGGAGTGCTTCATGATTGGCTCTCTCATTGGTGCTGTCGCTCCTTAATCAGCCCATTGGCAGTCTGTTAGACAGTCCGTCTCCTCCTGCTCTCATCTGTTAAACCTGTGTGTATATGTATGAACCGTATATAGAAAATACTATACCAGTCTAAGAAATGCGATAAATCATAGTGGAAAAAATTGACATGTCCAAGCAAACCAAGGTCTTGCTTTGCCCACAGAGCTTGTTTGCAACACTCCCCATGTGCAGCAGTGAATTCTGGGTAGGAATTGCAGGAGAAGTTCATCATTTCTTAAGGGGGTTATTCTGAGAGGTGCTCTCTCGTTCCCTGCACTTCAGAAAATCAAATTTACCCACCCTGGGGTGAATTCAGCATTCACCTCAGTCCTCAGGGTTCCTGAAGTACAGGGAAACGGACGCCGACCCACCGCAAGCCAGTCGCGCGTCGCCGCCCGCCACCGCCAACCCTCCCAACATCTGCCGCAAACCTGCAAACTGAAAAGCTGTTTGCAAAAGGACTACTGAACGAAAATGCCTGGAATTAACAGATAAGATCCTATTAATGATAATAAAAAGGTCTGTTACAGAAAAGAAAAACCACTATTAAAAAAAATGCGGAAAGAATATTGCCGAAAAAATCCACAAAAATGCCTAAAGGATTCTAAATGAAAATAAATAAAGAGACTTTGTGCTGCAGATTAAAATAATAAATGGTTTATTAGATATTGAATTAAAACGGGAATATTTTTAACATTGAAGCCTATGGGATTCGCCTGAATTAACCTGCCGAATGAAAACACCGAACAGCAGAGCACTTTGGCAAAGTTTCACTGCTGTTCGGTGTCTCTGAATAGATTAAGCATTGCTTCTCTATGGGGATTTCACTGCCATCTAACAGGCACCTTATTTGCTGGCAGTTCACAAAATTTGGTGAACTGCCTGCTCTCTGAATAGCCGAATGGCCCCGAAATGTCACCATACGGGGAAATTATTATTATTCTTTATTTATTAAGCGCCAGCATATTCCGCAGCGCTGTACAATAAGCACAGTATAGACAGGGTTACAATACATTGAACAACATTTGACAAACAGTACAGGAGGAGATGAGGGCCCTATTCCCGTAGGAACTCACAATCTGGGAGGGTTGGGGTTGGAAACAGGAGGAGAGGACTGTAAGGTGAGAGTGATTGATGGTTGCGTCAGTGAGTTGGGTGGTAGGTTTCCCTAAATAGGAATGTTTTAAGGGAGCGTTTGAAGGAAGAGAAGTTAGGGGAAAGTCTGACAGTACGAGGGAGAGCGTTCCAGAGAGTGAGGGCTGCGCGTGAGAAATCCTGCAGTCTATCATGGGAAGAGGTGATGCGGGGAGAAGCTAGGCGCAGGTCACTGATTGACCTTAGGGAGCGGGCTGGGGTGTATTTGGTGATTAGTGAGGACAGGTAGTGGGGCGCTGAGTTAGTGAGGGTTTTGTAGGTAAGGATAAGGATTTTGAACTTAATTCTGCAGTGGATGGGGAGCCAGTGAAGGGACTCGCAGAGGGGAGCGGCAGAGACAGTGCACCGTCTCACCGTTCACTGTCATTTTGGAGCCAGAACGGCTCTCTCTGAAATAACCCCTTATGTTTTTGGCATCAAAGTGCACTTTAGTTTAGACACCCTCCTTCATTTGCATGTCCTACCCAGAATTCACTGCCATACATGTAGACTGTAACAAATGCGCTCTGTGGTCAAACCATGTCTCTGATTTGCCGGGACGTGTAGATGTTTTTCGCAATGATATTTTAATATTTCTAGAAATTTGTAAAGTGCAGGATTTTATTCCCATTTTTTGAATGTCCACTTTAATTCAAATAGTAATAGTCTCCATCCATTCTTCTTTGTAGATTAGGTGCCAGGTGTTGGGGTCCTGATAAATGGTCTATGGAAAAAATGAATGGAAAGATACAGATATATACAGATGTCTCTGTGCCCAATTTTTAATATATAATTCCGTTCTGTACAAATCCACCAAGGTTTTGGTAACACCAGGTTACCTTGACAAAGGCTACTTGGTTGTCGAAACATCGAAGGATTTGTACAGAATGAAACTACATAAAATTGAAGACAGAGTCCCAGAGTGCATCCTTTTTATTAATTTTCATATATAAAAGTTGGACACCCCTTAGCCAGAATTAAAAAATCCAGAAGACTCCGAAAACTCGAATTTTAGGAGTCTCCTGGATATTAGTAGTTTTAGATCAAGGGTGCTGCCTAATTCCTATTGAGAACTCGGCTTCCGAGTGCTACAGCAGACCGCGGCACATGCTGGAAGCCTCTGGGCAGCCCCAAAGTGTGCAATGCTGACCGGTGTCACTCTGATTAAGGGTAACATGTCTGCGGAGAAACATTGTAGAGCTCTCCCGGCGTGTGTACAGGATGGGAGCTGCAGCAGGAAGGGGACTGAGGCTCTCCCGCCACAATCTTCTTCCGCTGAATCATCAGATTCTCCTGAATTCTTAAATTTAGAAGAATTTGGAATCTGAAATGCTCGGGGTCCTGAGCGTTCCAGATAATAGTCGCTCAAACTGATATATATGATGTGGTTTATACACTCGTAAAGTGTATATGTGTTGGCGCTAACATTTATTGTATGAATTAGGATTAGACCGGTGGAAAGATTATCCCAAGCATGCAGCTCACCACAGGGTGTATCCCTCACCCAAATAAATGAAACAAATATACCAACATGAAAGGTTGGGAGAGCAAAAAAAAAAAAGAGAGTCAATATATTGCAGCAGTCCTCCTTCAATATGGGTATAAGTTTCAATGGGGCATGGATAAATCCAAATATTCTTTATGTCGAAATTAGGGATGTGCGTTTCGGGTTTCGGAATTTCAGAACTTTCACAAAATTTCCCGATTCCTTTTTTCGGATGCGGACGATTTTCCGAAAATTTTTAGATCCGAAAATGTCAGATCCGAAAAGTTTTCCGAGCCGAAACGAAATATTTTCGGAATTTTCGAATGGACTTGAAATATGTCAAATCGAAATTTATTTTTGCTCTATTCATGATTTGATCTTTATTTAATAAAAAAAAACACGATAGAATCGCCAGAATTATCGTAGACACTTTGAAACGAGGAGAACAGAAGTTCCGAAAAAACGAAAATTTCCGAAAAGTCGATACAAAAAACGAGCAAAGTGACACGAAAATACGAAAAATGGTCGATATTCCGAAAAAAAAATGTACACGAAAAACGAACCGAATCGAAACAGAAATCGGTCGAAACGAGCCGAATCGAAAAGTTTAAACATCCGAACAAATCGAACCGAATCGAACCGAAAAAAAAAATCGGTGCACAAGCCTAGTCGAAATGCCTACAATAAAGGACAAAAAGCAATTGTACAATATCGATTATCTATGTGACTAGTCAAGTGTTGGAAAAAATATCACTGACAAATATGGAGCCAGTAGGCTCATTTTAGTCGCATCTAGGCCTCTATGGGGGGCCCTCCCATCGACACGATATCGTCGTCCACACGGATGGGAAGATTCTTTTCTTTTATCAGTGTACCTCAATAAAAAGCTGTATGTGGCACAGTAACGTATTGATAAGCTTTTGCGTATCTCCCCCCATTCCTTACTCACGGCTTGCGGTGACAGGAGCCGGTGCTCTGGGGACTGGCAATTTATTTTATTTATTTATTTATAAAGGATTTTACCAGGAAGGATACATTGACATTTCTCTCGTTTTCAAGTATGTCCTGGGTTCAGCAACATTAATACTGGAGGAGGAACCATTACAGGGGTAGGACCCCCCGATGAAGTTAAGTGGTCCAAGGCGCTTGTACAGAGCCACTCATTCCGGGAGGCTCATGAATATGTAAGCAGGATATTCCACTTATATAAAGTATAAGCTTATTATTATTATTCTTTATTTATAAAGCGCCAGCATATTCCGCAGCGCTGTACAATAAGCACAGTATAGACAGGGTTACAATACATTGTACAACATTTGACAAACAGTACAGGAGGAGATGAGGGCCCTATTCCCGTAGGAACTCAAAACGTTACTGTGCCATATACAGCTTTTTATTGAGGTACACTGATAAAAGAAAAGAATCTTCCCATCCGTGTGGACGACGATATTGTGTCAATGGGAGGGCCCCCCCATAGAGGCCTAGATGCGAGTGATATTTTTTCCAACACATGACTAGTCACATAGATAAACAATGTTGTACAATTGCTTTTTGTCCTTTATTGTAGGTATTTCAACATAAAGAATATTTGGATTTATCCATGCCCCATTGAAACATACAGTTGCAAGAAAACGTATGTGAACCCGTTGGGATTACATGGAGTTTTGCATGAATTGGTCATAAAATGTGCTCTGATCTTCATCTAAGTCACAACAATTTGAAAAACACAGTCTGCTTAAAATAATACAACACAAACATTATATGGTTTCATGTGTTTATTGAACATAACATGTAAACATTCACAGTGCAGGGTGGAAAACGTATGTGAACCCCTAGCCTAATGACTTCTCCAAGAGCTAATTGGAGCCAGGAGTGAGCCAACCTTGAGTCCAATCAGTGTGATATTATTGGATGTGTTGCTGAAAGCTGTCCTGTCCTTTAAAAACACACACCAGTTTTGGGTTTACTGGTTTCAAGAAGCACTGCCTGATGTGAACCATGCCTCGCAGAAAAGAGCTCTCAGAAGACCTACGATCAAGAATTGTTGACTTGCATGAAGCTGGAAAGGGTTACAAAAGTATCTCCAAAAGCCTTGATGTTCATGTGTCCACAGTAAGACAGACTGTCTACAAATGGAGAAAGTTCAGCACTGTTGCTACTCTCCCTAGGCGTGATCGTCCTGTAAAGATGACTGCAAGAGCACAGCGCAGAATGCTTAATGAGGTAAAGAAGAATCCTAGAGTGTCAGCTAAAGACTTACAGAAATCTCTGGCACATGCTAACATTTTTGTTGACACATCTACAATAAGGAAAACATTAAACAAGAATGGAGTACATGAGAGGACACCACGGAGGAAGCCATTGCTGTCCAAAAAGAATATTGCAGCAGGTTTGAAGTTTGCAAAAGAGCACCTGCAAAAGAGCACCAGCACATTGTAGTACGATGTTCGCGCAAACGATGCGCATTAACATCCAACGCGAGTGACCCTGCGCGAACCCAGCGTGATCGCAAGTTCCTGCGCGCATCCTATACTTAACATTGTGAGCGCGACTGCGTTAGTGCGGATGGTATTACAATTTAACGTCTTTGAAAACTTGGTGTTAACTGCAAATATGATCGTTGTGGCCAAAACTAAATAACTCAGCAATAAAAAAAAAATACAGCACAGTACAGTTACACATTCTACACATACCCAGACATAACAAATTAATAATTTGTCAAATATAATTCTTTGCTGCAGCACATATACGCAGATTGACTTTGACAGCCGCAACAACCTAACTTTAGAAAATGGTGGTTCTTAATTCTGATTGCCCACCGATTCCTGCGCGCAACGTTCATTTGCGCACGAATTTGCTGAAAAACTGTGCTTGGAGCGTACTACTGCGTTAATTTGTTTGCGCTAAGGGTTTTTTCGCGTGCGCAAAAAAAATTGAGCTGCGCGAGCGCATTTGCGCAA
The DNA here is from genome assembly GCA_009667805.1 of Leptobrachium leishanense. NCBI lineage: Eukaryota > Metazoa > Chordata > Amphibia > Anura > Megophryidae > Leptobrachium > Leptobrachium leishanense. Next base: position 367,996,423 of record CM019065.1, read on the forward strand.
AGCGTGTAATAGGGGCCATAATGTTTGTGTTGTATTATTTTAAGCAGACTGTGTTTTTCAAATTGTTGTGACTTAGATGAAGATCAGAGCACATTTTATGACCAATTCATGCAAAACTCCACGTAATCCCAAAGGGTTCACATACTTTTTCTTGCAACTGTATACCCATATTGAAGGAGGACTGCTGCAATATATTGACTGTCTTTTTTTGCGCTCCCGACCTTACATGTTTGTATATTAGATATATATATATATATATAGAGGCTTTTTATCTCACTTTTTGTCCTCCACTACAACCCTTGTAGATACTGGTTGCCCTATGGGTCCCAAGCATCCACTGCAACTGGTCATCATGCCTAGCTCCTAGCTGATGAGGGTCCAACAAGCTCCTGTGCCACATTCCCCATATGCAGCAAGGAATTCTGGGTAGGATATGCAAATGACATCTGTCTCACTTTTATGCATCCTGTGTCTGTTATTACACAGAGCCCTAAAATCAATGCTATGCCACACCGTGTATATATATATATTTATTTATTTATTTAGTGTTAAAGATTCCATAAATAAAAGATCCATGGATGTTCACCATAAGTAAATGGTCTGTGCTCACAGATAGAGAGATTTAGTTTGATGCATGAAATGCGAATAAGTTTTCAAAGAACTATCTTATCTAAGAAGAAAGAAATAATTAAATAAATAAAGAAAATGTCTGGAAGCGGCTAAACACGTTGCGGGATTATCCCATGTAGTGTACAGAGCTCATGACTGCAATTTAATTCACTTTACACCAGCAGGAGACAGAATCATTAGTTTCAATAAGCATTAAGTATCGGATATTGTGGATGAAAGAGATTTCTTTCAGCAGCTACTCATCTGGAGATGGGAGGGAGTAAGAAGATTTGGAACAATAAACCACGAGGACCCGGCCCTCATCAATATATAACATTTTAAATGGGAAACCCCGCAGGGTGTCCATATTAAGTTCATATCACAGGACGGCTAAACTCCAAATAAACGAAAAAACTGCAAAGTGATTCTTTGAATATTTTGAAAATTAACAACAAGGTCACTGATTATGATAGCGCTGGTCACGTGACACATTTAACTCATTAAAAGACAAACACCCTTATCACCATAAAACCGAAAACATGTTTTTTATAATGCACCTGTTCAACTGGTATATTCTTTTTTTCGATTAAATGCATGCATATATGATCCGCAGTGTTTTCAAACTTTTTTTTAAAGAAATATTTTATATAATAAAAAATCCACTGTATTTTATTAAAACAGTAGTTTACAACCCTGGTCTTGAGGTTCCTCTAACAGGCAATATTTTAAGGATTACCTTGGGGCAATCAGACTGAATCCTGCAAACACCGAGCAGCAAATCACATCACCTGTGCTGTGCTTCACATATCCTGCAAACCTGGCCTGTTAGGGGGACCTGAGTACCAGGATTGGGAACCAATGCATTAAAACGTGGCCATTAGAGAAGAAGGTACTGGATTAATCCTGTCAATGTGAAACCATCTAACGTCAACGTCCTATGTTTCAGTCACCTTGTCCCGCTCTCATTTTTCCAATCCCCCATACCTAGGGTCCTGGTCCATTGTTGGTGTTAAATGGAAGAAGCTGATGGAAAACCTGAATGTCTGTCATTTTTCACTAGTTCCTTCCATTTAACACTCGTGTTATGACGGAGCCCCGTTCTCAGCAGGTCCAGGCGTAATCCTGGCAGCGCTAAGCTTCGCTGGTGTTATCTGCTGCGGAAGTCCATAGGACTCATAGGTGTGCGCAGGGGTGTGCCTGGTGTGCCCAGACACACCCTAATGTTGAGTGAAGAGGTCCTCTTTCACCTCCTGCACTTACATTTTAGATGTCCCTTATCTGGTTCATGATGGATTGCTGCTTACATAGAAACTGACTGTATCTCTGATTACAGGCTTGTTATTGCTAAGGACAAAAATGTGTATTTTGAGCAAATTTTTCTAAATAAAAAATTGAAAATAAATGTTCCACTGGTGCACACCCTAATAGAACGGGCTGCGCACGCCATAGTGTCCTGTTTCCATGGAGTCCTCTCTTGCGCAAATGAGGGTACCTCTGCCGCAGAGCGAGGAAGTGGCAGATCATGCCGCTCTCTGCAGCGGGGGATCTAAGGTGAGTATGGGATTTACTGGTGGGCTTAGTTTTGTGTGTTATGTGATTGTACTGAAGTGAAATCACTTAACACCAGGGCCTGAAAGACATTATTTTTAGAATAGCATCAAGTGGAGATGGAAAACGAGCTGATTGGAATAGCTCATTCTTCATTTGTTAGGGTCACATTAGCGTCTCCCATACAAAGTATAGAGGACCCTAATGTACAGTAACCTGGCGCTACATCCGAGACACAAGCTGAGCTTCCATCTCAGATGTAATATGCCATTAAAAAAAAAGAACAAAGCGCTCGAGCTGTTCTGCTGAATGACTCGAGCGCTGTGCTATTAGCAACATCGGAAAAGGACCGCTAGTGATTCTATTATTTTTAACTGTCCTCCTCCCCACCTAATCTCTTTTATTTTATATTCCCTCCTGCCCTGCTTACTGTCTCCCAATATCTCATACCCTTAGTATGTTTCCCAATTTTCCTCACCCCACAGTTCTCCTAGAATACACATAGATTGAGAAACAACAATAATAAAAGGTATGATATCATACAAGGAATGACCATGCAATATTATCCCCCAAAAAGGGTGACCAGCAATACAGTACGGGTATGTTCTATAACAGCCCTTTTTATTATCATCCATTGGATCTTACATGTAAATTCCAGGCATTTTCGTTCAGTAGTTTTTTTGCAAGCAGTTTTTTTTTGTTCTATCAAGTTCAACTGCTTGTCGGCTTTTTCCGTCGGCTGCTCTGCGCTGTGATCGGTGGCTCATCGGATTTTTCCGGTGTGTTCGGCCTGGTTTTTGTGGCAGTTTCTGCAGGTTTTTGGTGAGTGTTTGGCGAGTGTTCGTCGGGTTTGCGGCAATTTTTGCCTGCACTGCGGGGACCCTGCGATGCATGCTGAATACAGGGTGGGGAACTTTGATTCCCCGAAGTGCAGGGAACGAGTGTGCACCGAAATGTCGCTGACATTTCGGTGCTCTCTGATTAACCCTGTGTATGTATTCTTTTATTGAGTGGGCTCCTGTTGGAACCGGGTTAGAGAGAAGGTGCTTTCCACTTCTTGTTGTTGTAAAAGATACTTCTACGGGGCTTAGCAAAATAAAGTAATTTATTAAAAAAACATTAAAACCAGAAGTTTAAAAATAGCGTTATCTGACGCGTTTCGCCTTTGTGACTTTTCCAAGGACTTTTTCAAGGATCCACCCTGGGAAACATTAAGCCCCTATTGCTGTGGCATCGTTTCATTTATGAAACCGGTTTACTGCCAACCTCTGAAAAAAAGCCGCGGCCATATGACCTGCAATATGTTTTTTTTTTATGCACGTATTATATTGCTTTCGCAGATTTTGCACACAAGAAATTTACCATTGTACCGATAATTAAATGCAAATGTATTATGTACTACATCAGCACTCCATTATTTTTCGTTGCTTTTTACGAAACACATTTAATTAAACTTCACAACATGAGATAACAGGAGACGTGGTTTATTGTAGAAATAAAATAAATGTAAAAAAAATTACCTGTATAATAATTATTTACATCTGGTTACAGTGGGTGCATTCATTTGAACGTATTTAATATCTCCAGGCTTTGTGTGTGGTTACCAATGCTCTGCTGGTATAATTGAAGCAGCAATTATCATTTCACTAATGTAAATTGAGATAAAATTTAAGGAAGTGTGAAAGCTTTATGTCTTTTAATTTTAAACCGTGGGAGCGTTTCCTTATGAAAATGCTCTTAGACTCTGAGCGTTCGCATTGCGTTAGAATGCTGAATGGCAACGTACAGTTTATATATGATATTTAAGGCACTGCTACCTTTCACAGTAATTAAGGCTTAGGGTACTTATGCATTTTATAATTAGTTGTAGTATGGTTCATTGCATTTAAATTTCCATTTTTGTATCCAATCCAACAACAAAGTAGATTGCTGACGCAGAGGAGTTTCTACACCTCCTATGGGATATAGAGTCACTTTAGGGGTAAATGACTGTTTATACTCACGTGTTTTTTTATTATTTCTAGAAAACCATAGTATTGGATTAAGACGTTTATCATCCGCATCGCACATTGCAATTGGATATATTTTAATTAATACGATTTTGTTTATTAGGAGAAATAGGGGTACAGAAAAGAAAGGGAGCAAATAAAATTGTGGGGGATATCGTAAGACATTTAGTTAACAAGGTACATGTGAAAAGTCAAACGTTTCCTCAAATCAAGAAGGAGCATAATTGCACGAGGTCTTTCGTGGACCCGATCTCTATAGTCAGTCAGGGCCCGTGTGGAAGGGGCGTCATGAGTACGGTAAAGGGCCCATCTCTACATACCAATTTACGATTCCCGACCCATCCCTCTAGAAAAGAGGGGGAGCCGGGCCCGTCCGCTATCTGGACACGGACAAGATAGATCAGGCAGAAGTGTGGGAAGTACCATAGTACTAAAGGAAAAACCGGGAGCCCAACACATGTACACAAGCAAGACAAACCATGACAAGACAAGACGAAGGAGAAAGACAGAATGGGAGAGAAGCAATTGGATACATTTAATGCATCAGAAAACAGGTAAATTGCAGGCAATGGGAATTAAATTGGGGTATTAATTGTAAAGTTGTAGCTTTTAGACGAAAAACAAAGGCAATGCAGAAATATCTTTTATCACATGGGACAGAGATGAAAGACTATAGAGGATGAGCAAAGAATGTAATGCTACAAACTGCGCATAGATTGTAATACCATCCGCGTACCAGTGCACAAACGCATTTGCGCTCACTATGTTAAGGATAGGAGGCGCAAAGTGCAGTAAACTCGCGCAGCGTTTGCGCAGGTTCACCCGCGGTAGACGTATACGCACATTTGTTGCGCTGACATTGTAATACGACGTTCTGCGCAAAGGGTTTTGCCCCTTGCGTTAATGCGTTTTTGCGCGCGTACAAACGTATGTGCAAAGATTGTAATAGGGCCCTGAATGTCTGTTTGAGCACCCATTTAAAGTGCCATATGAGCAGGCCCATATGTTCCGTATGTATCATTATTTATTGTGTCTCATGTCCGTACTTCCCCATTGTAAAGCGCTGCGGAATCTGTGCTCTATAAATACTTTAACTGCATGGTAATCTATGCACTGGTCCTTATGATGCTGAACAGAGAAAGAGAATGTGTGTCACTCACGCAGGGGCGGATTGACCACTCGGGCACCGCCAGAGGGCCTGTGCAAGGGCGGGGGGCCCGGGGTCACCCGCAGCCAGGGCCAGACTGATGACCCATCGGGCCCTGCATGTACCCAGCCAAGAGGCACAATGCTCAATGTAAGAGGCTGAGCGGCGCCACGGCGTGCCTCCATAGCTGCGTGCCTCCCATATTCAAACCATGCTCACGGCACATTGCAAATGGCACCGCCCCCTTCATCATGTGATGCATAGTGCAAACTGCACATGCGTAACGGCAGAAGAGGGGGGCACATCACAGGGTGTGGTGCAACTAGTTGCAGCCTGTGGATGGAGGTCAGCGATGAAAGCAGAGCCAGCCCAGCCCAGCCTGTGTCCACTCCACACAGAGGCAGAGAAAGGAGGACAGGGGCCGAGAATTTTTTGTAAGTCCAGATGTGCCTCTTGAGACATTCACCCAACCCCCCCCCCCCTTGGTACCCTGCTGGGTTAGCACTCTGTAAAGGCAAATAAAATAGACTTATAAACCTTGAGTAGTCCCAAGTTTATCCTGCAGCATACAGCAGGATGAGGTGTCCATCCCTTAACTACTTACATGTTTTCTTGGGATGAAGGAACCTGCCACATTAAGGTTTTTATTTGTTTATTTTATACTTTCTAGCCTATAATAGCTATGTATTTTTTCCACCACTTGACCTGTCGAAGGATAAAGTCCTTGTTGTTTTTCCTTTGCTTGTGGGTCCGAGCCCAAGATATTTCAGTGTTCTGGAATAGCAGCAATAGATCATATTGCTAATGCTGTATTTAGCACTTACAGGCCTTCTTACTACATTTTAATTGTGACTGCCTCTCCAGGCCATGCTTATCCCAGTGTTGGGATTATCTGCACTTTATTGTTTCAAGGTTGCATTAATATTCCCTATATTATCTCTGTTTTCCTGGTGCCTTGTAGTGAAATATCTAAAAAACATCAGACCTTGATTTTTTCCTGCAGTTCCAGAAGTGGGAATCTGAGGGAGTAAGAAACTGGTGGGGCCCACTGGGGGGGGCAGTAAGGTGAGGGAGGCATGATGGGGGTGAACAAGGTGGGGGCAGTAAGGTGAGGGGGCATGCTGGGTGGACAATAAGGTGAGGGGGGCCTGTTGAGAGAGTGAAGTGAGTGACTTGCTGGGGAAGGGGTGTAAAAAAGAATAGGATGGGTCTAAGAAAAAAAGTGTGTAAAAAAAAACCCTGGGGTACTCTGTGATATGTTCATACACACTGCACATTACTGTGAGTTTTATTGCTGTTGAGCTCTGTGATACGCACATACATACTGCGTGTTTCTTTTTTTTTTTGGGGGGGCAGCATTTCATCCTTCGCTTCAGGCAGCACAATGTCTTGGGCCGGCTCTGGTGTGTGCGTGTGCGTGTGTGATTTATATATACAGTATATCACGTACACAGAATATATACATCATATACACATTTTCACATCATACACTTACACAGAATATACACCTTACACCCAAACATCACCACATCATATACACAGTATATGTACTGTATATATACGTATATATCAACACGCAGATATATATATATACACATTTTTCTGGAGGGATCAGCCAAATGGGGGGGGACAATTAGTTGCCAAAATATGTGTGTAATACAAGTCTGGATATATATATTTATAAGAATTTAGATATATATCATACCTGCCCTTACCTTCCCCTATAAATTTGCTAAAAATATACACACAAAACAAACAAACCACTGCCTGAGACCCTGCGCAGCCCACATGCCACCCCCCTCTACCTGGCTGAATGTATCTAATATATATAATCAAATACATTCAGCAACGTAGAGAAAGAAAGAAAAAAAAGTTTTATTTTATGTTCCCGGGGACATTTAAAAATGTCCTCGGATTTTATTTTTTTTAGAAATGGTCGCCTTACCTTAGCCTGGCTGTCAGTGGGGGCTCCCTGGATCCTGGATCCTGGTTGTGGGGGGGGGGGGTCTGCCGTGGCCACAGGTGCAGTGGCTCCCTCCCTGCGCCACCTGCCTCTGCCACATGCACTCGGGCGGCTAGCCCGCGCAGTCGCAGCTCTCATCCGGCAGCCGCTTGCTTCTCAGGGGGATCCTTGGGAGGCCCCGACAGGCTGCCCTCTACACTGCCTGATTAGAGGGCTGTGTCTGCCTGATGTTTTAGTAACAAGAATGTTTTATCCCATAGGCTTCAATGTTAAAAATATTCCCGTTTTAATGCAATATTTAATAAACCGTTGCTTATAATATTCTGCAGTATAGAGTCTCTCTAGATTTTTTAAGCATTTTTTATACTTTTTTCAAATTCAGTTATTTTTCGAACTTTTGGCGAACGTCCCAAAAAAGTTCGAAGTTCGCGTACTTTCGATCAGCCGATGTTCGATGCGAACTCCTAACAGATCCAAACGCTCATTACTAGTATAAATCACTGAAGGGGCTATAAACAACAACATGGGAATAGGAAGTGTACGGAGAGATCATATATATGCCGATTTATTTAGAGAAATAATATTTTGCCTGACTATGCAGCTTTTGTCAAACTTGACAAAGACTGCAGAGGCAGCCGAAACATTGTTTCTAAAAATAAACAGTGCATGCTTGGAATTGAAGGAGTGCCTGGTCCCCTTTGAATTTTTTGATTCTACTAATCTAAAAATTACCATTGTTTCTTTTAACTTTTACACAGATTGGAAACAGAGACAGACTTAAAAAAAAAGACCGCAATCTGTCTAGGGTAGGCATCAACAAAACACACTGCCTGGCAAAAAAAGTCACACATTCTTTTATTTGGTTGGGCTGGCTTTTGCTGTGATTGCGTCACACATTCGCCGCGGCATCGTGTCGATAAGCTCATACAATGTCACAGCATTTATTTGCATCCAGAGTTGCATTAATTTGTGACCAAGATCTTGTATTGATGATGGGAGAGTCGCAGCGCTGCGTAAAGTCTTCTCCAGCACATTGTCCCAAAGATTCTCAATGGGGTTAAGGTCTGGACTGTGCGGTGGCCAATCCATGTGTGAAAATGATGTCTCGTGCTCCCTGAACCACTCTTGCACAATTTGAGCCCGATGAATCCTGGCATTGCCATCTTGGAATATGCCCGCTGTGCCATCAGGGGAGAAAATAACCCATTGATGGAAAAACCTGCTTATTCACTGCCGTAATTTTACAATGGAAGGCTCGCATCTATCTGCTTAGTTAAATCGAGGCAGTGACTTTTTTATCTAGGCAGTGCATAATAACATAAATGCAAATTTGCTTCAAAGATAGACATAGTTCAACATACAAAGCTGTTCAGGTTGGATACTGTCATATGGGGCGCCTACAAAAGAGCTTGGAGTGTCCCCATTTGCATGACTATCAACAAATACGAAATGCATGATGAAATGCTCTTGTTCAACTTCAAATTCCATTTCTGAGCTTGATTCTTAGGAGATCACAGCCGTTTCATTTTTGAGTTTATCTGCCAGGACTTAATGGACAAAGTACCTGAACCCACAGGTTACCTTAGACCACAGGCCTTACCTTTAGCGGATTTGGTGAAGTGAGAGCTAAAGACGTATATCGGGCTTGTAAGACAGGTTTTCCATGACTGCTTACTGGCCTAGCACGGAAAGGATTAATAAGAATCGCCGGCATGGTTTCTCTGCTATCTTTCAGATGAGGGGATTTTTGACAAAAATAAATAAATTAATGACGGAAGCCGTAACGCTAATCTTCACAGCTCAGGATAAGCATTAAACAGCGTGTGGTGACGGACTGCCCACATGAATAGCGACTCAATTTAAGCAGGAATTATGTATGTAGGAAGAACTGCATGCCTGCATGATATAATCATATAATTAGGTGCTAATTATGTCACTTTTACTGTGCGGTGCTATGACTGGTAACAGCTGCCTCAGCTGGAAATATGGGAGATAACCGAACATCAAGCGCAGAGTGAGTTTACACAGTATAAATGAAAACGTGACGGTTGCTATAATCATTGATGTGAATTTAAAGAGAATGATTTAGCATACTGAAACCATTAAGCTCATGCATGCAGGTATGCAAAGTAATGAATGATGAAAGCCTTGCATTTTATATTGTTATTATTACTATTATATTACGTGTTTTGCTACAATTAATCCAACATTCTACTATGTAACTCTCGCCAACAATGAACCTGCTTTGCTTTTAATTGTTAACCCTATATACGTTTGTGAGTGGCTGATTGACACATATTTCATTGCTCTTTTTGGGAGGTGTGTTAACCTATGGGGGTTATTCAGAGAGCAACGAAATGTCGCCGACATTTCGGTGCTCTCTCGTTCCCCGCACTTTGGGGAATCAAATTTCCCCACCCTGCGGGGAATTCACTATGTACCGCAGGGTCCCTGGAGTGCAGGACAAATCCACAGCAACCCCGCCGCAAACTCGAACACCGGCTGAAAACCCACCGAAAACCCGCTTGAACCACTGCAAAAAACACGCCGAACACGTCAGAAAAAGCCGCCGAGCCGCCGATCACAGCACAGACCAGCCACCAGAAAAACTGACAAGCTGACGAATGGGGTAAACAAAAAAAACAGTACGATTGAAAGTGTCAAAATTTTATAAAATTTAATGCTGTTTGCAAATAAACTACTGAACAAAAATTCCTGAAATTTACATATAAAATCCTGTGAATGATAATACAAAGAAAAAAAAAAAAAAACGCTTTTAAAAAACGGAAAGACATTTTTGTGGAAAAAAATATCTCAAAAAATGCCTAAGAGATCCTAAAATAAACAATAAACAAAGAGACTTTTTTACTGCAGATTAAAATAATAAACAGAAAAAGAAAGGCAAGATGTCAATGCCTCACGATATTGACATCAAAAAGAAAGGAGGGAGAACAAGTGACCGCATGACTCAAATAAAGAGTACCTTGAGGACTAAATTTGTGTGCATGTTATAGTTATCTTAGTGAAAGTATCCTAAGCCTTGACCCTCCAGATGTTTTGGAACAACATTTCCCACAAGGCTCTGTCAACCTGTTAAGTGGCTGATACTCATGGGAGATCCAAAAACACCTGGAGGGCCAAGGTTGAGCACTCGCTGACTTAGTACTTAAATTGAAGATAATTATAATCCTACAAAAAATTACATATTTATTTCAAAAGGTACATTTTGAATTAAATGTAAGCATTACAATAATAATTGCTGGATGGAAAGAAAAAAAAACTCCCATCAGCAATTTTCCATTGTGTTAAATTTACTCACTAAAAAGTGCCACTACCACAAAAAAACAAAATGCCCTTATTGTGTTTATTTTATGTTGCTGATATCTTGTGCTTTGTTTTTCTCTTGTATGTTTAGTTCGGACAATATTTTCCTCTATATGTGTTACTGGGTGCATCCATTGTGTGATATTTTCCTCTATGTGTCACTGGGTGCATCCATTGTGTGATATTTTCCTCTATATGTGTCACTGGGTGCATCCATTGTGTGATATTTTCCTCTATATGTGTCACTGGGTGCATCCATTGTGTGATATTTTCCTCTATGTGTCACTGGGTGCATCCATTGTGTGATATTTTCCTCTATATGTGTCACTGGGTGCATCCATTGTGTTATATTTTCCTCTATATGTGTCACTGGGTGCATCCATTGTGTGATATTTTCCTCTATATGTGTCACTGGGTGCATCCATTGTGTGACATCTTGTGTGGCAAACTGACCCCCCCTAGTTTCTTTTCAGCACTTGCTCCTCACTGTGCGACATTGGGCAATAATGGATTCTATTGGTCGATCGCTGACTCATATCATTGTATTGTGTGGGATGTATGGGTCATATCTCCAAAAATCCAGCTCATAAGGATTGCATATGTGTGGAATGCCTGCAAAGGAAAGCACCAGTGGGGTAAATTAAAGTGTTGGAAACCCACTATCGTTTCTTAATCTTTTTCCCATGATCAATAAAATGTATACAAATAATGTCTAAAAAAAAATCTGCATTTCTTTGGATCATCTAATGATTTGTGTGTCAGCTAATTCCGTAAATATGGAGATTCATGAAGAGTAAAAGATCATTGAAAACAAAAAACACAAACAAGTAGTGGCCTCAGTATGAGCACTAGGCTCAAACTAGTCTTGAATTTTCCCATGAAAAATTGACTTTTAATTTGCTTTTCTTCCATGATATGTTTTGATAATTAAATTGTTAACAATTTACAAAAGTGGGTCATTGTAACTTAATATAACAAATTAATATAAAGGAGAAACCTCATAGAAAATGTATAGAGGGTTAATATTCCACGCACAAGATCATGTAAAGGAAATTTATCAAATACTATTAAAATTTATTCCGTGATCACCTACATTTTCTTCTTGTAAAATATAAATAGCCTCCTTGACACATAGAACAGATGCTGGCTTATTATGATTTAAGTTTAATGAATTTTTAATGAACGGTAACATCTCCCATGTAAGATAGTTTGATTTTAAGCAAAAATTACCAAGATTTTATTAATTCCATATTTCATAATTTAGCATATATTAATTATACAAAATATAAAAATATAATAAGACCCAGTCAGAGGATCGTAGGGCTGTTCAAAGCACATTTCTCTACTGTTTACTGACATATACAATCTCTTTAGATTCTCATAACATTGGGCATCTGTTAATCGAAATTTGCATTTACTGAAAAACTAAATAAATTTAATTTACCACAACCTATATATTAGTCTCTTAACGAAATATTATTTTGGTAATAGACCAGACGATCCTTCATGGCGTCCTATGGATGCCATGGAGGGGATGCTGGGGATGGCGCTGTAGCGCTGCCCCCAGCATCCGCGAGCTTAGCGATCGCTAAGGGGCAGGCTGCCGGACTCGTGGTCTGCCTCGCAATCTGCTGGAGAAACCGGGACGCAAAGGGGAGATTAGCGAAAGGTAGATGATAGTGCCCTAAGGGTGAAACTCAGGAGAATTGGAAGGAGAAGAGAACAGACAAATTGTAGGGATGTGCGTTTCGGGTTTCGGAATTTTCACGAAATTTCCCGATTCGTGTTTTCGGATGCGGCCGAAGTTCGGAAAATTTTTAGATCCGAAAATGTCAGATCCCAAAAGTTTTCCGAGCCGAAACGAAATATTTTTGGAATTTTCGAATGGACTTGAAATGCGTCAAATCGAAATTTATTGCTTTGAAACGAGGAGAACAGACGTTCCGAAAAAACAAAAATTTCCGAAGTTACGAAAAGTTGATACAAAAAACGTGCAAAGTGACACGAAAATACGAAAAACGGTCGAAAATCCGAAAACACGTATAATTCCGAAAAACGAAAATTTCCGAAATTACGAAACGTCGGTACCAAAAACGAGCAAAGTGACCCGAAAATACGAAAAATGGTCGATATTCCGAAAAATATGTACACGAAAAACGAGTCGAGCCGAACCGAATCGAAACAGAAATCGGTCGAAACGAGCCGAATCGAAAAGTTTAAAAATCCGAAAAATCGAACCGAATCGAACCGAAAAAAAAAATCGGTGCACAAGCCTAACAAATTGGAAAGTGAGATAAATGGGAGAATTTTTCTGGTTTGTCTATTTTGACCTAGAATTTTCAATTCTCCTGAGTTTCACCTTTAGTGAATAAAACTGTATGTGTGTTAGTGTAGGACCCATCAAGAATATTTGCTTTGTCATTGGCTTGCAGGCTTACGCTTCTAATGGATATTATCAGGGCTATTCAGAAAGAGGTGAATACCTTGAGAATTGGCAGGAGAATGAACAATCTAGACCAAATAGCCAATTTGGAAAGTGAGATAAATGGGAGAATTTTTCTGGTTTGACTATTTTGACCTAGAATTTTCAATTCTCCAGTCATTCTCAAGGTTTTCACCTCTTTCTGAATAGCCCTGTTAATGTATCCAAAAATTTCATTTTGTAGGCTATGCAAAGGATTTTGAGCACATATGATAAAATGCGTTCTTCTCTTTTTGTAAGAATCAGGACTGACTTCTAGTGTAGTTCCTCTCTAGAATGATGGGAGTTGACCACACAACATCTTGTATTTGCCAGTAGATTAAAAGCCAAGATTAAACTATAAAAATATATGTGTTTCGTAATGGAAGTAGAGTTGTCTTAAATTTCGCATTATAGTCTATTTATTAAAATCAGTCTAAAAGCAACAGCATTTGTAAGTCATTTTAGTTGATTTATATACAAAATGCAACTTCCCTTCTAAAAGTTTGGATATGGCGAGACAATGCAACGAATGTGTGATATAAAGAATTAAACAGTCACAGCTTGATTTGCTGACACATCAAACTATTAGCATTCCGCAAGTGGAATTAATTCACATTGCAAGACAATTTAAATCATATTAATATTTAATATCAAATATTAGCTGTACAGAAGCTCTGTTAACTTTGGACAAGAAGATTTAGCTTTATGTTATAAAAAATATATTTTAATAGTTCTTGGTGATATTAAAAGACAAACAGCAAATAACTAAAGTATAATAACTGAAAGAACCAGTAGTCAATATAAAAAGGTATCAATTAGCTTATTTTAAACTTCCATATATTCCCCTCACTTTTCGATCCTATTACAATTTTTTATAGGAGTTATTCAAAGAGATCCAAAATGTCGCCACACGTTCGGTGCCCTTTCGTTCCCCGCACTTCGGGCGATTCTAGTTCGCCGACCCTGTGGTGTATTCAGCAAGCACCGCAGGGCCCCTTAGTGTGGGGAAAACTCGCAGAAAACCTGCTGAACACTCACTGAAAATCCGCAGAAACCGCTGCAAAAACCCAGACGAGCCACCGATCACAGCTCAGACCAGCCGCTGGAAAAACCCGACAAGCAGACGAACGTGGTAAAAAAAAAAAAGTATGCTTAAAAGTTTCAAAATTAAAACGCTGTTTGCACATAAGGTCCTATGAATGATAATAAAAAGATCTGTTACAGAAAAAAGAAAATGCAATTTAAAAACGGAATGATACTGTTGCCAAAAAAATCACGAAAAATGCCTAAAAGATCCTAAAAAAATCTATAAAAGAGACTTTTTACAGCAGATTACAGATACAAGGTGTTACTGTAATTTCCATACACAGGCATTATGCAGCACATACAGATACAAGGTGTTGCTGTAATTTCCATACACAGGCATTATGCAGCACATACAGATACAAGGTGTTACTGTAATTTCCATACACAGGCATTATGCAGCACATACAGATACTATTTTTTATTTTCTATTGGTATTTTGTTTTTGAGAGAGAGAGACTGACTGACTTGAAAGCTTGTCTTTAAGGCTAGGGTCAGACGAACGTGATTTCTACGGACTGTACGTCCGTGCACACGGACGTACGTCAGTACGGAAGACGCAGTAGTGGCCACACAGTCTGTTTATTCACTGACGTATATATTTTGACGGATGTAGAAGGGAAAATAAATTAAAAAGCAAAACCATTTTGTCCGTGAAAAATGCTGGATGTATAAATGCAGTCCGTCTGACCACGTTCCATCACTCACACACAAAGCTATGCAGACGTTGCGGACGCAGCGCACTTTGTGCGGCCGTTCTAGGAGTTGTACGTTCTTGCCTGCCTTGCGTCCGTGGGCCGCGGCCGTTGTGCGTCCGCAGTTCAGTGCAGACGCACTTCATGTGTCAGGCTCCAATGGGCTTCCTGTCATGCTATCACGGACGTACTTTTAGGCGCAATCACGGACGTGAACACTACGCTCGTCTGACCCCAGCCTAAATGTAACGTTAGTCCAATAAAAACAGTATCATTATGTACTGCTATACTCTGGTGATATTGACATCTGGACTAACACGGTTTATCCAATCTGCGCTAATATATATATATATATATATATTGTCACAGGGGGTGCTATAGCGCGGTCCGCTAGGGCAATTATGGCACGTAAACACAGTCTCTTTATATAGCTCAGAGTTTTATTTCGGCACTCCAGCAAACAAACAAAATATAACAGAAATCAAAACCTAACTCGTCTGAGTGCTGACTAAACAAATACAGCATCCCTCGCTAACGCGGGGAAATAACCAAAAGTAAATATTGGCCAACCTCAGAGCTTCACCTTGTTTGCTGCTGCTGCTGCTGCTGCTGCTGCCGCTGCTGCCGCTGCTGCTGCTGCTGATCTCTCTCAGTCTGTCTCTCTCTCTCAATCTCTTTACTTCCTTCTCACTGGTTCCTCACACCCAGGAAACATTTAAGGGCATTTAATTAGCAGGTGGGGAAACCTTCTAGTACAGGGGAACAATTTAAAACACATTTCTCCTCTTGGGTTCAAACAGCCCAATGCCCTCTCACAAACACAGGGGGAATGTACACACCATCGCACACCCCTCACCTTATCACATAAATATATATATATATATATAAAGTATATATTAAAAACACTAGCAGTAAATTTACCAATCCACTTGTTATTTTTGTATCTTTGGTAATTTGTTATTTATTTATTCATGTGTTCAAGAATTCCTTTTAGGTTTTATATCGATTTTAGGATTCTCTTCGCCAACACTGCGCGTGTAAATGGTGCACCCTTTTACGATGCTTTCAAACAACAGTAACGTCTTGATGTCCATTGTCTTTGAAGGATTTTATGTAGCTGAAAAGAAGTCTATGTAGTTAATTGATATACTTTTCAAGGTCCCTGGTGCCTTGGAGAATTACCAGCACAGGTCACCTACAGCTTGTGCTCTGTTAATCATTTGTGGTTTACTTGACAGTACGGAAAGCAAAGGATATATAACCTATGCTGTCAGTGTTGTTTCAAGTTCATAGCATCCCATAGATGGCTAGGGGTCCGCACTTCTTGCATGCAACATGATTTATATTAATATTACAAACATATGCCATGTATCTTAGATCTGTTTACACATCATGTAATGACAACCTGTCATGATATACTGGAATTTTAATGAATTTTATTAGGCAAAGAATCACAATGGTCAATACAGTATATACACGGCCATACAAGCCTGTTATGATGTGAGGTTTCCTCAGTTGGTTAGGTCTAGGTTCAGCAATAATATGTGCTCAAAAGATGAGATTATGTGATTCCTTGAATCTACTGAATGAGCAGGTTTTCCCATCAATGGGTTTTTCTTCCCTGATGGTACAGTGGGCATATTCCAAGATGGCAATGCCAGGATTAATCAGGCTCAAATTGAGCCAGAGTGGTGATATGAAGGATATGAAGGTGTAAAAATATTTTTTTTTAGGAGATTTTCCTCATCTTTTGCCCCTTGCTACACACAGCTCCTCCTCTTTGGCTCAGGGACTTCCGAACCCGGATGACCCTGAAGCTTTTATTCGCAATTTGCAGCACCTATGCAACTTGCATAGCACAGTAGCTGCAAATTGTGCTCCGCTGCGCAGGTCCGTTCCATGCATGCCGACATCACTAGTGACGATCTGTTGACCAGCAGCCAGGAAATATAAAATCCTGGCTGCTGGTGATGCTGAGTGGGGTGGAGGAAACTCCTTCACTTCACCAAGCATTTTCACCAGATCAATGGAGTAGGAGGGGGAAGGCACTCCTCATATATTGACCACTATAAAACTATAAAGGGGCCAGGATGACTAGAGTGTCCCTTTAAAGGGTAACTACTAATATATGGGTAGATAATATTATACTCACAATGTTATTGATTGTGTTTTAAAATTGACTTCAAATCCTAGTTTTAATCATAATTGTATTGTTTATTATAGTAGAATTCAGCCCCATCTGTTACAAGGCAACACTGAGGATCAATCAATGACTGTTGACTTAATGCAACATCGCCATCCTGACTCAATCATACAACATGTTTCTTGTGGGAGCATCACAAGCTAAAAGAGTCCTGGACCTCAGTAGATACTGATTGCAAGGGAGATCATATGTTTGAAAAAAAATAACAAAATACAGAATAGTGTCCGCCATTTAAATAATAAATAACCTGTTACCTTAAACCCCTTTGTGACGGAACGGCATTTTCTTACATTTCATGTATATAAGGTAGAGTGTTGTGTGATATACTGGGCTGTTTTCCCTTTGTGTAACACTTACAGTTACAAGTTTTTATAAAGTGCTAACAAGTTCCATAGCATTGTACAATGGGTAAGAGAGAATAACAATGTGCATACAAGTGGACACACAGAGCAGTAGGAGAGGACTCAAGAGCTTACAACCTGTAACCACTTGCCTTGCTTCCACCCCCTCCTCCAGATCTGGCTTTGAATAGAACTCTTCATCAGTTTCCTTTGTTAGGAGACCAGTGTGTGTGTGTGTGTGGGGGGGGGGCCTTTGGGAGTATCTGGAGCAGAGAAACACAGAGGTCTGTTCTTATGTTTGAATGTTTAACTGAAAACCTCAGCATAAAGGCATTCTGTGTTTGTTCTTCATTCGGCAAGGATCATCTCGCAGTCTGTGTCGTCACGTCTGGGGGGTATGATCACCTCCATGTGCAGCAGAAATGGGCACCTGGAAGGAAGTACCGATTGTAGGGGTGGGGGGAGTACCAGGATCCGCAACATTCTTCACTATCAAGTGATTTTCCAAAATACCATTGTCAGGAACCAGTGTTTTTAAAAAAAATATTTTTCAATTAATTAAACAGTAAGACATATTTGGGAATATTCCCAGTGTATTCCTTACTGTAATAACCTATTTAGCATGCAGATGGCAACATCTACTGACCAAATGGAGTTAAACTAGTTTCCGCAGCAGCTCACAGTTCCCTGCATCAGCTGCTGAAAACCCAATATGAATGTGCTTTCATCAGCCAATTTGAAACAGTTTTAGCAGCTCGGGCATTATGCCCACAGGGCTAAAACATTGGGGGCACCTTCTGCAGCCCAAAAGCAAACAGAAGTCATTTGCAGCAAAGAAATTTCATTTGCTTTTGCCCTTCAGAGCTGCAGATCGAGATAACTCGATATCGGTACCTGGTGTTGCCTTTGAAGTCCTGAGTTATCTTGATCTCGGCGGTGAAGGGGTTAAGTTGTCGCCCCCACTGTAACAAGTATCACTCTTATAGAATTGCATACTCCCATAATCAATATTTTCTACTTGATCTTTTTTCTAGTCTAAACTACTTTTGACCCACTAGATATAATTTATTGCTAAACAGACTAATGCGTTATTCTTTTTCTTTTTTTTACATTTTTTAACCAGGGTAAATTAAAAAGCAAACGCCGTAAATTAATTTAACACTGGCATGCAAACATGCTTTCGCCCTTTAGTTTACAGTATATTTCCACAATATTTCACTTGCGCTGTGTGCTGGTGAGAGCATCATAGATCACTGACAACAGAAAATGGGTTCATGTTTTTAGCATTTTTATACTAAATTATACCTGTCAAGCAGAGCTCACTGAGAGGCCAAATATAATAGCTTTTCTATATTTTCAATGAGTTTGCAATATCAAAGCTGTAAAATCAGCACAGATGTTTGTCGCCCTAGAAATTCAGACCATTTAAAGTGCTCCTGTTTTTGGGAACACTCCCAGTCGTGTAATAAAAAGTACAAAAAAATAATTCACAGGGTTTTTATTTGCTGCAAATTAGCTCTGCCACCCACAAAGACTTTAATATCTTTAAACGCATTTAGCCAAACTTCAAGTTCATTGTGTCTCTGTAAATGGTGTAATTGTTTTCTTAATTTCAACTCGAAAATGTCGAGACATGGATTTAGAATAAGAGTTGGGGTCAGAGGGAAATCCCATATAACTTCATTCTGTGTACTCGGATACTTTTCATATCCTTTTTGTACATTTCTTTGTTAAGCTGCTCTTATTTATGATTTTTTTTCTGGAATACAGTGACAAATTGTAAATTGTTAAACAGGGACGGCAGACATTTACAAGGAATTACGATTGTAAACCATGTGATTCTGTTGTTCCCGTAGCCAGTGGGAGACGAATACTGGAAAGTTATCAATATTACAGATTAAAGAACCTTATAAACACTTAGGGGCAGACTCCTTTCAAGACATTATTTTGGACGAATGAGCCATTAAACATATGTAATACCGTGCAACCGTCCTATTCCAGCCAGCCATTCCTATTCCTCTTCTGGCTCGGCTCTTGCAGCAGGTTACATCACATACGTACATGCTTACTATGCTTTGTATTCCTAAGGGCAGCCAGAGACTAACTAGCGATTCCAATGTTGCTCATTATTTTTGTTTTCAACTATTATGGTGTCAAATTATCAGCTACTAAAATGTTGTTTTCATTGATTTTACTTTAAAAAAAATCACTTCATAGTAGAAATTAATTGCATTGTAAAACCCAATGCTCAATTTCGGTTCCACAGTTCACAGGACGGCATTATCCGCACCCTACTCTGATCTTTAGAAGAACAAATAGTTCCCGAATCACTAAAAGCAAAAAAACAATTGTTACACACTTCTCAAACCAAAGTAAAACAGTAAGGATTAAAAGGAATCATTAGCTATTAACATGTCCTTGTGGACTTCAATATGTAGGCTGACCACTAGGGTCCTTAGTGTTAGAATCCAGAAACACATTCGGAACATCAAAACAAGACTTGATAAACATTCGGTGTTGCTACATTT
Source organism: Leptobrachium leishanense (assembly GCA_009667805.1). Taxonomy (NCBI): domain Eukaryota; kingdom Metazoa; phylum Chordata; class Amphibia; order Anura; family Megophryidae; genus Leptobrachium; species Leptobrachium leishanense. The sequence goes on from CM019065.1 coordinate 368,016,337, forward strand.
CAAGAAGGAACAAAAGCAGAACCATGAAGGTCTGAAATTGATAGGAATTAGAATAGTAAAAAAACTCCTGGAGAGGAGGCAGCCTAGAAAGGACACTGGTTAAAGAGGAAATTAAATGTTTTTTTCAGTTAAAAACACTGCAACCAAATGGATTAAATGTTGACTTCGAGATCTGTCATTTTATCGAGTAACAAACTACTATACTGTAGCCGACTACTAACCCGAAGTTCCATATAACATTTTAGATAGGCATACCTCTAAATAGATTCCCTCTTTTGTACGTGTACCTGGATTTGGACACCAATAAGAATATAAGTACCATATTGTATTTTTGTATGGTTGTTACGGTCACTTTGTGATTTCTGATATATGTTTTTTCATATAATAATTGCGCCGTGGAGTATATTTCCTTTTTTGCCCAATGTCCTCCATCTGCTGTGTGAAATTGCATAAATATGGCTTAGCGCAAGGCTCTCTCTCCTATGTATAAAACTGTTTGGACTCCAGGAGATAATCCCAGGGGTGCTGTGCGGTGCTGCTGCCTGTATGTGTTACTGGCTCCCAGGTATCAGAGGAGAACCACTAATATAGCATCTCACTGATGATAGGACTGGTGATATGTGTTACTGGCTCCCAGGTATCATTGGTTGAGATGCTAAAATAACGGCTCACTGGTAATAGGATTGGTAAGAATGGAGTCACTGAGGGCTAACGGCTCCATCCACAGGTTTCCATTAACAGCTCACTATTCCAACTCAAGTGGAATCAAGGCCATCATTTCTTAAATAGGCAACTCTTCACATCAAGGTTTAGATTCAATAAATAGGAAAAGAGGATAATAATAAAATGCTACATATCTGTTATGGGAGGTACAGTATGTAAGCAGGATGGAAGGAAATATGACCATGCCATGCACCTTGTCACATTATCAGTGGTGTAGCAGTGATTTCCACAAGGTGCCTTAGGTTTGCCCATACAGTCTTGACTGCAGTTGTGAAGGAGAACCAGGCTGAAAGATGGTTGCTACCATAAGCCAGGCAGCCATCTTGTCCAGAATATTGGTTCACCAAGTAAATAGAATAGATTTCATTTAGAAGAAAAGAGCTGAGCTCACGTAGAATTTAAGGAATGCGTGGTAGATTAGAAAAGCTAACAAGAAACCCAGGCAGGATCCGGCCAGCTCTTGGCATAAGGGACATAAGAAGATTTATGAATGAAGCAAGGTCAGGACGCCGGGCCAGAGAACAAAGGGAGCACAGAAACCAGACTAGGTCTCTGGCTATCTGAATAAACAAAGCCAACAGGGAGGGAGGTGCTGGCCGGAGAAAGACAGCACAAACAAATCACATACTGTCAAACTAACATGAAGTGTATCAATTTAGAGTAAAATGTGGAATGTTCTTTGTGTTTATGCTAATGATGGGAGGTATTAACCCACGTGGGGAAGAATAACGTGTCAGCGGGAGGTGGGCTAATTGGGATGTACCTAATTACGTATTTTTGAGTATAAGACCCCTTGCACGGGGTGAAAGAGGGGCTCACTCTTTGCGATTCAATCCTGTGTGAGCACTTGTGTGACGACACAATAAAGATCTTGCCTTTCCTAAAGAGACTCGTGTTTTGACAATCCTTGCTTGTGTCTGGTCCGGCGCCGTTAATGAAGTGAACCTGATTGACTCCGGTAACATTTCTTGGGGGCTCGTGGCCGGGATACGCGCCCTTGCCAAGACACAGGCAACGGCTGCTGAACACAGCGCGTCGATATTGACTGCAGGTGCACGAGAATCCCGCTGGTTGGGCGTCCGTTGAAGGTGAGCTGACATCTGCAGGCGCCAAGCAGGATTTCCTGTTCAGTGGACCTCGTCTCGTCCCAAACGGACCCCGGCCCGGGAACTGGGACACCACGAGTCTGGGAAACAGCGAGCAGCGCCGGCGATAGGTAACGTGTCTTCTATGTTTTGTATGTCTGAAGGAGATACCGGTATCTAAGGGAAAACGTCCGACTGAGATAGACGGATAAGAGGATGCGATGGCCACCATCCTATTGGCATATCTAGCCCGCCGCTGATAGCACTGACATAGCTGAGGAGCCAGAGTGGCTAGCGGGTGTCTGGATTCGGGGGAATTGAATGCCAATCAAAGTGTAGTTCTGTTAGAGAGGGAGGAGGTAGCCACGTGGAGTTGCAGACGTCAGTGAGTGTTTGTAAACAAAGCTTCACCACGTGGGTAAACGGGAAGGAGGAGGATTTTTTTTCTGTGACTGGGCTGAGAGCCTGAAGTCAGTGCCTAGTGTGTACGTCGTGTAGTGACAAGGGCTTATAGTGAAGCCAACGATAGCTGCAGAGATAGTGGTGCTGAGTGGGTAGATTATCCATAAGGCAGATTGGAATTGCAGGTGGAAGTATAGACAAGGAACGGGGTGCACATAGTCACACGCAGTCAAGAGTTAGAGTTCAAATTACGGGGTATAAGGAGCCACAAAGGAGGGTAAAACCCTTGGCTAATAGAAAGAGTTGAAGTGATATATGTTCTGTATTGTGTTGAAAGTATCTGATACGGTATGTGCTGTGAATGAACTGACTCGAGTGCTGTGAGTGAACGTGCGCCTACTCGCTCCACGAGGAAGCAAATACGAGTTTGGACCCGGACGTACGGTTTCGGCTCAGGCGACTGCAGTCGGCTACTGAAGGGGAAGCGCCTCAGACACGAAAGGACTGTTGATTGAAGTATCAGACTGTAAATTCTAAACTGTTATTGAAATAATATATCTGTATTGCAAAAGTACTGAGTCCAGGAGTGACAATGGGTAACGGGTCATCAAAGCCCAAGAAGGTAAAGAAGGGGGAGACGCCCCTAGAGTATATGGTGCGAAATTTTGATGCATTATATAAAACCCATGACTATGGTATGGAATTGACAAAAGAGAAATTAAAAGTAATGTGTACAGTTGTGTGGCCGATGTTAGTCTCAGGATGGCCAGAGCAGGGGTCAATGGACCCGGAGTTGGTACAGAAGGTACACTCCCAAATTACGGAGCAGTATGGACATCCTGAACAGTATCCATATATAGATATATGGAGATATTGCATTAAGAACAAGAGTCATTTTATAATGATAGCGGGGAGAAATAAGAAGCAGGACCCCCAGAATAATGGAGAGAGAGAGAGGCCGGTGTTAGATCAACCGGAAGAGAGTGATAATCTGCCCCCGTCCTACCCATCATGTTATGGGGCAGCTAGGGAGGCTCTGAATGCCGCGATTGCGCGGGCGGAGAGGGGGAGCAGGCAGCTGCGGTTGCTCGGTCAGCTCCCTCTGCTCCGTCTCGCGCGCCTGCGGAGGAAGAGCAGGGTGCAATGGGTGGAGGGGATGGAGAGGCTCCACCAGAGAAGATTGAGATGCCCGATGGGAGCATATATAAATTAGTGCCCCACGGGAGTGGTGATGATAGAGAAGAGGAAGAAAAACAGGGTGTCACCACACGCGCAGCGAATGACATTCATAAACCCCGGGATCTGTACCAACACAATCCCCACAAGAAAAGTGCTTTGCAATTGCCGCTGAGAGAGGTGCCAGGCCCCCCATTAGCGGATGGGAATCCAGGGCCAATGCAATACACATACGTCCCATTCACGACAACGGATCTTTTTAATTGGAAAACACACACACCACTGTATTCCACGAATCCCGCCGCAGTGGCCAGTATGATAGAGTCAGTTATGCTCACACATAACCCCACATGGGCAGATTGTCAGCAATTAATGTTGACAATGTTCACCACAGAGGAAAGAGCCCGAATAAATAGTAGCGCGCAAAAGATTTTACTCGCCCAAGCCGTAGCAGACGCTAAGCCACATCCAGAAGCATGGGCAGAGGAACACTACCCCAGAACAGATCCTAAATGGCCGTACAATACAGCTGAAGGAGTTGCCCATCTGCAGACATACAGAACCGCTGTAATTATGGGTGTTAAAGCGGGAGGGAAAAAGCCCACAAATATGGGAAAGATAGCAGATGTGGTGCAAGAGGTTAAGGAATCCCCAAGTGCGTTTTTAGAGAGATTGCTGGATGCGTACAGGATGTATAGCCCTATTGATCCTGAAGCGACGGAGAATCAGAGGTTAATTAACTCTTCGTTTGTGGGTCAGTCACAGAGGGATATACGGAACAAAATACAGAGAATAGATGGGTTTTTGGGAAAAGGTATTAGCGAGTTAGTTGAGATCGCTAATAAGGTGTTCAATAACCGGGATCTAGAGGAGATAAAGAAACAGAAGGGACATACCGGGGTGGTTGGATACATGGGGATGGCGGAGGACGAGGTGGCCCAGACAGAGGGAGGGCAAGGGGTAGGGGGGCCCGAGGAAGAGGTAGGGGAGCCCCCAGGGAGCCCCTAGGACCCAATCAGTGCGCGTGGTGCCGGGGTGAAGGTCATTGGAAAAACGACTGTCTGCATTTTTGGCTAAATTTGGGGGACAAGGTGAAGTTGGGGAGGCGGGAGGTC